>WNGS01004374.1:10360311-10386456 GCA_020271785.1 Procambarus virginalis
TATTTAAAAGTATTCATGGGAGGTTTAGAGTACAAATGAATAAGTTTGCTTTGAAGAGTACAGTAAATAAATTGAAAAGCCATAAGGTAAAATTTTTCTAATACAGTATAGATTCAAAGTAGTGTAACAATCTCAAGTTCCCGATAGAACAAAAATCAATACATTCACTGAAGTAAGCAATTTTATGTTTAAAACGAGGCTTAGGCAAAGCCTAATTGTCAGTGCCCACAAATCATTGTTCTACCAAGGTGCTTTACTTTTGTTGTGGTGCTTAACATTTGTTGGTTTACATTAATCTAAATCATGTTAATGATTTGCCAATGCATAAACTTAATTGGATTAGAAAGTTGGAAACTTCTTCATTAGTTATATCACATTTGAAGTACCTTTTATAGTAGTTTTTGTAATAGCTATATTGCAAATTACACAACACAGTAAAAATAATTATTTCGGTGTACCACACAATATTAAGATGAGGTCAAGGTGTGTAAATGTAAACTTTAACAAAGGATTTTATCATAGGACAAGCAAATGAGAACACAGGGAAAGCAAGATTTTAGATTATCCAGTAAATAAGGTTTTATGAACATGACATGTACAAAACAGTGACACTCCCATTCAGTACGTCTTGTTCCGATTCAAGTGCCAACGTTATTCAGCTGTGGGCTAATAGACGGAACAAATGTTTAAGGGATAAACGCATTACAGAATGAAAATTAAGCTATTTGGGAGAGCCTCTAGGAAGTGGTGGTTACTGAGTAATTATCAAGAGGAGGCACCAACCAAGGAAACACTTAGCACTATGAGCCTCTAGAAATAGGGCCTTTACTGTAACTAGGAAGATCCTGGGATGGGAGCGAGGATTAAGGGCTTCAGAAACTGTTGTAAGTAATGTAAACACATGCCTGAGGTTTTTTTTCACAGTAACAGGCATAGGAAATCATCTTTACAATACCCCAAAGAATGGAATTGATGGTACAATACTAGATGGAAATTTTAAATGCTAAATTTCTCAGCCCAGAATAAATATTGGCTGGTAGTAGAGCATAAAATCAGTGAATCTTGTCAAACTTGCAACATTTTAAAGAATTTTTGCAAAGTGAATGGTGGGAAACAAGATCCTTCCCAATAATCGAGCCCACAATGATTGGACCATGCTACTACCTCGTGTAAGCTAATGAAGCAATTAGGACTGACAGGTCCCCATTCCAATCGTGTGGATATCGTTCAGACCAAGTCTGGCAGCACCTACAATGTTTCCCCAACTCCAGAGAGAGACTTAAGGAAATGAAGTTCCTATAAATCATAATGCTCAAGTATAGGAAATATACTTATACTTGCTAGCTAGAGCCTTTATTGAATGAAGAATTATATTTAAGTAAAATCTTTATAATTGCTAGCTCTACAATGTCATTTGCTGTTAGGGTATTGCCACAAAGTTCTTAGGTTATAATTAGTAAATTTTTGGTCAAGTAATTTATAAGGTACAAAGCCAGAAAGTGGCTTATATCCAGCAGGATTTCTGGGATATGCAAAAGAGCATAGAATCTTACACAAAACTTCGCAAGATCCCCATAAAAAAAATTATGTACCAGAATGATTAAGGCTTGCAAATTCTTAAACTTATTTGAATAGCCACCAGCTGTCTCCAGACACCTCTAAATTTGAGGCCAAAAATTTTAGTTTCTTATTACCATGCTAGTAATTGGTCTTTGCTTCCTTTATGTAAGAATACACCTCACAGCTAAAAAAACAAGGTACATATATAAATTCTAAACATTACAGTACTTCCTAACACAAACACCCAATGTCTGAACAAGCCCTCTTAACTTTCTAAAACGCAATAATCTTTTGAATAGCAGTACATTATATTATTTAACTTTAATCACAAACCAATTTTCACCCAGCCTTGTTCCTCACATCTCCTGCCAGTTTACTACAATCCCCACCTCGTCCACATTTACAATGACTACAATCTATCCCAAGCCTTGCTTTCTATAAAAAAAAGTTACCAGCAGGACTTTCAAAGGGGGGGGGGGTTGGGTTTCACCGGGTAAATCTGAAAAATGCGGATCCGACAAATCGCCCACCGATGCGCATTCTGTTAGTTGGAAGAGTTGGGGGGCTTAGGGGGAGGGATCTTTTTGCGGGTGGGGTGGGGGAGCGACGCCGGGTGGGGGGCCGGCTCCTATCCTGTGGAGCGGAGGGAGGGCGGGGATGCGCTTCGGGGGTGGTGGGGGGGGTTCCTCGGAGTTGGTGCGGCCGCCTGGGGGGACGGGGGTGGTGGCGGCTGTGTCCGAGGGGGGGGCGGGGGGTACGGGGGGGGGGGGTGGCAGAAGAGACGAGGGCGTGGCACGGGGCCCCGTGTGGGCGATAGTAGCATGTAGGCCTCTGCGTCGGGACGGGGGCGTCGAGTGCTGCAAGAGCCGCTGGTGCGTGGGCGCGAGAGGGCCCGCGAGGGCAGGGGCAGGGGTCGGCGCGTCTGCAGCGGGTGGGGGGGCAGCCGCCCGCGTGGCGGGCGGGGGGGGCCCGGGGCGCCCGGTCGGAGCCTGGGTATGTGAGGGCTGGGGGTTCGCGGGGGGGGACCCGGGGCCGGGGTGGAGTGGGGACGGGGGGAGGGTGACTGGTTCACTGGGGGGGGGTGACTGGTTTCTGGGGGGTGGGGGTTGCGGTGGCGGGGGGCGGGGGGTTGACCAGCGGTGCGGGGGGTGGGAGGGCGGCTGGGGGGGTGACTTTGTGGGCCGGTGGGCCGCGCCGGAGACCGAGGGGGGCGCGCAGTGGTGCGAGGGGCATCAGTTGCTCAGCCTTTGGCGAGGAGGTAGTGACCAGGGTGCAGGGAGAGGATCTGGAGAGGGTAATAGGTGGGCGGGGCAAGCAAGGTGGGGAGTGTCGTGTTGAAGGGAGGATTTGGGTGTGGGCGGGTTGCGTCCTGGCTGTGGGGGGCGGGGTCGGGGGTTGGGGGGGGCGGGGGGATGGCGTTGCCGGTAGTGGGGTCGGTCTACGTGGTGGCGTTGGGCGGCGGGGGGAGGGGGGGAGGGGAGGTCGTAGACGACGTGACTGGCAGGCTGGCTCGTTGATTCTCCTTAATGGCGGGATAGGGAGCGAGTCCTGGGGGGGGGGGACTCCGGTGGGGACCCGCGCGTGGCCACACCGCGGGAGGCGTGGGTTAGTTGCCCGTGAAGTGCCGGCTCCCAGTCTGGCGGGGAGACGTGCTCTGTGTGTGTTTTGCCGGGGGCGGGGGGCAGGGGGCGGGGTTGGCTTGGGCAGGGAGAGGCGGTGGGCTGGGGGGGTGGCGCGCTGAGGCGGGCTGAGCCCTCCAGTGCGTGGGACCTTTTGGGGCGGGCATCCACGCCGGGGTCGGCGTGCGAGGGACGGACTTGCGTGGGGGGGGAGAGGTTGTGGCGGGGCGTGCTGTGGGGGGGTGGTTGTGGCCTGTGGCGGTGTGGGCGCGTCCCCTGCGGGTCTTGGGGATCGTCCGGGCGGGATTGGGGGGGTCGCTTTGGGGGGGGTGGGCCGGGGGGCTGGATTGCGGATCCGGCCGCCGGGCGGGGGCGAATTGTGTCGCTCTCCAGGGCGCGAGCGGCTGTTCCGAGGGTTTGCCCCCTCGGCGGTGGGCGGATCTCTTGGGAAGGAGGGCGCGGCGAGAGGGCGGAAGGGGGGGGCTTGCGTCCGGGATTGGAGAAGGCTCGACCCAGGGGGGAGTGGTGGGGGGCGGGGTCGGGGGGGGGGCTAGGGGGGGGGGGTTGGGGTGGAGGGGGGGGGGGGCGGGGGGGAAGGAGGATTGGGGTGGGAGGGGAAGTCAGACGGGAGGGTATGTGGGAGGACGGAGGGGCTTGGGGAATGGGGTGAGAAGAGAGGTCCTTGGGGGGGTATGGGTGGGGGGGTGCAGTGGTAGGAGGGGGTGGGTGGGGGTAGGGGCCTTAGGTGGGTATTTGGTGGTTTGGGGGGAGCGGCGACAGGGGATGGGGCAGGGCGGGGGTTCAGGGTGATGATGGGTAGAATGTTGGGGTGGTGACCCACTCATCCCTGTGTATATTGACCTGTTTGGAGGAGGGCTTTTAGTCCCCACTCCTCTCTGGGGTTGCAGGGATCGGGGTGGTGGCTGTTGATTTCCTGTCTCTCTCCAGCAATCCTTCCTCGCATCTGCTGCCTGCATTTCTCTCTTCCTTTGTCATATCCATCTGCAGGAATACTTCTTTAAATTTGTACATTGCTAGACCGTTCTTCCTTGCTAACATTTCCTCTTTCGTGATGTCGCTCATGAATACCAACCTTTATCTACGGTCCTTGTCGTTGTTGTACTTTCAAAGCTGAAAACCTATTCAACATTTTGGTCAGTTCCCCCCACCCTTACCTCTTTAAGGATCTTGGTAATATGTTTTGTCCTTGTCTCTCAGCTCCTTTGGGCTGGTCAACTGCTTGCTTCTTTAATAGCATGACAATACTACTGACTTTTTTCTATCTACATCCAGCTAGTACATTTGCTTCTTTCCAGAGAGGAAAGCATTTCCATGGCAACTTCCCTAACGGCAGACCTAGCTTTAGGCTCTTTTAAGCATTTCAGCAAATTAGAGCTGAGGTGTGGAGGTCACCTCCACAGTAGCAATCCTGCCTCCCTGAGGCACGGTTCGTGTCTGGTATTGCAGAGGAGTCTCCTTCCAGGCATCGTTATATCCGCCTTTGCTTGCTTGTCCATCCGAAGGTTGGTTACTGTCTCCCTCATTATCCTCATTCCTTCACTGAATTCGTCCCACATTTGCTTGAATACTCTCTTCATCCAGGCTTCCGGTTCCATCCCATCCTCTGAGGTTGTTCCAGCCGTGATTGTCACCTTGCATTTGTCAGTCAGGGTGCGTGTTGTGTGGTGTGTGTATTCACCTAGTTGCTATTTCGCCCTAGGGTGCTTGTGGGGGTTGAGGCTTGCTCTTTGGCGCCGTCTCTCAAATGTCAATTAACTGTTTCTATTACTATTTTTTGTCATACCCCCTACAGGGAACACCGGAAGACACAGAAACAAACAAGGAAGGATGAGAAAACCCACACAGCACGTGACAGGGTGATGACCTAACTCCCAGGTACCTATGTACTGAAAGTAAACAGCGGGAAATAGTGGTGAAAGAAACTTTTGCCCATCGTTTCTCGCCAGCACCCGGGATCGAACCCGGGACCACAGGATCGCGGTCCAGCGTGCTGTCCGCTTCGGCCAACCATCTTCATTTTGTGTGTGTGTGTGTGTGATGTGTGTGGTTTTGGGTGTGTGGTGGGTGGTGTGTATTCAACCTAGTTGTATCACCTAGTTTGTGTTTGCGGGAGTTGAGCTTTTGCTCTTTCGGCCGCTCAACTGTCAATCAACTGTTTACTAACGTTTTTTTTCCAACCCCACACACCACACGCCACCCAGGAACAGCCGGACAGCTGATAAAACTCCCAGGTACCTATTTACTGCAGGTAACAGGGCATTCAGGGTGAAAGAAAGAAACTTTGCCCATGTTTTATGCCTCGTGTGGGAATCGAACCCGCAGCCACAGAATTACACGAGTCCTGCGCGCTATCCACCAGGCTACGAGGCCCCTTGTGTGTGTAATTACCAAGTGTAATTACCTAAGTGTAGTTACAGGATGAGAGCTAAGCTCGTGGATCCCGTCTTCCCAGCACCTTGTCATAAACGCTTGCAAACTACTGACGGTCTAGGCCTCCACACCTTCTCACCTAACTTGTTCCAAACCGTACACTCTGTTTGCGAAATGAATTTTCTATATTTCTTCGGGATCTGTGATTAGCTAGTTTAAACCTATGACCCCTTGTTCTTAAAAGTTCCCAGGTATCAGGAAATCTCCTTATCGAATTTATCACGTAGTGAATAGTTGTATGTAGTGATCTATCACCTCTTTTTCTTCTGTTTCTAGTTGGCAGATTTCATGCATATAACTCTCCTCGTAGCTCTTGCCATTCAGTGCTGGGAGCCACTTAGTAGCATGTCTTTGCAACCTTTTCCAGTTGTTGATGTGCTTTTAAGATATGGGCACAACAACTGCTGCATATGTTAGCTTTGGCCTAACAAAAGTGTGAACCAATTTCTTTAGTATATCCCCCATCCATGTATTTAAAAAAACAAATTCTGAAGTTAGGGAAAGCGTGGAATAGGCTTCTCGCACAATATTCTTTAGGTGGTCTCAGTTGATCGTTTTCTATCTAGAACCACACCTAGATATCTTTAGTTATCGAAATTCGTTAAGATTCTCATATAATATTTAGTTTGTGTGGGGTCTATGTGCTCCTATTCAACATTCCATAATATGGAATTATTAATATTATAATTTCATTTTGCAAAGTGGCGCTCCATGTACTAATGTTGCAGGTCATCTTGACGGGCATGACAATCATCTACGTTTATCTTTCTATTATCTAGCATAATCGGCAATATGTTAAATAAGGTCTGTATACCAACTGTAGATCATTTATGTAGACAATAAAATCACTGTGCAAGAACTGAACCCTGGTACATCACTTGATATTTCTCCAGTCCGATACATTGCTCTGATCAAGCCCTCATTTTTCTTCCGCCAGAAAATTTTTCACCATGTTAAAAGGCTACCTGTCACCCCTCTAATAGTGTCCCAGTTCCAGAAAACCTATTATGGGGACAAACCTCTGTCGAAAGACTTTTTAGGTCAGCAGTGTGTGGTGTGTGTGTGTGTGGTGTGTGGTGGGTGGGTGTGTGTGTGTGTTGGTGTCTGTGTGCTGTGTGTCTTGGTGTGTGCGCGCGCGCGCGCGGCGCGCGCGTCTCGAGGAACTTTGTGTTCAACTTCTACCCTGACTGAGCCAATAGAGATTTAAAGAATATTTGATTATGAACAATGATTTGGTTATTACCCACTTGACAGCAGCTAAACGGACAATCAGAAATAAACGTTACAAACCAGCCAAAGCCTTCCGTTCACACAACTAGGCGAGTATATATGACGTCCTTATATCGAGGTCCTGCGTCGGTGGGTCCCGCGTCGGTGGGTCCCGCGACGGTGGGTCCGGCGTCGGTGGGTCCGGCGTCGGTGGGTCCCGCGTCGGTGGGTCCGGCGTGGTGGGTCCGGCGTCGGTGGGTCCGGCGTCGGGGGGTCCGGCGCGTGGGTTCCACGTTCGGTGCGGTCACAGTCGGTGGGTCACACGGCGGTGGGTTAAAGCGGAGGGCGGTAGGCCGTACGTGCGGTCAAAAGTCGGTGGGTCCCGCGTAGGTGGGTACGGCGTACGCCCCGTGGGTCCCGGTCGGTGGGTCCCACGTCGGTGGGTCCCGCGTCGGTGGGTCCCGCGTCGGTGGGTCCTACGTCGGTGGGTGCGGCGTCGGTGGGTCCCACGTCGGTGGGTCCCGCGTCGGTGGGTCTCGCGTCGGTGGGTCCCGCGTCGGTGGGTCTCGCGTCGGTGGGTCCCGCGTCGGTGGGTCCCGCGTCGGTGGGTCCCCCGTCGGTGGGTCCCGCGTCGGTGGGTCCAAGTTTCGGCGGGTCTCGCGTCGCTCCACTTGGATGTTTTGTCTGTCCACTAAGTCTCAGTGGATGGGGGTAGGGGAAGGGAGAGCTATTCAAACACTAGAGCAGTCACAGGTGTGGGTACTCAACTAGTGTGTTGCGCGGGGTGAGCTCTCGATCCTGTGTCCAGCTCTCAAACCGTCAATAACAGCGTGTACAGATTCCCTGCCCTATGGGCCATCAATCTACACTTTAAAGTTTTATTGAGTCAGCCTCCAACAATCATGCCTTACTGCTCCATTGTTCACCACTTTACCCCCTCCAGAATTTCTTTTCGTACTTTTTGGCTCATTTGGGCATTCAGTATCCACCTGCGTGTTTCCATGGGCGTATGCCCCTTGTGTTAAATAGCCTTCTTTATCTACCCTACTCAAATTCCTTGCAGAATCTTGAATGTGGTGATCATGTCCCCCCAAATCTGCTGTCTTCAGCGAAAAGTGAGGTGATAATCCCGTAGTTCCTCTTAGCTATACCTCTAGCTCGGGTACTTGTTGGTGGGCCAAAACTTTGAACCTTCCTGATTGTTGCCGCCAAGCGCCGGGCTCGTTATTGTGCACCCCCATACTTATCCTTTGAGCGCGGTAGTGCAAAAAGCATTACAGAGGGACCAAAGGGTCTTTATCAGACATCGTCTTAGATTATTACATAAAACAATTTCATCTATCCTTCACACCTTTTAGTTACAATGTAAAGCTAGTTCTCCTCACTTTTCCTCATCACCATCTTCTCTCACCTTTCCCCCCCCTCCTTCCACCTTCCCCTTCCCTTCTCCCCTCCTCCTCCTTCGTCCCATCCCGGTCCTCCCCCCCCCGTTTATCCCTTCTCACTTACTCCATTTTCTTTATTTTTTTTATTTGTTTGTTATTTTTTGTCCTTATTTCATCCAGGGTTTAAATTCTGAAATGAAACAAATAAACCTGCTGCCATTTATGAGCTTAATACAGAAGTTGGGGTATCCCCATTGTGGACTTTATATGAAGGGAACGAACATTTTGCCAATGCTTTTTAAGAAGCGATGACCAAGAAGTTCATTGCAAGGTAGACTGTTCTGTACCAGCTCATCAGCAGTCATATCCACATGGCCAATTGCAACTGACAAGCACAACACCTGCAGAATTAAAAAAATGTGATAAAAATGTAATTCACAAAATTGCAGTAAAGTCTTATCAATGAGTCAGTAGAAATTAGGGCTTCAAAGGCACAAATTAGGCTCAGTAATAATGCATTGCATCATGAAATACCAAAGACCAGAGAAGTAAATTTTGAAAAATCCCACACCCAACCACCAAAGCTGAAAATGACACTTAACCTCATATGCATGGACTACCACTTGTGGAATCTGGTGAAAGTGGCAGTCATGCATGTTGGTGTGGTTGACATGATTAAGCTAGGAAGAAAAATGTACTATTTCAATCTATAAATTACATACCTTTTTCATCTGGAACTTTATAGTGGCCTTTATTTCATCAAACTTGTTCACTCGCTTTTCAGAGTGATTGCCATAGTAGGGAAAAACTGCCGGCCGTGTTAAGCAGGGCCCAACAGACGAGGAATCTGCTTAATCAGGGCACAGATGCATAAAGCATCAGATTTCTTGGCTGTTTGGAAAGAAACAATGGGCTTTAAGTGATAACAAAAAAATAACAGCCTAAAACTAAGACACTAGATTATCTTCAGAAGGTGCGCTGGTGGAAATCAGTGAATCAGTAAAATCAATTCATCATACAAATACAGTTTAATTCTAGTTTACTATCTGCAATTATACAAAAACATCATACTTTTATTGAAATAAATCAAGTGGTGCAATGGTCACTGGGAGCAAAATGTTCTACCAAATAGATCTCCCAAATATTTTATATAAACCTTCAAGAGAAACCGGGCAAGACAGCAAAAAAAGCCTTTAATTTTAACCCGAACGTACAGCAAAGCTAAATCAATTTTTGAAATTATATTTGCTCATGAATGTTTGGAGGTAGATTCGTAACATTATAGAAATTACATAACAAAAAGTACTTAGTATTTGTTTTACACTTGCATTTACAAAAACCCCATTTATTCTGGCTGAACTTGGATTAGTTATTTTCCATATCCCCATGCTGCCATTTTATCAGATTTAATCCTTAACTTGTAATTAAGTTACTTTGCTGCAAACTACTTTTACAACTTTAGTTAGCAGGGCATGTATTTGAAGAATTTAAATTCATCTGCACTTGCTCAAATACAAATATTTATTTTCTCAAGATCGGTTTTTAAACCAATCAGAAAAAAACTTCAGGAAAAAGTAGATAGATAAATAATGAGCAACAATGATAATGACTAGTGAAAATATTAAAGGTAATTTTAGATGGTAGATAGGAACAGCACTTGAACATTAATGTCAACATTTATGCATATTAAGTGCAAATTCAATACGGGTATTGCATTTAGTAAATTGTAGAGTTCTAAGATCATCGTTCGTTCCATTTCCCCATAATGCAGTTATCCTATGTGTGGCAACAACCTTTGCTGTTAAGGCTATCATTGTATCCATTACCTTTCTTATTTTTTAAGTAGTGTCTTCCACAATATTATAAACCAAAATTGCAAATTCAGATGAAGTTGCAATTTAATTATGTTAGCATTTTAAGGGTTCAAACATAAGTAAACAAAACTATCACATCATGAGGCACCATGCTTCATGCAGACTAAAACAATTATATTGCACCACTAAATCTCACTGAACGAGACTAGCTGTAGATCCCGTGGCTATGGGATATTTAATTGGCTGGTTAATTTACTGGTATTAATAACAATACTGCAGTACAGGTATTCCTAAGAAAAATTGCCTAATTTCACAGGACACAGTGTACAACTCACCTATTTTTTAACAAGTTTCTTGTCCTTGTTTAGCTTCTTGAGGGTCATCAGCTGACATCATGGTAAATCATTTCACCTGCTTCATCTAGTGCATCTGGGTCCCCAGAACGCATACCTTCATCTTTGGCTTGGGACATGTCTTCAACCTACCAGTAGATTAAATAATGTATCCTATGCCAAACTCCTTCACATATAGTTCTCAAACGTTATAAAATAAAACTATCAAAACCTCAAATTATTCATATCCTTACCACCTATACTAATATTTAATGCAATTAAAACATGTCCAAGAACATGCTAAATAAGAAGTAAACCATGAATTGGTCCATACGAATTAGTTGAAGCCACCACAACTTCATTAAAATTAAGTTAAAATATTTTCCCCATTTTCCTATTACTTTAATAAATGGAATCTGCAAAAATTACATTGCAAAACATCCAGCCTAATGATTTCCCCTTTCAACGGGGAAAAACTCTTGAGCGCGTGGCTTTCCAACGTGGGAAAAACTTCCTTTTGTGCACGTTGAAAGCTTATTTTCAAAATGCACAAAAATAAAAAGTTGTATTTACTTAATTTTGCAAGCAAATGTATTAACGTTTTTTACATTAGCAGAGCGATACATTTGAATGATAGCCACAAATTAAAAAATCTTGTCCATTGTCAATTCTGCTCAAACTGGTTTTGAATAATTTCAAGTATTATTTCTGACTGCCAAACTAATGCCAACATCTCACTCTTGTCTTTCTTACAGCCACTGTAACGAAGTCTTAATGCATATAACAGTTTACATGGAAAAGTCGATTACTTCCTCGAAGTGAGTACCAGAATCTGTCGGCCGAACCTTAACATTCAGATTAATCAAATACTCACCAACTTTCTTGGGTTTACAATGTCTTCAGGCACTAAACACCCAATAAAGGCTACCGGCAAGTTACCTTGCCTCCCCAGTTATTTTAAGACCCTGGGTACAGGTCCGCCAAGGGTGACCATGGCTCCCTAAACCAAGCTGTGGACAACAGGGCCACACCACCGCCAGACCACCAAACTGTTATAAATAACCTCACGAGTGCTAACCAAAAGTATTTAAAAAAACACGTTTCTCTCTAGGAATGCAATACATGATCAAATTAAGATGTAACTTTTTATAAGTGATGGATACTTTTTTTTATACAACTCAGGTTATGAGACATGAGCATCAACACAACCAGCAGCACCCTGGATGCTGATATCCCCCCCCCCCCAGTTTCCATTTGACAAACATCCCAATACATATTAATAAACGAACTAAAATTCTTGCAATAAATTACTCAAATCACTATCAACAAATTTGAACAAACTGACATTGATGTCCCATCCACTAGCACCCCAACTGTACTCCCCCCCCCCACTTCTAACCCCATTCAGACACCTCACACCAAGACTCAATACACTAAAACTGACTGGGAAGCGTTCACAAGTAGTGCACAAGAAAATCAGTGTTACAGATTTTAACGGTAAGGAAACATCATGCATAAACGCCGAGTTAAATACATGGATTAACACCATAGAAAAAATGCATGAACGATCACATTCCCCGTAGCTCACCATATACGCTCCCACACCCCCCAGCACTGAGGCGCTCCGGACACTGCAAACCAGATATAACAACCTTCTACAACTCATAACACAACACGGGTGGACGGATGAGCGCAAGAGACTACAAAGGGAACTACAAGATGAGCTGCAAGATCTATGCAAAACAGAGTACACCAAACATTGGATGACCTAATAAGCAAGATCCAAGTCGACTACAGAAACCCAGGAAAGTTCTGGAAAAAAGTAAAGACTCTGATGGGAAGCTCTTCTGAGGAAACACCCTACATCATAGACGCCTCAGGAAATAAACTCTATGAGGAGAGAGAACAAGAGCAGGAATTCAGGAAGTTCTGGGAAAAAATATTTAGGATAAACCCGGAAGAAAATATAAATTTTGCCCAATTAATGAAAGGGAAATTACAGCTCAAGTCGATAACAGAGCTGCAGCACTACTCCCGACGCAAACAATAGACCTTAACAACATACGCGATGACTGCCACCTTATGAAACACATAACCATTGCAGAGGTCCATAAAACAATTATGGGTTTCAAGAACAAGGCGCCGGGAAACAGCAAAATAAATAAGATGGTATTATCCAACCTACCAGTGATTGCACTCCATCAATACACATGTATTTTAAATGCAGCTCTTGCATCTGGACTATTCCCCACATACTTCAAGAATGCCACAATAAGATTAATCCCCAAGCCAGGTAAACCCCCAACCCAAACTGAAAACTACAGGCCAATTTCCCTCCTCGAAGTACCGGGTAAAATATTCGAAAAAATTATCAATCAGAGACTTGTGAAGTTCATGGAAGAGGAAGGGAAGTATAATACCAGGCAGCACGGGTTTAGAAACCGCAGAGGAGCCCATACAGCTATAGCCCTGATCTACGAGCATATAGCCAATGCAGTGTCGAAAAAAGATCAGTGTAATATAGTGCTTAGAGACGTCTCGAAAGCCTTCGACAAAGTGTGGCACACAGGTCTAAAATATAAGATATCTGAACTAGGGCTTCCTGAGAGGTTTACTGCTACTCTCTGCAGCTTTATAGACAATAGAACTGCTAGGCTTAATATCGGCAGCTACTTGGGGGACGTAATAGAACTGAAAAGTGGAGTACCGCAAGGAAGCTGCCTCTCCCCCACTCTATTCAACATATATACAGCTGACCTACCCCAACCCCACCATGGAGAATACATCACATACGCCGATGATGTCACCCAAATAATTTGCCAACCGGGACCATCAAAACCGCTACTAGCCGACAAGACCAAGGCAGCAATTGAACTCATCAACAACTTTGAGAAGCAATGGAAAATTAGCACCAACAAACAAAAGTTTCAGATAATACACATTGCGAAAAGAAACCCGGACCCCATCATCCTGGACAACCATCCGATCCAATATGCGGAGGTAGGCAGAATACTGGGACTAATGATAAATAGAACAGGGATACAAATTCATGTAAGGGACCGACTAAACAAAGCCAAAGTAGCATTAGGAAAACTGAGAAGATTCCGAAGCCTCAGTACTAACATTCAGATCCACCTATATAAGGCTCTAGTTCGGCCGCACTTAGAGTATCCCCCAGTACCACTACACACCATAAAGAAAACTAACATGCAGAAACTGCAAGCAGTGCAAAATAAGGCGCTCAGGAGAGCAGCTAAACACCGTCCACCATATAATCAGACAATCCAGGAGCTCCATGAACTCTTGAATATACAGCCACTAAACATCAGACTGCAGCACCAAGCCATCAGGGTGTGGAACACCATCGAAATGTTAGAGGATCCAATGTTAGAAAGATTACTCCAAGATGAGACGCCCCGCTCCCACAGCTGGTGGCCCAAGAGCCTCGATTCTCTGGTTGATAACCCTGTCCCACAGTATATAATCCCCAGATGAGATATATATGTGTATATAGGAACAGTTCATACAAGTATATATATGAACAACTCGATAAATAATATGTATGAACTATTCGAAAAATAATAATAATTAAACAAAGAGCCTTAAACAGAACAACATGTGTGGAAGCATCGGAGTGTGTATATATGAATGCTACTCAGTATTCATCTATAGACATCCATATATGGTGAAACACATGTGAAGAACCTCTCACACACTCACAGCTCCCTGACAAGAGGGAGCCAGCTTAGCTTAGCTGCCAACACCCACACATCGTGTCAGCAAGGCGGACAGCCCGCCTGCTTTCATACCTCTCACTGTACTTCCCACTTCTATACTTCCCTTCACCTATGCCTCTCCTTCCTCTTTACTCCCCCCAAAAAAAAAAAAAAAAAAAAAAAAAAAATCATCTCAAGATAACCACTGTGTAGGTTTAATGTACCTATAGTGAAGGTTTAATAATTTAGTCTATCAAAATAAAACATTACCTAACTTCATCCTCATAATTTCCTACCTTGTGCTTCAAACTCACACTGTATCTTGTACTACCCACTTCCCCAATATTAGTACTTATGACTAATCTTTAAGACTGGACCCTTACCAGTGTAATCACCTCTGTCATCATATATTGTAGTTATCTGTTGATATAAAAACCTTGCTACAATGTACCCGTTTATCTTATCTGGTATGTTAGGTTAAGAACTTGCCCGAAACGTTATGCGCATTGCATAAATGTAAAAATACCAATCCTATGTACTCTCACTAACCCATTGTGCCTTCTTACAAATCTATTATTATTATTATTATTATTATTATTATTATTATTATTATTATTATTATTATTATTATTATTATTATTATTATTATTATTATTATTATTATTATTATTGATTTAGGGGCGACGACGATCGTGGGATCGGATGCGCCCCGGCGTACCCGTGATCGGTTAATCGTGAAGCCTGGAAAGGTGAAACGCCAAGCCTAATCGCGAAACGAGTGACGCCAATCACTGGAAACTATTATGGCTCGCGACAAAGAAACGCAAACGGGTAGATAAATGGGGAGCCTCAGGGAGGCCCTCAGGGAGGCCCTGAGTGACAAGCACCAGCCCCACCCCGCACAGAGAACACTGGGTAGCAAAACCAAAACTCGGCCCCCAACTAAAACGCATTATTATTATTATAATGTATTAGAACAGCCTATGTTTACCTCTGGCGAGCATTAATGTCTGGGTGGGCGATGCTCCTCCACTCTTCAACTCGTTCTCTCAATTTCCCCGCCGTAAAAAAATGCAATGGTTTAATTATTTTTTTCGGGGACAGGCAGTCTGTGTATATATACACGTTAGACTTATATAGAAGTCCCCCACCCCCAAGGGCGATCTACTGACCCTCCACAGGATGCAACCCCACGACAAATTACTAAGTCCTGGGTACCCATTTACTGTTAGGTGAACAGAGAGAGAGAGAGGCTTTGGGTGATAGGAAACGTGCCAAACCATTTCTTTCCTACCCAGGATTCGAACCCGGAATTCACGATTGGGAGTCGAGAACGAAAGCGACTGTACTACAGACCAAACACGTTAAAACCTAGGCTACCCACCAGCCCCAATAGCCCAGTTCCTGTGCCAGGTAAGCCCACAACTGGCTCACCATAGCCCGTGCTACTTGGAACTTTTAGTTCCGAGTAGCTGAATCTAAAACAACAACAACAACCAGCCCCTATCAAAGTCGATACTCATTAGTCGTAGGAAGCTTCAATATTGCAGCATTTTTAATTTCGTTAAACCACCGCAATTTTTACGTCGGAGATTGCGTAAAAATCGTAGTGCGTTCAGTAAGATGACAGGTTGCACTCTTGCCCCAGCAACAATGATATATGTTTGGCGGATCGTATTCCGATCCGTAAAATGACGTTGAATAAACTAACCTTCCTGGCCTAAGGTCTTAATCAAAACATTGCACAGTAATATCTAAGTTAGGGAAATGTGAACATGTTTTAGTGGAAGGAGAAAAACAAATAATTACATTGAAGGATATGTTGTAACTGCTACATAGTTATTGGGACGGGTTATTGTTGTAACTACTACATAGTTATTGGGACGGGTTATTGTTGTAACTACTACATAGTTATTGGGATGGTCGTCACCACTCAGTAGTGTTGTAGGGATCCATCAGGTGACATGGTTTGGGAGGTGTCTAGGAAAACTCACAGCAACAGTTTAAGAGTCAAGATAATTTGTCTGTCTTTGTGTGGATGTATAATACTTGAAGAACAATATACGCTTTTGAATGTGATAAGAACTTCATTCACAAGAACAATTGACAATGACGGGGTGAGAATAGCTTGAGCTATCTCATCCCTTTGTGTGTATGTATACCTCAATACACTTACTTGAATTTGAAATTGACAATTGATGTGCAATTACTTGACGTATATTCATCTCTACTTTTTAAACTACAACTAATTTTACTCCAGATTATTAAAAGTGAAAATTTCTGCCCTTTTACATGATATAAGACTCGTCGACAAGCTTACAACAGTAACCGATAAATAGTTGTTTTAAAATGCCTCGACGTCACTATTGCAACGTGTCACACACACACACACACACACACACACACACACACACACACACACACATGTTCTAGGGGGCCAGGTAGCCTGGTGGATAGCGTGCAGGATTCGTAATTCTGTGGCGCGGGTTCGATTCCCGCACCCGGCAGAAACAAATGGGCAAAGTTTCTTTCACCCTGAATGCCCCTGTTACCTAGCAGTAAATAGGTACCTGGGAGTTAGTCAGCTGTCACGGGCTGCTTCCTGGGGTGTGTGTGTGGTGTGAAAAAAAAAAAAAAAAAAAAAGTAGTTAGTGTAGTTAGTAAACAGTTGATTGACAGTTGAGAGGCGGGCCGAAAGAGCAAAGCTCAACCCCGTAAAATACAACTAAGTGAAATACACACACACACACACACACACACACACACACACACTTTTCTGGAAAACAGAAGAGTAAGGGGAGACATGATAACCACCTACAAAATTCTCAGGGGAATTGACAGGGCGGACAAAGACAAACTCTTCACCACGGGTGGGACACGAACAAGGGGACACAGGTGGAAACTTAGGACCCAGATGAGCCACAGAGACGTTAGAAAGATTTTTTCAGTGTCAGAGTAGTTAATAAATGGAATGCATTAGGCAGTGATGTGGTGGAGGCTGACTCCATACACAGTTTCAAGTGTAGATATGATAGAGCCCAGTAGGCTCAGGAATCTGTACACCTGTTGATTGACAGTTGAGAGGCGGGACCAAAGAGCCAAAGCTCAACCCCCGCAAGCACAATTAGGTGAGTACACACACACACACACACACACACACACACACCACACACACATACACACCACACACACCACACACACACACACACACACACACACACACACAACACACACACACCCACACACACTCAACACACACACACACACCACACACACACACACACACACACACACACACACACACACACACACACACACACACTCACACACACACAACACACACACACACACACACACACACACACACACACACACACACACACACACACACACACACACACACACACACACACACAGTCACCAGTGAAGTCACCAGTGGAGTCCCACAGGGCTCTGTACTTGGACCTATCCTGTTTCTGATATACGTAAATGATCTCCCAGAGGGTATAGACTCATTCCTCTCAATGTTTGCTGACGACGCCAAATTATGAGAAGGATTAAGACAGAGGAGGACAGCTTGAGACTTCAAGAAGACCTGGACAAGCTGCAGGAATGGTCGAACAAATGGCTGTTAGAGTTTAACCCAAGCAAATGTAATGTAATGAAGATAGGGGTAGGAAGCAGGAGACCAGATACAAGGTATCATTTGGGAGATGAAATACTTCAAGAGTCAGAGAGAGAGAAAGACCTGGGGGTTGATATCACGCCAGACCTGTCCCCTGAAGCTCATATCAAGAGGATAACATCAGCAGCATATGCCAGGTTGGCTAACATAAGAACGGCCTTTAGAAACTTGTGTAAGGAATCTTTCAGAACATTATATACCACATATGTCAGACCAATCCTGGAGTATGCGGCTCCAGCATGGAGTCCCTATCTAGTCAAGCATAAGACTAAACTGGAAAAGGTTCAAAGGTTTGCCACCAGACTAGTACCCGAGCTGAGAGGTATGAGCTACGAGGAGCGACTGCAGGAATTAAACCTCACTTCGTTGGAAGACAGAAGAGTTAGGGGGGACATGATCACCACATTCAAGATTCTCAGGGGAATCGACAGGGTTGATAAAGACAGGCTGTTTAACACAAGGGGCACACGCACTAGGAGACACAGGTGGAAGCTGAGTGCCCAAATGAGCCACAGAGATATTAGAAAGAACTTTTTTAGTGTCAGAGTGGTTGACAAATGGAATGCATTAGGAAGCGATGTGGTGGAGGCTGACTCCATACACAGTTTCAAATGTAGATATGATAGAGCCCATTAGGCTCAGGAAACTGTACACCTGTTGATTGACGGTTGAGAGGCGGGACCAAAGAGCCAGAGCTCAACCCCCGCAAGCACAACTAGGTGAGTACAACTAGGTGACTAGGTGAGTACACACACACACACACACACACACCTGATATTGGTGTGACCGCGTGGCATATTCTGCAGGTCTTCAGTACTACTGTAGTGTAGACGAGGATGCGGGTGGTGAGCCTGGGCGTGTGGGTGTTCGTCAACCTGGTGTTCCTGGGGATGAGCGCCTACCTGTACCTGCTGTGGTGCAGTACTGGCGCTACGTCGATGCCAACACTTTCCAGCCCCTCGTCACCAACTACACCTCCGCTACGGCTCTACATAACAGTGAGTACCGCTTTATCTGAGATTTTCACTATTTTTTGAGGAGGGTGCCGGAATGTCTTTCTGATTGTCTATCTGTCCAAGGTTGGAGTCCTGAACATGCAGGGGAAATAGTCAGGGATACGGGACAGCCATAGTCTTATTGGGATCGGCCTAAGTTAAATACTTTAATATTAATATTTATAGACACCCCCCCCCCCTTGAGATTTTCATGGCGTCCAGTGTGAAATATTTCGTATGTTTCTCGCAGTGTTTTCAGTGCTTCGTAATAAAACATTTTCTGCAAGACCTATGGAGTTGTTTCAGCGCTTCTTAATAATAAATTGTCTAGGAGGACGAGAGAAGGGACGAAGTGGAGACAGGAGCCACGTGAACAACACAAATGCGAACAAATGGGCATTTGTGTTGCTCACGTGGCCCCACAAAGTGAGGTGATTCGATGAAATATCTATGCCCGAGTTGACCACCGAGCGCCGACGGGAGACATCTCCCGTCACGCAGGGTGCAGTCGCGCCTCCACAGATCTCCAGTATCATCTTTTGATACTGGTAATGGCTCAAAAGGGCCACCACTTACGGGCTATTCATGTCCGTGCCACCTCTTGGGTGGCTTAATCTTCATCAATCAATCAACCAGATTTTTGTACAGTCGTATGGTTCAGTGGTTAAGGTACCAGGTACGCCAAGGTGCATAGCGCTCCTGGCTATCTGGGTTCGAATCCTTCTGGGGTGGGGTGTGGAGTTTTCAGTTGCATATTGCCTTGGGAACCATTCAAGCTTGTTCGCATATATATATATATATATATATATATATATATATATATATATATATATATATATATATATATATATATATATATATGTATATATATATATATATATATATATATATATATATATATATATATATATATATATATATATATATATATCGTACCTAGTAGCCAGAACGCACTTGTCAGCCTACTATGCAAGGCCCGATTTGCCTAATAGGCCAAGTTTTCATGAAATAATTGTGTTTTCGACTACCTAACCTACCTAACCTAACCTAACCTAACTTTTTCGGCTACCTAACTTAACCTAACCTATAAAGATAGGTTAGGTTAGGTTAGGTAGGGTTGTTAGGTTCGGTCATATATCTACGTTAATTTTAACTCCAATGAAAAAAATTTTACCTCATACATAATGAAATGGTAGCTTTATCTTTTCATAAGAAAAAATTAGAGAAATATATTAATTCAGGAAAACTTGGCTTATTAGGCAAATCGGGGCTTGCATAGTAGGCCAAAAGTGAGTTCTGCTACTAGGTACGACATATATATATATTATATATATATAATATATTATATATATATAATATATTATATATTATATTATATATATATATTATATCACTAAGAACTCTTTGACCCGGCCAGGATTCGAACCCATGCCGTCCAGGATCACCCCTAAACGTACACAGTACCGTGACCCCGCACCAATGATCGTCTATAGGATTGGTCAGTCTTGGCGCTTATTAACTAAGCTCCCTGACTGACCAACCCCCGACGACACTCATGTTCCCTTTGGGTACAGTTTTTCATCAAATTCTGGCGCATGCACGGGCCGCACTGAGTCTATCATGTGTGAGAAAGCTGCATGAACGCGCAAGCCATATATCACTAAGAACTCTTTGACCCGGCCAGGATTCGAACCCATGCCGTCCAGGATCACCCCTAAACGTACACAGTACCGTGACCACCGCACCAATGATCGTGAAAAACTGTACCCAAATGGAACCATGAGTGTCGTCGGGGGTTGGTCAGTCAGGGAGCTTAGTTAATAAGCGCCAAGACTGACCAATCCTTATAGACGATCATTGGTGCGGTGGTCACGGTACTGTGTACGTTTAGGGTGATCCTGGACGGCATGGGTTCGAATCCTGGCCGGGTCAAAGAGTTCTTAGTGATATATGGCTTGCGCGTTCATGCAGCTTTCTCACACACACACATATATATATATATATATATATATATATATATATATATATATATATATATATATATGAATGAAAACTCACACCCCAGAACTGACTCGAACCCATACTCCCGGAGCAACGCAACTGGTATGTACAGGGATGCCTTAAACCACTTGATCATCATTTGTGTTCCTCACGTGTTGCCCCAAAAAAATGAGGTGATTTGATAAAATGCTATGCCCAAGATAACCATCCAGGTGCCGGCGGGGAAGTGGCTCAAATAGCCCAGGCTATCACTTCCTTATGTCCGGTCGTGATGGTCAAGTGGTTTAAGGCATCCCTGTACATACCAGTTGCGTTGCTCCTGGGAGTATGGGTTCGAGTCACTTCTGGGGTGTGAGTTTTCATTCGCATATAGTCCTGGGGACCATTCAGGCTTGTTCGCATATATATATATATATATATATATATATATATATATATATGGGTGCAGTACTATATTTAACCTTTGTTACAACAAAAAAGGAGTTACATATAAGGTACAAAGAAGATTATAGTAAGTTGTCGAGTTGCTCCAGCTCCTCAGATGGCGGCTCCGGGCTTGGAGTCCCTGTGTCTTCTTTAACCAACTTCGAGGTAAACTCCGGAGCTGGAGTTAAAAATATGTATAATAGGTCAAGTATTTTAACGATTTAGACCTGTATATGGATTATTTAAATTCATATACATTATTTATATATACAAAAAATCACGGATGACAGCGGAGGGAGAGCACTGATACCCACCTTAACCCGACTGCAAAATTAGGAGTCTGTTGGTGTAGCTGATTAAGAGTCTTAACTACTACTCTAATCAACCTTTGCAACCTCCTTTCTTCACCACTCATCTACCCTGGTAGATGACTGGGGTAGATGTAGATGGGGTAGGTAACTTCCTTTTGCATCTACTGTCTCTCTTTCCCAATGTAGAAGTACGAGAAATCGAGGTCCGAGCGGGGAAACCGAGATTCTACTCCCGGCGCCAGGAGCCGGGACCGCCGCCACCGCCTCCGCCCTCGCCCCCACGCTCGCCCACCCACGCCCCCAACATCACCACCACCACGCCCATGACCAGGGAGCAGCTCCTGAAGGCCATTGATAGGCATAAAATGGATGTCATGGTCCGACTACGTAAAGAACAGATGCGGGAGGGGAATATTCTCATCAAGGTAAGAGAGGACAGATGTATGTAACAGAGTGCATATATGTGTAATATTATGTATGTGTGTTACACGTTGTATGTGTTACACAGTACATGTATGTAACAAGGGAGCTTGTGTGTAACAGGGTGCGTGTGTGTGTGTTACAGAGCACATGTGTGTAATAAAGCATATGTGTAACAGAGATCATTTGTGTAGCAAGAGAGCATGTGTTTAACAGTGCATGCGTGTTAGACAGTGTATGTGTGGTAGAGAGTGTATGTTTGGTAGAGAGTGTATGTGTGGTAGAGAGTGTATGTGTGGTAGAGAGTGTATGTGTGCTAGAGAGTGTATGTGTGCTAGAGAGTGTATGTGTGGTAGAGAGTGTATGTGTGGTAGTGAGTGTATGTGTGGTAGAGAGTGTATGTGTGGTAGAGAGTGTATGTGTGGTAGAGAGTGTATGTGTGGTAGGGAGTGTGTGTATGGTAGAGAGTGTATGTGTGGTAGAGAGTGTATGTGTGGTAGAGAGTGTATGTGTGGTAGAGAGTGTATGTGTGGTAGAGAGTGTATGTTTGGTAGAGAGTGTATGTGTGGTAGAGAGTGTATGTGTGGTAGAGAGTGTATGTGTGGTAGAGAGTGTATGTTTGGTAGAGAGTGTATGTGTGGTAGAGAGTGTATGTTTGGTAGAGAGTGTATGTGTGGTAGAGAGTGTATGTGTGGTAGAGAGTGTATGTGTGGTAGAGAGTGTATGTGTGGTAGAGAGTGTATGTGTGGTAGAGAGTGTATGTGTGGTAGAGAGTGTATGTGTGGTAGAGAGTGTATGTGTAGAAGATGGTGTATATATGGTAAAGAGTGTATGTGTATGTACAGAGTGTATGTGCAGAAGAGAGTGTACTCACCTAATTGTACTCGCCTAATTGTGCTTGCGGGGGTTGAGCTTTGGCTCTTTGGTCCCGCCTCTCAACTGTCAATCAACAGGTGTACAGATTCCTGAGCCTATGGGCTCTATCATATCTACATTTGAAACTGTGTATGGAGTCAGCCTCCACCACATCACTTCCTAGTGCATTCCATTTATTAACTACTCTGACACTGAAAAAATTCTTTCTAACGTCTCTGTGGCTCATCTGGGTACTAAGTTTCCACCTGTGTCCCCTTGTTCGTGTCCCACCCGTGGTGAAGAGTTTGTCTTTGTCCGCCCTGTCAATTCCCCTGAGAATTTTGTAGGTGGTTATCATGTCTCCCCTTACTCTTCTGTTTTCCAGGGATGTGAGGTTCAGCTCCTTTAGTGTGTGTTGTAGAGAGTGTATGTGCAGTAGAAAGTGAATGCGTGGTAGTGAGTGTAAGTAATTATCAAAGGAAGGCACCAAACCGGGAAGGCTATGTAGCACCACCAAAAGTGCGGAGTAATCAGAGGGCGATAAATATTACAAAGGATGCCAATACGAGAGCAGAAACGCATAAGGCGAACGATATCAAAAGTATCCGATTCACCAAGAGTTCTATTGAGGGACAATTGACCGCGAGGGACGGTCGGAATGCAAGACACACGCTCGTCCTGGAAGTTAGGACATTCAACAAGAATGTGTATGACCGTAAGAGGAACAATGCAATTTGAACAGTAAGGAGCAGGGCGGGGCTCCATTAAGTGACTGTGAGTTAAACGTTTATGGTCAATACGTAACCTAGCCAGAGCCGTTTCCCACCGTTCGCTGGTAGTGAGTGTGTGTACCTGGATTTTAAAGTTAAACGGAGTTTAGTATTTACGGTATCGGCAGGTAGAAAGTTCCAGGTGTTAATAACTCTGGGTGAAAAAGCATCTCCAGTTTTCAGTCGTACATTGTGGCTTGTTGAACTTGAAACCGTTGCTCCTTGTTTCTGTTACATCTGACCTTTTGAAGAAGTTGTCCGGATCAACATCCTTCAAAATGTTCAATATTTTAAGTTTCAATGAGATGAGCTCTGTCACGCCTGGTTAGCAATATTCTAAGTCCTGTGGCCCTCAACCGTTCCTGGTATGAGAGTTGACACATTTTTGGAATGAATTATGTCGCCCGGTGTTGTACATTTTCCAAAGCGGGTATGTCTTTCCGAAGAGGAGGTCTCCATGCTTGGGTACAATAATCTAAGTGGGGCGCATCAAAGATTTTACAGTTGAATCACTACCTGGGTTTGGATAGCTTTTTGTTACTGCCGCTCCCACTTGTTGTACAACTTTCAGTGAATGATGGCTTCTGACTCCAAGCTCCTTTTCTGTATTGGTGGGGTGTGGTAGAGAGTAGAGGTATGTGCAGTAGAGAGTGTATGTCCGTCTGTGCTCGTGTTTTTAAATTTTGTTCCTATAACAATGCTCAGTATATTATATTCATTATACAGTATATATAAGCAACTGAAAACTCCAATATATATATATATATATATATATATATATATATATATATATATATATATATATATATATATATATATATATATATATATATATATATATATATATATATTCAATATAATGTATGACTCAACAGCTGTCAATATAATATATGATAAACACTCAACATAATATATGCCAATAACTAACTCAGTGTATTGTATGCCACAGCCACTCTAAATATAATGTATGCCACAGCCACTCCCAATGTATTGTATGACAGGCACTCTAAATATAACGTAATAAATATACAATAACACCTGCAATAATATGCATAAAATACATAAACAGCATAAGAACAAGTATGGCGTTAACTACAAGGGGCCCAGAATCCGAGGAAACCCATCCAGGGAGCAGGTGCTGTGTGCCTTCCGCGGCGCCTCCTTCAGGTCCCTGCGGGATGGGGACGAGCCCTTCACCTCGCAGGGGGTGGCCAAGCACTTCCCCAGCACGGGGCTGCTGGAGGGCCGCTATTTCAACACGTGTGCCGTCGTCACCAACGCCGGCGCCATCAAGGGAGCCGAGCTGGGCAACTTTATAGGTCAGTCTCACAGAGATAGTGATTAGTTAATAATAGTCATAATTTATTCACAAGAAAGTACAATGTGCCTTCAATGAAAGTACAATGTGCCTTCAGACAATGCTGCCTTTGAGCAGCCTGAGGGCAGTAATATCCCAGGAACATCAACTAAATTTCGGAGGCTTGAGGCAAAGTGAAATTCACACCAGTTACTCCATCTATCATCATTCTATTATGCATGAAGAACCGCACGTCTATGGGTCATCCAATAATGTTAGCAGACTTCTAGATGTTACCACTGCTAGGCTTAGGCTCGGCTACAAGTACCTCTGGGAGTTTGTAACATCTGCTGATGTAGATTTGACTAAATGTAAACTCTGTCAGCAGAACTATTCGCATACTTTGCGTCATTATATAATGGAATGTGAAAAAATTGCGGAATTTAGAGATAACACCATCAATAGTGTCCAAGAAATGTGTAAGTACTTCATTCACAATGATGTGCTACCCGAAATTTTAGCGAAGTATCCAAAATTTGCTTACTGTCGGTAATGCATGCACATGACTGTAAAGCTGCCGCCCAGTTGGGTGGGTGTGCAGCAAGACTAGTAACTGTGTGACTCACTATAGATGTAAAGTGCCTTGTATAGTGACTGTTGTGAGCCTCTTGTAATGTCACTTGTGACACCTCTTTGTGTCACTTGTGACACAAAGATTCTTGATGTGTGTATTTGTGTGGGTGATTAGATATGTATGTGTATGTATATGTGTATACGTATATATATATGTACATGTATGTATGAGGGTGTGTACATGTGTATACAACATTGATAATTTTGTAACTAGCGTCAAACATTGTTATTTGCTTAGCTAAACGAACTAGAGGGTTCAGTTCCTGAACCGATTATGTGCCTCTGTAATCCTTTACACCACCGCCCACGGGATGGGTATGGGGTGCATAATAAAGAAAGAAATTGAGAAAGTACAATGGGTTGGTGAGATTACACATGATTGATATTTGAACATTCTTGCAAAGCCACTACCATCTTCGCACAATGTGGCGTGTCAGAGGGAGTGTCAGCACAGAAGTGGACACGTTTTGCTTGTGCACTTGGCCTCAAGCGACCGACAGGCGCCTGTGATACCTATGAATATAGGTAAGTAGGTATTGTTGAATTCAGCTTGGAGCTATGCACTGGAACTGGGACGACTATTCAGTGCACTAAATGTACATGAATTTATCTGAGGGTCATAAACTCTAGTGGCCTCGCCTCTATATATATATATATATATATATA
>WNGS01004374.1:10410185-10447531 GCA_020271785.1 Procambarus virginalis
GACATCACTGCCATAGTGCCAGGGTAGACATACTGCCATAGTGCTGGGGTAGACATGGCTATCATAGTGCTGGGGTAGACATCACTGCCATAGTGCTGGGGTAGACATCACTGCCATAGTGCCAGGGTAGACATCACTGCCATAGTGCTGGGGTAGACATCACTGCCATAGTGCTGGAGTAGACATATCTGTATAGTGCCAGGGTAGACATCGCTGCCATAGTGCTGGGGTAGATATCACTGCCATAGTGCTGGGGTAGACATCACTGCCATAGTGCTGGGTAGACATATCTGCCATAGTGCCAGGGTAGACATCACTGCCATAGTGCCAGGGTAGACATCACTGCCATAGTGCCAGGGTAGACATATCTGCCATAGTGCTGGGGTAGACATGGCTATCATAGTGCTGGGGTAGACATCACTGCCATAGTGCCAGGGTAGACATCACTGCCATAGTGCCAGGGTAGACATATCTGCCATAGTGCTGGGGTAGACATGGCTATCATAGTGCTGGGGTAGACATATCTGCCATAGTGCCAGGGTAGACATCGCTGCCATAGTGTCAGGTAGACATCACTGCCATAGTGCCAGGGTAGACATCACTGCCATAGTGCTGGGTAGACATCACTGCCATAGTGGTATACATACCCAGACACCATACCCTCATCTTCACTGTCACCATCCTGTCCACCACACCCTCACCTTCACTGTCACCATACTGTCCACCATACCCTCATCTTCACTGTCACCATCCTGTCCACCACACCCTCACCTTCACTGTCACCATACTGTCCACCATACCCCACCTTCACTGTCACCATACTGTCCACCACACCCTCACCTTCACTTTCACCATCCTGTCCACCATACCCTCACCTTCACTGTCACCATACTGTCCACCATACCCTCACCTTCACTGTCACCATACTGTCCACCATACCCTCACCTTCACTGTCACCATACTGTCCACCATACCCTCACCTTCACTGTCACCATACTGTCCACCATACCCTCACCTTCACTGTCACCATCCTGTCCATCATACTCTCATCTTCACTGTCACCATCCTGTCCACCATACCCTCACCTTCACTGTCACCATCCTGTCCACCATACCCTCACCTTCACTGTCATCATCCTGTCCACCATACCCTCATCTTCACTGTCACCATACTGTCCACCATACCCTCATCTTCACTGTCACCATACTGTCCACCATACCCTCACCTTCACTGTCACCATACTGTCCACCATACCCTAATCTTCACTGTCACCATACTGTCCACCACACCCTCACCTTCACTGTCACCATACTGTCCACCATACCCTCACCTTCACTGTCATCATCCTGTCCACCATACCCTCATCTTCACTGTCACCATACTGTCCACCATACCCTCATCTTCACTGTCACCATACTGTCCACCATACCCTCACCTTCACTGTCACCATACTGTCCACCATACCCTCACCTTCACTGTCACCATACTGTCCACCATACCCTCACCTTCACTGTCACCATACTGTCCACCATACCCTCATCTTCACTGTCACCATACTGTCCACCATACCCTCACCTTCACTGTCACCATACTGTCCACCATACCCTCACCTTCACTGTCACCATACTGTCCACCATACCCTCACCTTCACTGTCACCATACTGTCCACCATACCCTCACCTTCACTGTCACCATCCTGTCCACCATACTCTCACCTTCACTGTCACCATCCTGTCCACCATACCCTCACCTTCACTGTCACCATACTGTCCACCATACCCTCACCTTCACTGTCACCATACTGTCCACCATACCCTCACCTTCACTGTCACCATACTGTCCACCATACCCTCACCTTCACTGTCACCATACTGTCCACCATACCCTCATCTTCACTGTCACCATACTGTCCACCACACCCTCACCTTCACTGTCACCATACTGTCCACCATACCCTCACCTTCACTGTCACCATCCTGTCCACCACACCCTCACCTTCACTGTCACCATACTGTCCACCATACCCTCACCTTCACTGTCACCATCCTGTCCACCATACCCTCATCTTCACTGTCACCATACTGTCCACCATACCCTCACTTCACTGTCACCATACTGTCCACCACACCCTCACCTTCACTGTCACCATACTGTCCACCATACCCTCACCTTCACTGTCACCATACTGTCCACCACACCCTCACCTTCACTGTCACCATACTGTCCACCATACCCTCACCTTCACTGTCACCATACTGTCCACCACACCCTCACCTTCACTGTCACCATACTGTCCACCATACCCTCACCTTCACTGTCACCATCCTGTCCACCATACCCTCACCTTCACTGTCACCATCCTGTCCACCATACCCTCACCTTCACTGTCACCATACTGTCCACCATACCCTCACCTTCACTGTCACCATACTGTCCACCATACCCTCATCTTCACTGTCACCATACTGTCCACCACACCCTCACTGTCACCATACTGTCCACCATACCCTCATCTTCACTGTCACCATACTGTCCACCATACCCTCACCTTCACTGTCACCATACTGTCCACCATACCCTCACCTTCACTGTCACCATACTGTCCACCATACCCTCACCTTCACTGTCACCATACTGTCCACCATACCCTCACCTTCACTGTCACCATACTGTCCACCATACTCTCACCTTCACTGTCACCATACTGTCCACCATACCCACCTTCACTGTCACCATCTGTCCACCACACCCTCACCTTCACTGTCACCATACTGTCCACCATACCCTCATCACTGTCACCATACCATACCCTCACCTTCACTGTCACCATACTGTCCACCATACCCTCACCTTCACTGTCACCATACTGTCCACCATACCCTCACCTTCACTGTCACCATACTGTCCACCACACCTTCACCTTCACTGTCACCATACTGTCCACCATACCCTCACCTTCACTGTCACCATACTGTCCACCATACCCTCACCTTCACTGTCACCATACTGTCCACCACACCCTCACCTTCACTGTCACCATACTGTCCACCATACCCTCACCTTCACTGTCACCATACTGTCCACCATACCCTCACCTTCACTGTCACCATACTGTCCACCACACCCTCACCTTCACTGTCACCATACTGTCCACCATACCCTCACCTTCACTGTCACCATACCCTCACCTTCACTGTCACCATACTGTCCACCATACCCTCATCTTCACTGTCACCATACTGTCCACCATACCCTCATCTTCACTGTCACCATACTGTCCACCATACCCTCACCTTCACTGTCACCATACTGTCCACCATACCCTCACCTTCACTGTCACCATACTGTCCACCATACCCTCATCTTCACTGTCACCATACTGTCCACCATACCCTCACCTTCACTGTCACCATACTGTCCACCATACCCTCATCTTCACTGTCACCATACTGTCCACCATACCCTCACCTTCACTGTCACCATACTGTCCACCATACCCTCATCTTCACTGTCACCATACTGTCCACCATACCCTCACCTTCACTGTCACCATACTGTCCACCATACCCTCATCTTCACTGTCACCATACTGTCCACCATACCCTCACCTTCACTGTCACCATACTGTCCACCATACCCTCACCTTCACTGTCACCATACTGTCCACCATACCCTCATCTTCACTGTCACCATACTGTCCACCATACCCTCATCTTCACTGTCACCATACTGTCCACCATACCCTCATCTTCACTGTCACCATACTGTCCACCATACCCTCATCTTCACTGTCACCATACTGTCCACCATACCCTCACCTTCACTGTCACCATACTGTCCACCACACCCTCACCTTCACTGTCACCATACTGTCCACCATACCCTCACCTTCACTGTCACCATACTGTCCACCATACCCTCACCTTCACTGTCACCATACTGTCCACCATACCCTCACCTTCACTGTCACCATACTGTCCACCATACCCTCACCTTCACTGTCACCATACTGTCCACCATACCCTCACCTTCACTGTCACCATACTGTCCACCACACCCTCACCTTCACCATACTGTCCACCATACCCTCACCTTCACTGTCACCATACTGTCCACCATACCCTCATCTTCACTTGTCAACACAGTGGGTAAGAACACTACCTGCCCCTCTGCCAGGAAGGGAGAGAGAGAGAGAGCAAGTAAAGCCCCACTTACCCATAAACACTTTTTTATTTGTTACAAACGTTTGTTAACAAGTAACAAATGGAGAGGCCGAGATGTGCAGCAGCCCGGGTCATCTGCCAGACTGTTTTTGTCCTGCAAACAATTACAGGTTTTCTCCCACGGTTTACTCTACGTCTATTGCCTTAGCTTGTTGCACTGTGTGTTCCATTGAAGACAATTGGTGTTAGCCTCTAATGTTTACCCAATACTCATAATAGTCTATTGTACTTGGAGGTTCTTGCCTCCGGAGAGAGTGAGACATTTGGTGTGCAACTGGTAGAAACTGGAAATTATTTTGAACTGCGCTTTCTCCTGTAATGAAGTCATTGTGTTGGTCTCCTTTCAACGTCTGGGTTGCTTCCCTGCCTCCGTTGACAGCTTGGGTTGCTTCCCTCCCTCCGTTGAGAGCTTGGGTTGCTTCCCTGCCTCCGTTGACAGCTTGGGTTGCTTCCCTGCCTCCGTTGACAGCTTGGGTTGCTTCCCTGCCTCCGTTGACAGCTTGGGTTGCTTCCCTGCCTCCGTTGACAGCTTGGGTTGCTTCCCTACCTCCGTTGACAGCTTGGGTTGCTTCCCTCCCTCCGTTGACTGCTTGGATTGTTTCCCTACCTCCGTTGACAGCTTGGGTTGCTTTCTTGCCTCCGTTGACAGCTTGGGTTGCTTCCCTGCCTCCGTTGACAGCTTGGGTGGCTTCCCTACCGCTGTTGAGAGCTTGGGGTGCTTCCCTACCATCGTTGACAGCTTGGGTTGCTCCCCTACCGCCGTTGACAGCTTGGGTTGCTTCCCTACCTCCGTTGACAGCTTGGGTTTTTCCCTACCTCCGCTGACAGCTTGGGTTTCTTCCCAACCACCGTTGACAGCTTGGGTTGCTTCCCTACCTCCGTTGACAGCTTGGGTTGCTTCCCTACCTCCGTTGACAGCTTGGGTTGCTTCCCTACCACTGTTGACAGCTTGGGTTGCTTCCCTACCACCGTTGACAGCTTGGGTTGCTTCCCTACCTCCGTTGACAGCTTGGGTTGCTTCCCTACCTCCGTTGACAGCTTGGGTTGCTTCCCTACCTCCGTTGACAGCTTGGGTTGCTTCCCTACCTCCGTTGACAGCTTGGGTTACTTCCCTACCACCGTTGACAGCTAGGGGTGCTTCCCTACCACCGTTGACAGCTTGGGTTGCTTCCCTACCTCCGTTGACAGCTTGGGTTGCTTCCCTACCTCCGTTGACAGCTTGGGTTGCTTCCCTACCTCCGTTGACAGCTTGGGTTGCTTCCCTACCACCGTTGACAGCTTGGGGTGCTTCCACACCTCCTGTCAGATCAGGGCTTTTCTCTCCACCTTCCTGAGTTCCAGGAAGGTGGAACCGAATATTTCTCGGCGGGCACGACGACCATTTCTCAAGCGTTTAGATTCGAACAAAAACTCGGATTCCTGTGCTTCCAGCCTCCTCCGTCCCTCGCGTGAGTTCCATCATTCAGGTGAAGTGTGTGCAGGTGGTGGCTGGTGCAGGACTTGCCAGTGAGGAGAGAGCCGTGTATATACACCCGCGGTGTGCTGCTGGAGCCAGTCGGGGTCTCTCCTCTGGACACTTGTGCACCTGGTTGGTCCTCAACTGTGAACCCGAACTGAGGAAGCAAAATGTATTTCTTTAGAATTTTGACAGCAGTTGAGATACTACGTGCCAGTTATTGCTTTCTGTACCTAACATCAGAAAACTTTTGACCCCCCACTGAAGGATTCGAACCCGGCAACCCGTCCCCGGACCAATTCCATTCCATCCATCGGTCGACCCCAAAGACGCATTCATCAATTTTAACATGCTGTTCATTCAAAACAGGAATTTTATCGAATATAAATTGATATTTTATATTAGCATATTGTACATATTTTGGCCCTGGTTAGGTTAAGTTAGGCGTTTAGGTTCTGTTGGTGATTAGTTGTATTTGTAGTACGTAGGTGAAGCATTTAAAGCATTGTGGTTCGAACAAAATTCGTCAGTGATGGATTTGTTCCGGAAGTGTTTGGACGTCATCAGTGGTGAGTCGTGTGTAAACTGCTTTTCATTCATAAACAGCGGGTTTGGCGGGTGCATGGAATGGGCTTTGGGTCTTTGTTTGGAGGACGGGGTGAACCCTGGCCAGCCAGGGCCTCCATGCTCCTTGGCGTGTCCACTACATGTAACCACTCGGCCAAACTGACTGTACAAAACCACTGGAAGTCGTCTAACTTTTAACCCAATACCCGACAGTTCTCGTCGCCATTTTGGCCACTATATAGATGCCACACCTGTGACATGTAAAACTATGCTTTTTTGAAAAACACCGCCATCTGTTGCACGTAATAGCAACTCACGCTATTCTAAATATGTTACGATTCCATTTCAAAATTTCCAATTGCACTGATAAATTTAATTTTCATAAATTAAGATTTATTTTCATTTAGATTTAATTTATTTCGTGAGAAATTGATTTGAAATTGAGCTGTATTGTTTACCATACCGTTGATTTCCTGAGTATTGTTTATTTTTGTATTTTTTCATTATTTTCATTTCGTTTTTTTACCAGTTTTTTTTTTATATTTCAGTGATGGGATCATCAGATCATTTCATGTTCTTAATTTTCTGATCGTTTGATTCTTATTCAGATCGTTTGGGAATCCATCGAACGAGAGAGAGTCAAATGTTGGGGAGGACAATCGGACAGGAGAGGGGACAGGGATATAATATAATATATATATATATATATATATATATATATATATATATATATATATATATATGCGGAAAATCCACAGAGAAAAATGAAAGGAGGTAACGTTTCGACTTTGTTAAAGCCTTTGTCAAACCAGACTGACAAGAGGAGAAGGGAATTGGGAGGATATATAGGCCGACACCTGACCAACCCAACCCTAGGGAAAGAATTAACCAGAGACAGGTAAAGCTTAGCTTAGAATGGTCAAAGAGGATTAAGCGGTCAGAGAAAAAGGATGAAAGATTAAAGAAAAGCCTCATGAACATGCAATAAATGAATATATAAATATAAAATTATAATGAGACATTGTAAGCCTCTCTAACAATTACAGTTTTTTCTTAAACTGTTGTGCAATATTATAACTTAAAAATGGATCAAGTTTGTACATTCCAGTACTAACATTAAGAAGATTTGGACACTGACTGATTAGAGCAGACTCAATCAAATTCCGTTCCACGAAATCCCCACAATTGGTAATGCTTTTTGCACCATTCCAGTTAATATTGTGATCGCATAAATTCGTATGTAGATACAATGCATTAGACGTTTGGGCAGTTCTAATACTATAAGCATGTTGTGACAACCGCAATTGTAAGGACTTTCCTGTTTGTCCAAGGTACACAGAATCACAATCATTGCAGGGAATTGAATACACGCAACCTGCTGTATCAGGGGAGTTTTTTATTAAATTGGATTTGATCGTACTATTAGTGAACACCAAATTTATATTAAGTTTCTTAAAAATCAAAGACAATTTTTCAAGTCCACTCGCATAAGGTACAACCAATGAGTTAATAATTTCTGGTTTCGCCTTAGGGAGGTGATTATAAAACGTACGCTTGGCTTGTTCAAACGAGAAATCCAAAAACCTCTTAGGATATTGTAAACTCTTCCCGATTTCATATATTATAGCAATCTCTTCATCAAAAAACTCAGGGCTGCATACCCTCAAAGCTCGTAGAAACATTCCTGAAAATACTGCCCGTTTAACTTTACTATGATGATTCGAATAAAAATGAACATACGACCCCACGTTGGTAGGTTTCCTATACACATTAAATTTGAACTTTCTAGTGACTCTATGAATCATAATGTCCAAAAACGGAAGCATACCATTCACCTCAGTCTCACAAGTGAATTTTATTGAAGGTACCAAAGAATTAAGTTCATTAAGAAAAACTATATGGTCTTTGTCACACGGCCATAAACACAAAATATCATCAACATACCTAAACCAAACTACATTAGCCGGGATAATACTGGATAAGATTTTTGTTTCGAAGAATTCCATATACAAATTACTTAAAACGGGGAAAGAGGATTGCCCATCGCCATTCCAAATGTTTGTTTGAAAAATTTTCCATTAAAACTAAAATAATTGTCTTTTATACACAATTTGATAAGTTCTAATACTTTATTGGTCTGCAAGTTCAAATTATATTTAGGCAGTTCCTCACGTAGAAATTCTAACAGGTCATCAACGGGTACTTTAGTGAATAAAGAGGTCACATCGAAACTTATTAGTTTAAAATCAAAATTTAAATTCAGTGTGGATAGCTTATTAACTAAGTCCACATTGTTTGTCAAGTGTGAGTTGGAAATAGTACCAACTATTGGGGACAAAACCTTGACTAACCACTTAGAAAGTTTATAAGCCGCCGAACCAATTGAACTAATAATCGGCCTTGCCGGATTATTTGGCTTATGAGTTTTTATAAGACCATACATGTAATTTTTCTCTCCTTTCATTTTTCTCTGTGGATTTTCCGCATAAAATGATCAGTGTTTTGTGATCGTCAATTGCATATATATATATATATATATATATATATATATATATATATATATATATATATATATATATATATATAGTATGCTTTATTGTGTATTTAAAGGTTACAAAACATACAAGACAAATGCCTAAAGGTTATGGATCTCTTGAAGCTCCTCCGCTTCCGGACAGGAACCGAGGACGCAGCAAGCATTTCCCCTCTGGATCGTCACACTGAGGCGCTGAAACAAAAAACTGCAAGCCCTTGGGTTTCTGGTGACGTCGATGAGCTTGGAACCCAATTCCTTGAGAAATCCCAAGGCACTCTGCCCCAGGGGCCATGCGTCTCAGACGCTATGGGAACAAAGTGGTATTGACCTGCCAGTCGCCTGTATTTGAGTGATTTTGCTGTTTCCCTGTGGTTGGCTGCCCCACCTGCTTGATCAGCTCCGAAGTGTACATAGGTGTCAGCCAGGGTGGATACACATGTGTAGTCCCACACCACCTGTCTACCCTCCTTCCATGAGTATATGGTGATGCCATCAGGGCGAAGTGCGGGGAAATCCGGGTTCTGGACCCCTATATATATATATATATATATATATATATATATATATATTATATATATATATATATATAATATATATATATACATATATGTCGTACCTAGTAGCCAGAACTCACTTTTTGGCCTACTATGCAAGCCCCGATTTGCCTAATAAGCCAAGATTTCCTGAATTAATATATTTTCTCTAATTGTTTTCTTATGAAAAGATAAAGCTACCCATTTCATAATGTATGAGGTCAATTTTTTTTCATTGGAGTTAAAATTAACGTAGATATATGACCGAACCTAACCAACCCTACCAAACCTAACCTAACCTATCTTTCTAGGTTAGGTTAGGGTTAGGTAGCCGAAAAAGTTAGGTTAGGTTAGGTTAGGTAGGTTAGGTAGTCGAAAAACAATTAATTCATGAAAACTTGGCCTATTAGGCAAATCGGGCCTTGCATAGTAGGCTGACAAGTGCGTTCTGGCTACTAGGTACGACATATATATATATATATATATATATATATATATATATATATATATATATATATAATACACACACACACACACACACACATATATGTGCTTTAATGGAGCCCTGTTGAGCATCAACACTTCCTCTTGATGCTTCTATATTGGTTCGGGGTCTTGAAGTGGGTAGAATATAGTTGCGCATTAATTGGCTGTTGATTGCTGGTGTTGACTTTTTTATGTGAAGTGCCTCACTTATGTCGAGCCTCCTGCTATCGCTGTGTCTATCGATGATTTCTGAGTTGTTTGTTAAGATTTCTCTGGCGATGGTCTGATTGTGAGAAGAGTTTATATGTGCCTTAATGGAGCCCTGTTGTTTATGCATTGGTAATCGCCTGAATATAGACGTTGTTGTCATGCCTATGTATTGAGTTCTTTGGGGCTTACAGTCCCCAAGTGGGCATTTGAAGGCATAGACGACGTTGGTCTCCTTCAAGGCGTTCTGCTTGGTGTCTGGGGAGTTTTTCATGAGTAGGTTGGCCGTTTTTTCTGTAGAGTTTTTCTGCAGAACCTTATAGGGTAAGGCAGGTCCTAGTCAACAACGGCTTCTCTAACGGTTTTGTTGACATCATAAAAAGAAAAGTGAAACGCCATGCAACCTCTGAAGAGTCAACTAACACCACACTTGTACCTCCTATTAGACTATTTTACAGAAACTTCTTTTCGACGGCTCATGAAACGGAGGAAAGAGTCCTGAAAGATATTATTGACAGGAACGTTATCCCAACAGACAAAAATAAAAAAATACAATTGACGATTTACTATAAAACCATAAAAATGGCCAACCTACTCATAAAAAAGTCTCCAGACACCAAGCAGAACGCCTGACACCAATCAGACCGATTTCCTGACCCTAAACTGGCTTAACAGAACCCGCCTGAATAGTTATAGGAAGAATAAAGGACTGTTTATCCACCGCTCAAGGGCCTCGTCACGACATCTTCCCGAGGGAGGCACCATCTCAGATGTTCACAACGGGTCTCATAATGCTGTCACGTAAGGAACGACGGTCTCTGGAGAGCCTCCGCCTCTCATAATAGAGTTTGTGTAGTAGATTTGCGACTCAGTATTTTCTCCCCATACTGTTAAGCAGTTAGGGAATAATTCCTCCTCTGGAGAGGTTTCGATTTTTTTGCATGAGAACTCTGTATCACCCGTGGTTGTCCCGAGAACCTCTTGCCCGTGGTTGTCCCGAGAACCTCTTGCCCTCTAACACTGATTACAGGACACCTACTGAAATATTCTCCACATATATCATCTGTGTGGTTCCTCTCCCTAAAATTCAACAGTAATTTGTATGTAAAATGCGGATAAAATTTGCATGTTTCATATGTTATCATCAACATGCCTGCAGCGCCACCGTCCTCCAGCGGTGAAGTTTGCATACATCAACGAGAAGAAGCTCTCGCTCCCAATAACCACTTGGGCTGGACGGTAGAGCGACAGTCTCGATTCATGCAGGTCGGCGTTCAATCCCCGACCGTCCAAGTGGTTGGGCACCATTCCTTCCCCCCGCTCATCATAAATCCATATCCTGACCCCTTCCAAGTTCTATATAGTCGTAAAGCTTGGTGTCCCACTCTCACCTAGGGAGTCACACTCTCACCTAGGGAGTCACTCTCTCACCTAGGGAGTCACACTCTCACCTAGGGAGTCACACTCTCACCTAGGGCGTCACACTCTCACCTAGGGCGTCACTCTCTCACCTAGGGCGTCACACTCTCACCTAGGGAGTCACTCTCTCACCTAGGGAGTCACTCTCTCACCTAGGGCGTCACACTCTCACCTAGGGAGTCACTCTCTCACCTAGGGAGTCACTCTCTCACCTAGGGAGTCACTCTCTCACCTAGGGCGTCACACTCTCACCTAGGGCGTCACACTCTCACCTAGGGAGTCACTCTCTCACCTAGGGCGTCACACTCTCACCTAGGGCGTCACACTCTCACCTAGGGAGTCACTCTCTCACCTAGGGCGTCACACTCTCACCTAGGGCGTCACTCTCTCCCATAGCTGTTACAGTGTCCCTAGGGCCTCACTCTCACCCTAGCTGTTACAGTGTCCCTAGGGCGTCACTCACCCTAGCTGTTACAGTGTCCCTAGGGCCTCACTCTCACCCTAGCTGTTACAGTGTTCCTAGGGCGTCACTCTCACCCTAGCTGTTACAGTGTCCCTAGGGTGTCACTCTCACCCTAGCTGTTACAGTGTCCCTAGGGCGTCACTCTCACCCTAGCTGTTACAGTGTCCCTAGGGCGTCACTCTCACCCTAGCTGTTACAGTGTCCCTAGGGCGTCACTCTCACCCTAGCTGTTACAGTGTCCCTAGAGCGTCACTCTCACCCTAGCTGTTACAGTGTCCCTAGGGCGTCACTCTCACCCTAGCTGTTACAGTGTCCCTAGGGCGTCACTCACCCTAGCTGTTACAGTGTCCCTAGGGCGTCACTCTCACCCTAGCTGTTACAGTGTCCCTAGGGCGTCACTCTCACCCTAGCTGTTACAGTGTCCCTAGGGCGTCACTCTCACCCTAGCTGTTACAGCGTCCCTAGGGCGTCACTCTCTCCCTAGTTGTTACAGTGTCCCTAGGGCGTCACTCTCACCCTAGCTGTTACAGCGTCCCTAGGGCGTCACTCTCACCCTAGTTGTTAGTGTCCCTAGGGCGTCACTATCACCCTAGCTGTTACAGTGTCCCTAGGGCGTCACTCTCCCTAGCTGTTACAGCGTCCCTAGGGCGTCACTCTCACCCTAGTTGTTACTCCGTCCCTAGGGCGTCACTCTCACCCTAGTTGTTACTCCGTCCCTAGGGCGTCACTCTCACCCTAGTTGTTACAGCGTCCCTAGGGTGTCACTCTCACCCTAGTTGTTACTCCGTCCCTAGGGCGTCACTCTCACCCTAGTTGTTACAGTGTAACTAGGGCGTCACTCTCCCTAGATGTTACAGCGTCCCTAGGGCGTCACTCTCACCCTAGCTGTTACAGTGTCCCTAGGGCGTCACTCTCACCCTAGTTGTTACAGCGTCCCTAGGGTGTCACTCTCACCCTAGCTGTTACAGCGTCCCTAGGGCGTCACTCTCACCCTAGCTGTTACAGTGTCCCTAGGGCGTCACTCTCACCCTAGCTGTTACAGCGTCCCTAGGGTGTCACTCTCACCCTAGCTGTTACAGTGTCCCTAGGGCGTCACTCTCACCCTAGTTGTTACAGCGTCCCTAGGGCGTCACTCTCACCCTAGTTGTTACAGCGTCCCTAGGGTGTCACTCTCACCCTAGCTGTTACAGCGTCCCTAGGGCGTCACTCTCACCCTAGTTGTTACTCCGTCCCTAGGGCGTCACTCTCACCCTAGTTGTTACAGCGTCCCTAGGGCGTCACTCTCACCCTAGTTGTTACAGCGTCCCTAGGGCGTCACTCTCACCCTAGTTGTTAGTGTCCCTAGGGCGTCACTATCACCCTAGCTGTTACAGTGTCCCTAGGGCGTCACTCTCACCCTAGTTGTTACAGCGTCCCTAGGGCGTCACTCTCACCCTAGTTGTTACTCCGTCCCTAGGGCGTCACTCTCACCCTAGTTGTTACAGCGTCCCTAGGGCGTCACTCTCACCCTAGTTGTTACAGCGTCCCTAGGGCGTCACTCTCACCCTAGTTGTTACAGCGTCCCTAGGGCGTCACTCTCACCCTAGTTGTTACTCCGTCCCTAGGGCGTCACTCTCACCCTAGTTGTTACAGCGTCCCTAGGGCGTCACTCTCACCCTAGTTGTTACTCCGTCCCTAGGGCGTCACTCTCACCCTAGTTGTTACTCCGTCCCTAGGGCGTCACTCTCACCCTAGCTGTTACAGCGTCCCTAGGGCGTCACTCTCACCCTAGCTGTTACTCCGTCCCTAGGGCGTCACTCTCACCCTAGTTGTTACTCCGTCCCTAGGGCGTCACTCTCACCCTAGTTGTTACTCCGTCCCTAGGGCGTCACTCTCACCCTAGTTGTTACTCCGTCCCTAGGGCGTCACTCTCACCCTAGTTGTTACTCCGTCCCTAGGGCGTCACTCTCACCCTAGTTGTTACTCCGTCCCTAGGGCGTCACTCTCACCCTAGTTGTTACTCCGTCCCTAGGGCGTCACTCTCACCCTAGTTGTTACTCCGTCCCTAGGGCGTCACTCTCTCCCTAGCTGTTACAGCGTTACCAATGTCTTGACCGATGACTAGGTTCGCGTATATTCCCACGGTGTCTGTTTATGCACTAATGAAGAGTGCATTCACTCTTAATTACTTCAGGGTTGCCACCATTCCTTATAACGTTGGCTCTAGGTCCACTAGTTGCATGAAGGACGTCAACCTGTGGAGAACGGTGACTCGTTAAAACATTTCTTGTACCACCAACACCCTCAATCGCCTTTTGGACCCTTCCTCCATCCACAATCATCATCGGGCGAGTGTCCTGCTCCTGATATCGCTCCACCATGCTTACGTGTGCTACCATCTGCTTGTCTGTCCACTGGTTCTTGGTCACCTCTTTCATTGCAAACATGAGGAAAATACAAAATACACACAAGAAACATTTGGCTAAGCGATGAATAACTTTCACGAACCTGCAATGTCCATAATGAGCTGTTTCCATCAGCCTGGTTTGGAACATGGAGGGCACGAGAATCTATTCACTTACCTCTGACGTCTGGGAGTCTTTGGTCGGTTCCTTGGACACCGCACCTCATCTTTCCGCAAGTACGGGTTACCTGCCATCGTGCTAGACTCTAGGGTATCTGTGGATGCTTGCTCTTGGGGTTCCTTCTCTGGCTCAGTTATCCCTGTTGCACTAGTTCAATGCTCCGGATCACGAGTAGAGTCAGGAGAGTTCGCTGGGGTGCTCTCAACATCCTATGGGGTAGATGTAGGGTTGAACAATTCTTTTAATTCTAAATGCGTCTCTGCCTGGGATCTGATTTGCTCAGCTACTACAGATCTTACCACCTCTTCAACCGGATCGTCACCAACGATGGGATGGTTAGTGTCCAATCCCATCGCCAAGTCGTTGGCCAGCATGACCTCTATTCCCTCTATAGGAAGATGATCCACTACTGCCAACGTACACGTGCCACTGTAACATGGCGATTACAAGTGTACTTCTATTAAGAAGGCAACGTACAACGTCGAGGAAAGCCCATCTAAAATAACCCTTTGTTTCCCATCACTACACACTTCCTTCGGTAACAAGTTTCTCAAAATCAGAGACTGGGCTGCTCCACTATCTCTGAGACTCACTACAGACCTGCCTGTCTGATCACTCGACACATACCCTCTCAAATGTAAGGGGCAAACAATCCTGCTTTCTCTCTATCCATCCCTAGAGACTGGGTGTCTACTGGTGGTGTCACTCAACTCTCCAGCATAACCTCCCTATGCGGGTCGTTACCCATCCTACCTCGACACTTAGCAGCTATGTGTCCTTTCTGCCCACAGGTCCAACACACTATGTCTCTCCTAGGACTAATCTGTTTTGGACTAGTTGGACTAGTCCGTCTTGGACTACCTGCATCTTCACGGCACTACTTGGGACGGTTCTTTCCTCTTCCAGCTCATGCTTCATAAATAGTTTCAAATAGTTCTTTAGTCCTACTTAGTAGAGGGCCGATGTGTTAGAATATATTCTTTAGCCATAGTGGCTTCAGCACCCAAGGTCTCTACCTGCTGCTCCTCCAATTATGTCTTCAAATCACCAGGTAAACATTCATTGAAGTCTTCTAATAAAATGAGTTGTTCAAGTTGTTCTTTGGTCTCCACCTTATGAGACGCGCACCATTCATAAAACAGCCGCTCCTTAATACACACAAACTCCGTACAGGTGTGTTCTGATGTCTTCAGGTTGCAGAACTTCTGCCTGAATGCTTCAGGCACCAACTGGTAAGCCATCAGCACCACCTTCTTGACTGCGTCGTAATCACTAGTCATCTACCGACAGTGTGGAGTGCTCGGTTTGGGCTTTTCCAGTCAGCACGGATTGGATCATAATGGCCCAGTTCTCTCTTGACCAATCCAATAATGCAGCTACCTTCTCAAAAGCAGCAAAGAACTTTGAAACTTCCTTTTCGTTGAACTTAGGAACCATTTTAATGTTCTGCACTGGGTTGAAACCATTGGATTCCCTTCTACCACTTAATCTTAGCACTTCTAATTTGTGTTGCCTTTCTTGCTCCTTTTCTGCTCTTTCTTGCTCTTCTCTCTTTTCTTCTCTTTCTATTTCCAATAGTTTCATTCCATTTCCCCTCTCTTGTCTCTCTCTCTTGTGTTCTAGCTTTTCTCTTCCCTCTCTCTTTCTAATTCTATTTGTTCCACTCTTTTCACGCTGATTTCTAACTCACGCATTTTCACTGTTCATAGACTTATATTAAGTTCATCTTGGTCATTCTCATCATCACTTCCCTGGTTTCCTTTTCAGTGAAAGTCATAACACTTTCCTTTTTCTCTGCACTTCACTTTCTTGCTTTCCGGTGATTTTTAATGCTTTTGCGCCTTTCTCAACACGTGAATCACGCTCACTTATCTTAATCCCAAATAAGCACTTATTAAAACTAATTCAGGCTTTTCAAGATGCTCAACTTGGAAAGACAGTCCTTCAGGTTCAGGAACTCTGAACATCGTCCAGGGTATCTATGGTCTGTTTCTCTACAATTGTTCACTTTCTTTAACGTTGCGCACAATCACGTAACCTGCACTATTTTCTGACACCAAAAACCTAACTTCGTTAACATTTATATACACGAAACGGGGGAATCTATACACGGGGATTGCACTAACTACTGAACAATTCTATCAAACTTACTTGACAAGGAGTCGGATCCNAAAGGTGAAAACATTTACGTCGACCAAGCTGACGAGGCGTTTGACATGCCATCTTCATCCGGTGCCCCTAGGAATCACATGAGACAAGCCCATGACATCACCCTAACAAGAGAAATGTTGAACACAGAATACAGGCATAATAGACAGAACCCAGATGCAAGAAGATTACAAATTCTTGAAGCAATTCACATAAGAACAGAACAACCTACCATGAACACCCCCAATCACGGAACTATTTACTCTTCCCCACAATGAGAGTAGGACAAGACCAGAACATAACGATGCCAACACAGAAGACAATGTCCAACATAACAGCCAATTACCCTGGATAATCTTTGTATGTAGATGCCAGCTGCCTCGTATGGGCCAATAGGCCTTCTGCGGTAACCTCTATGTTTCACCCCATTTATCCCCTATGTTTTCACCTTTATTGTTTTATCACCTGGACCCAGTGCGGGTATATAATCAAACCACATTGTAACATTTCCTCACTTGAGAATGAACCATGGGGTTCGAAACGTCGTGCAAATTGTTTAAATAAGTGTAATCATTCTATAGTATCCACATCTTTTCTCACCCAGAAATTACGAAAATGTTTTTGGAGAACTCCTATTTCAGCTAGCCCTGATGCTAAGAAAATAGTTAGAGGGATAGAAGCCCTAAATCAGAAGATAGTAAATACAGAATATGCGGTCATATTCAATGAGACATGTGTAAAAGAAAACCTGCTGCCAGTATACACCAATATATATATATATATATATATATATATATATATAATATATATATATATATATATACCTAGAAGGGGTACCACCTCTGTGCAAGTGTAGGGACCCCATAGCCTCGGAGAAGAAAATAAAGAGTACTCAGAGAAGCCTTGTGGTTTTAAATAATGATTGACCTGATTTTAAATAATGTATAACTAGATTAGATTTTTTTATTCAGGTAAAGGTACATCCATTGAGTTACATACATAATGATGGATTTAAAGATATAGTACACACAATACCTAAAGTCACTAGTACGCATAGCGTTTCGGGCAATTGTGTCAATATTAAACGCCTTGTATATTAAGGCTCGACGTAGTATTTTAATAATAAAAGAAGACTGTAGTAGGCCTAGTGTAGGCCTATGTGTGAGATCATATATTTACACCAATGATTTGTTCATGTGTTGACATGAGCGATGATCAGGCGCAACTCACTGCAAATTATTACAACAAATAAACTATTCGTTCGTGTCACATAAATTATATATAAATGAGTATAAGTTACAATTGCATACTGATATTTTAGCCATTACTAAATATATGTAATCAATGAACGTTTGCAGTCTACAATTACAAATAAAGTTGAACATCCAACTAGGCTGGCTATACTTTTGTTTGCAATGTATAATAAAAATTTATTTCGCTGAGGGTATAATTGTGTATATTACATTTTAAAATGTACTACATCTAAAACTCACAATCAAATACAAAAGTTTCCACATACAGTGCTTCAATGCAAATTTGTCGACACAAACGTTTACAAGTCAATTGGTACAGAAGACGGATCACACAATATAATGCGGTTAACAGCATTGTAATGTTGTTAACAGGAGGCCAGACACATATTGTATTTGGCATAAGTATTGTTATTAAATGAAGTTCAGTAATGTGATTTCGGTTCTGTGATAAACATAATCTGAGACTCATAATAACGCATGCAAGTGTAAACACAGCATAGTAGTAGTTAGTTAGTAGTCAGTAGTTAGTTTAGTTCATTTATTATGCACCCCATACCCATCTTGTGGGCGGTAGTGGAAAGGGTTACAGAGGCACATAATGGGCTCAGGGACTGAACCCCACAATTCATTTAGCTAAGCAAGTTGCAATCTTGATGAGCTAGTTACAAAATTCAGTATAAGTTATCACATCAACAATGGGTTCGAGATCGACCACAAGTACACGCACGTACAGTTTCTAAATTAAGCAACTGACATATGTGGAGAGCTAGTGTCACAATTGATATGTTTGTCCTGCCTACCTCCCCCATCCAGTAGGCAGCGGTGGATAGGTTACAATCACTCAGTTACTACAGTAGTTAGTAATAGTTGATTGATTGACAGTTGAGAAACGGGTCGAAAGAACAGAATTCTTATTTAACGATTCTTCGCGGCGGGGATCGTATTCCAGGGACCTGCCCGAAACGCTACGCGTACTAGTGGCTGTACAAGAATGTAACAACTCTTGTATATATCTCAAAAAAAAATCAACCCCGGCAAGCACAAAGAGGTAAATACAACTAGGTGAATTCACTCCCCAGGTAGGAGTGAAAGGGAAGGTGGTCCATTGGATAAGGGAGTACCTAAATAATAGAAGACAGCGAGTCACTGTGAGGGGTGAGGCCTCGGATTGGCGAGGCGTCACCATAGAGTCCTGCAGGGTTCAGTCCTTGGACCTATACTGTTTCTGATATATGTAAATGATCTACCAGAGGGTATAGAATCATTCCTCTCATTGTTTGCTGATGATGCAAAAATTATGAGGAGGATTAAGACGGAGGAAGATAGTATGAGGCTACAAGATGACCTAGACAGACTGAATGAATGGTCCAACAAATGAATATAAAAATTTCAACCTGAGTAAATGTAAGGTAACGCAACTAGGCAGTGGAAACAGGAGGCTAGACACGGGATACAGAATGAGAGATGAAGTCCTTCATGAAACGGACAGAGAGAAAGATCTTGGAGTTGATATCACACCAAATCTGTCTCCTGAAGCCCACATCAAAATAATTACGTCTGCGGCGTATGCGAGGCTGGCTAACATCAGAACTGCCTTCAGGAACCTGTGTAAGGAAACATTTGAAACCTTGTATACCTCATATGTAAAACCAATCCTGGAGTATGCGACCCCAGCATGGAGCCTGTACCTTGTCAAGCACAAGACGAAGCAAGAAAAAGTTCAAAGGTATGCCACTAGGCTAGTCACAGAACTAAAAGGCATGAGTTACGAGGACAGGCTGCGTGAAATGCACCTGACGACACTGTAAGACAGAAGAGTAAGAGGAGACATGATCACTACCTACAAAATTCTCAGAGGAATTGACAGGGTAGATAGAGATAAACTCTTTAACACTGGTGGTACGCGAACAAGGGGATACAGATGGAAACTGAGTACCCAAATGAGCCCCAGGGACGTTACAAAGAACTTGTTCAGTGTCAGAGTAGTTAACAGATGGAATAAAAAAAAAGATGGAATGCAGTGATGTGGTGGAGGTTGACTTCATACACAGTTTCAAATGGAGATATGATAGAACTCAGTAGACTCAGGAATCTGTACACCAGTTGATTGACAGTTGAGAGGCGGGACCAAAGAGCCAAAGCTCAACCCCCGCAAGCACAACTAGGTGAGTACAGCCACATGCTGACTCCCTCTAGTGTAAATATACCACAAGGTCCCGGCGGTCGTGTCTGTCATAAGCGTCACCAACAGTTCTTTAGTCCCTGAACTATATGTTTAACTGATCTCTAACCCTGTCCATGGAGGACAGAAGAAAATGTATATATGCTGGTTAGCATTGTAAATGTGTGGCCGCGTCTGTGGTAGAAAATAATAATAATAAAAAAAAGTTTTTTAGTTTAAGCGTGAACAAAAATGTGAAAACATCAGTGTTTATTTTTTAAATTTATTATTGACACAATAATAATATCAATTGTTCCATTAGTAATAATAATATTGACAGTACTTTAAATGGGAATAATAATGAACAATGATTTCATGAAAGAGTGGGATTGAGTACGGTGGCCGTACAAGAACGGTAGCGGATGTGTTGTGATACATGTGTTGTGGTGGCTGCTCCTTGCCTCCTACACTGCTCATGTACAGCAGGTAAACACTCATGCACCAAGTAATTCTCTTCGTTCATAGCTCAAACAAATGTTATTTAGTATAGTTTTTCTTTTTATAGTATGTGTTTCTTTTTAACTAACTCAGCAACGCAGAGAACCTGTAAAGGATGCATAAGCATCACTTTAACTTGGAGTAGTTTACCAGTCTCCGTGGTGCAGTGGTAAGACACTCGCCTGGCGTTCCGCGAATGCATGATAGAACTGATGAGTTAGCCAAGACATTTCCTCGTAAAGAGGGAATTGATTACCAATTTGGACTGCCTTTGAGCAGCCTGAGGGCAGCAATATCTCAGGAACATCAACTAAACTATTGTCAACTATTGCCGAAACGCATTGCATAATAGTGGCTTTAGGCATTGTATGTACTAGCTCTATCTATAAATCGATCCACTTATGTAAAATCACTTTATGTATGTACTTTCCTGAATAAACATATTTATTTATTTATTTATTTAAATTTCGGAGACTTGAGGCAAAGTGAAATTCACACCAGTTACTCCATCTATCATCATTCTATTATGCATGCAGAACCGCACGTCTATGGGTCATCCAATAATGTTAGCAGACTTCTAGATGTTACCACTGCTAGGCTTAGGCTCGGCTACAAGTACCTCTGGGAGTTTGTAACATCTGCTGATGTAGATTTGACTAAATGTAAACTCTGTCAGCAGAACTGTTCGCATACTTTGCGTCATTATATAATGGAATGTGAAAAAATTGCGGAATTTAGAGATAACACCATCAATAGTGTCCAAGAATGTGTAAGTACTTCATTCATAATGATGTGCTGCCCGAAATTGTAGCGAAGTATCCAAAATTGCTTACTGTAGGTAATGCATGCACATGACTGTAAAGCTGCCGCCCAGTTGGGTGGGTGTGCAGCAAGACTAGTAACTGTGTGACTCACTATAGATGTAAAGTGCCTTGTATAGTGACTGTTGTGAGCCTCTTGTAATGTCACTTGTGACACAAAGATTATTGATGTGTGTATTTGTGTGGGTGATTAGATATGTATGTGTATGTATATGTGTATACGTATATATATATATGTACATGTATGTATGAGGGTGTGTACATGTGTATACAACATTGATAATTTTGTAACTAGCGTCAAACATTGTTATTTGCATAGCTAAACGCACTAGAGGGTTCAGTTCCTGAACCGATTATGTGCCTCTGTAATCCTTTACACCACCGCCCACGGATGGGTATGGGGTGCATAATAAAGAAAGAAATTGAATTGAATTGAATTGGGTAAAGTCAGGAAGACAAACTTAATTTGAATAATTTCTGCCTAACCACTGTAACTAGACTTATCTCCCCAGCTTGCTGCTATTCTAGCAAATCAAGATGAAAGAAGTTCCATTAAGTACTTGCGAGAGAACATCAATAGTGTCCACCATTCAGGCTGGGCTTCGATATGACAACCGAGAGTTTCTCGAAGTTCGGGATATAACGCTTACTTTTGGCAAGGATTATGGATGCTGCACTGCCACCATTGGACAGACTAGAGTGATAGCTCAGGTATGTCTGAAAACATTCTTCATTTTTCAGCTGTTCATCTGGAGAGAATTACAATTTGTATAAATTGTATCTTAATTAACTACAATAATGAAATGTTTTAAAATGGTAAAATTTGCAGATTATATTTTTTTGTTTAATTGTTCATGACATTACCTTAAGTTCATCACAATTTTCTAGTTCTTATTTGATAAAACAAGTCATTCATTTATCTCGGCTGATTTTGTTTCCAGTATTATGAAATTCCACATCATCACTTGCCTTCCTTCACACCTACTTCCCCACACCTTCCTCATCCAACCTGCCCTCCTACAAAGAATGTCACTTTTCACTTGTATGTGTTACATAAGGCCAAAAATTGCCATACTAGAAAATGGAAGCAGCTCGCAAAAGTGATGTACTGTCCCATTTTATGTTTTGGGTCCTCTGGTAGGTTAGAAGAGGACACTTTAAATGAACCGTTTTCTTGACGTTGGGAAATCTTAGGACAGGCTGCCTTATCATCGCTTGCCTCCCTCCACACCTGCTTCTCTACACCTTCTTCATCATTGCTTGCCTCCCTCCACACCTGCTTCTCCACACCTTCCTCATCATCACTTGCCTCCCTCCACACCTGCTTCTCCACACCTTCCTCATCATCACGTGCCTCCCTCCACACCTGTTTTCCCACACCTTCCACCTGGTATGATCTTGAGGCTTACCTGTGTTACTGACTATGCTCAGGGAGTCTACCAGAAAGGGACATTTCATGAAAGTAAACACTTGATCTTTTCAACAAATATATATTCCATACAGTATTACATTCCACTGTATTACAGGTAACTTGTGAAGTGGTTGAACCAAGGCCATCTCGACCGAGTGAAGGTAAATTATCAATTTCTGTTCACTTATCACCCATGGCTGCACCCCATTTTGAACCTGGAAGAGGAAATGATCTTGTTGACGAGTTGCAGTTAATCCTGGATAGAAATATCAAAGAGTCACGGTGTCTTGATCTTGACTCCCTGTGTATCATGGCAGAGGAGTGTGTCTGGCATATTCGAGTGGATGTCACGGTAAGTTTAGCTTCTCACTTCTTAAAAAAGTGTATGTGTTGTTGATCACCTTGTTTATAATGATTCTTCACTTTATTAATTTTCATATAAAGCAAATGTTATGAATAAATTACCCACATGTAAGAAAAATTTACATAAGTGTTTCAACTACTCATCTTACTATCTCATTTTAGATTCAAAATGATTAATGAACTTAATTAACTTAATTAACAGTAAACTAGTGTTTAAACAGTCTCTCCTAATGGCTTTATGTTACTTTTTCTTTTCTTAAGCTTTTAATTCGATATTGTGAGAACACCTTATCATATTGACTTGAAATTTAAAACACTTACTATATTTGAACCAAAAGTTATTCCTGGCTTCATATTTCAGCAAAGTGTTAACTTATATTTTGAACTTTGTCCTGAGGGAGGGTTGCCTTGTTTTTGCTTCTCGTGCAAATTTTTTCTAAACACTGTTGCATAAGCCTTGAGACTTTTTCACCTTGAGGGCCTGTGGCTGGAGTTCCTTTCTCTAATTACTTACTTTCTACAGCTTGCTTTAACTGGATGATATCCTCCAGTATTCCCCCTAGTACCAGTAGGATCTTGTGGTGACATTTGAAAGGTATTAATGATGCAGGGATGTTTCTAATTTTCCACACACATGAAAGTGCAGGTCACTGTTCAGAACTTTCAAATACTCCATTGTTATGGTAGCCATATCTTTCAGAGCTTTCAAGGTTTTCATTACAGTACAGTATATCAAAGTCTAGATTTTCAAGTTTGCACTGTACTGTATATTCTATAGTTACATAAAGTCAACTGATGGGGAATAAAGGCATCAGAAAATACCAAGAATCCTGGTTAGTACATTTAGAAAAGTCATCCTGGAATAGTTTCCAGACTTTTTGTTTTTCAACTCTGTGTCAGCTGCGTGCCCTACTAAACTTTTATGTTTTAAAAATTTTGAGGTACACTTCAAACAATGGCAGGGGAAAAACTACATTTTGTGCATATGCTTTTAATTTTTTTGTTTTCACATTATTGTGTTACTGTTGTATTATCAATAACGGCATGTAGCCCTGCAAAACTCGTTAGACACTACTAGTGTTGTTCCTTGTGACTTGGTATCAGTATTTTTTCTTTAGCTATTGATGCTTCTTAATTTACTTTGAATAATACATTTTGAAGTCATGCAGTTTTTAATTTTAGTTATACAGTATTTAATACATAAAAAATGGTGAGAAGATATTTATTGCTAAATTTTAATCAAATGTAACTTTTGTTTCAGGTTCTGAATCATGCAGGTAACCTAGGCGATGCGTGTAATATAGCTTCTGTTGCGGCTCTACGCCATTTTCATCGTCCTGATGTAACAGTAGAAGAAGACGGGCGTGTCACTATTCACACTCTGAAGGAGCGTGAACCTATTCCCACATTCATGAAGAAAGTGCCTGTTTGCCTCACATATGCATTTTTTGTAGTTGATGATAAGTATTATATGCTTATGGATCCCACTGAAAAAGAAGAAAGGGTAAGGAATTTTTTAACTAAATTTTTGTAAATTTTATTCATAGAACAGTTTTATTAATACAGTATTAAATATGCAATTATTATACTGCATATTTGTTATGTCTCACATTACTTTGCACATATTTCTGCTGCAATATTTTTCATGCATCCCTTTTCTCCTTAACCACTGCACTGACATAACATGGGGTATGGTGGCACCACCCGACTCAGGAGTGATGTTATGATATCTTAAGAATCAAAACGCGCGCACGGAAGGCTGGGTACAAGATGGACGCCTGAAACCTCCAGTGAGTGGCAGCCATCTTGAAAAAAAAATTCTCAGTATGCCCCAGGGTCGTGGGTTGGCTCCCCAGGGTCGTGGGTTGGCTCATTTCTGAGTGGGTAACCATGGCTGGTGCATGCGCCTCTGACTCCCAATCCCCTCTCAGACGCAGTGTCGAAAGAGCGCTCTCTTATGGTGAAATTCAGACTTTATGGTTTGAAGAAGATAATAGTGATCTTGATGAAGCAAGGCATGATAAAAACCTAACACAAGTGTCGGATACAAGTGATAGAGCACGATGAGAATGATACATCAAGCGTATCCAGTACAGGGCAAGTGCCAGGCATACTGCAGTCTCCCAGGCCATTGCCTTCGCCATTATTATCACTACCTGTGTCGTCTCCAATTTTTGAAGAAAGTAATACAGTACTATAGATGAATAATTTTCTGTGTTCAGTGATGCTGCTTCTGATACAAGTAGCATAGATGAACCGAGTGTTAGCGACTTCCATAGTGGTGTTACTATGCCAGTGGTGGTAGTGCCAGTACAAAGAGCATGGGTGAATTCACGAGGGAGGACTGTGATAATTTTGTACTACACAAAATCACAATTTGATGATACTGATGTTGGTGTTGCACCCACTTTCTCATATACAATACAGGTAAAGATATGAGTGAAAGTGAATATTTTATGGCTTACTGTATTTTGATAAGCCATTCATGCAATGCTGTATTTTGCTGATGAAACCAATATGTATGCATTGAAACTTCAAACATGCAGGTGGCTTATTACCTGTTTCATGTATGACATGATGAAAGGACACCACTATGGCTGAATTGTACGTGTTCTTAGCTCTGTGTATGCTTATGAAACATTCTGTGAAACACGTAATACAGGATTACTGGAAACATTTTTGCGCTGTTCCAAGTCAAGTACAACAAGTATAAGTTCAAATATAAGTTCAGCAAGTACCTGTCATGAGTCAGGTTCCTGATATTTCTACGGTGCCTACACTTTGAAAATATTGCAAATGTTGATCGAAATTAGCGACTTTAGAAAGTATAAAAAGCGTTCAGCAATATCAGATAATTTTGGTATCGGACAATAACACTTCAATTTTTGCACAATACCAGAATGTCACAATAAAAGCCTCACAGCATGGAGGTTAACAGCATAGGACACTTCCTGTGAACTATGTAGTGCCTCTTTTTCTTCCCTTTTTCACCAACTTACTATGCTTTTTTTTAGGGATCTCATTGTCTGCTCCCAAACACATATTTACTGTGTTTTACATTCCTATTCCATTAAATAGTCTAATATGGTATCTTAATATTTTACCAAAATTTTCTATAAATTTTACACTTCTTTCCACTGTCATCTTCCTTACATTTAGTCACCTGCTATACATTTTTCTCTGATTCAAGCACCCATCACCCACTTACCCTAATTTTGAACAGCACTGCATAATGATCGGACTCCACAAACATGCCTCTCATAAACCTCTCATCTTTTCACACTACAGTACTTGTACAGCTTCAATAAACAGTGAGATTACAATCAATCATATTAATTTGCAACATTTCATCACTTTGCCTCCATGTATACCTGTGATGCACCTATGCTCAAACAAAGTATATTTACACATGCCACTTTCCAAAAATTTCTCCACTACATTTACAGCCCACCCTAGCACTCATCTCCCCCAGAACAATAGCTACGCTCTTGAAGCTTCCCCACTCAATCATTAAGATTCCAGAACACCTTTATCTCATTCTTTCCTATGAGACTAGGTTTTGATTATATAGTACTTCATTAAAATTGCTTTATAGATAATAATTCAATATAGATATAATAACATTTATGTAAATGTGTGGTTGAATACTGTACTGAATAACCAAAAGATTTTGGTCAGTGGTTCTAACATGAATCTTCATTGTATATATCTTACATTCTTTTTCACTTGAGTAGGAAGTTGATTAATCAATTCTTCAAAGTTCATTTTCAAATTTGATTGGACCTGATGCATTTTGCCTAGTCCAACTTAGTCTCCTCCAGAGAAAGTGATAGTGAATTACCAAATAAGAATTTAGTAATAGTTTGTCCATGAGGGTGTACTGAACTGTGTGGTGGTTATCCCATTCTCTTGACAGATTAATCTGGTCCTGCATTCTTACTGGTCAGCTGGGAATGATGGGTAGAACATCAATTGGAAGTTCTATTTTGGTTGTGTTGAGAGAAGGATGGACCTAGATATAAATTGGCTATGGATAAATTTGAGAATAATTATCATTCTGTATAATACTTTATGATTGAAAATTAGGAATTAAATCTCTATTGTACTTAACACAAGTACAGTATATAACAAACAATTTAATAGGAATATCAGCCTCCGGATGTTGATAGCAAAGCAGTGGAAGGACAAGAGAGACAAATATAGTCATTTTGTATATGTCCCTGGACAATGGTGTGTAAATATTGTTATTTCTTAGTAGTAATGCTACTCCATTTAAGGGTTCATCATCCTACTGGTCATATTTCTCAGTAAGTGCTATACAGGAATAGAGTACTTACTTCTGTTTCCTCATTCTGGTCACTAGTGTTTGTCAACAAACTTAGCAGCTGGTCTTTTTAATGGTAAAAATGCTCTATATGATGGACACACCACAATTTTATCATGCATACAGAATGCAAATACTGTACGTAAAAACATATGTGAGCGCTCCCAGTTTATATGATGGAACAAGTGTAAACATGTGTATTTGTGTTTATAACGCCATCCAAATATGAATGTTATTTCCGACGCTCTTAAATATATATACAGTATTGTATATATATTGTATTTTTAAGAATAATTAGAATTAGAGAGTACAGTGATAACTGATTTATGAAATTTTATTATTCCAACAGGTGATGTCTGGGAAGTTAATGGTTGGCTTAAATCCTCATGGAGAGATAACCTCACTCGTATTTCCAGGCAGAGTGTCACTACAGAAAGAACAAATTATGGGTTGCATTCGTAATGCATTTTCTAAAGCTAAAGCTTCAGCTGAAATGGTACAAAAATCAGTAGATGAAGACTTGGAAAGGAGGAAAGCACTGATCAAACCAGAGGGCTTTACCAATTGCCTTACATCTGATGAAACCTACTTAAAGCAGAGAATCATGAGAAAAATAAAAAGTAAAAACAAATCAGAATTTAGAATTCCACAGGAACCTGTAGAAGACCTCCAGGATCTGATGGAAGTAGTGCAAGTTGCAAAAGATCCATTTGAGTCAGATGAAGAAGCCATACCGACACCACCTATGAAAATAAAGAAGCACATTACAGAGACAACAACGAGCAAAGCCATGGATGTGTCCAGTGACAGTGAAGAGGAAGAAGTGACAGGAAAATTGACTTCGAAAGATTTGCAATAAATTGTACACAAGTACCACTCAATAAAGTATGTGATTAATTAACGTGTAAATTTATCCATTTTATTTAAATAATCATTATGGCATATGGGGATTTTAGCAAAATATATATATATTTTTTATATTTCTAACATTGTCCTTTATACCAGTGCTCCCTCCCTTTCCAGCCCATTGCCTCTGTCCATTTGAATTCTTATGCTCCTGCTGCTGTCTTCACAAATTTTGCTGGTTGCTTTTTACTCTTCCTCCTCTTTCATTTTTCCTCCCCACTTCTTTTCCTTTCCGATTGTCCCCGTTCTGCCGACATTTTGCAGTTCTTGAATATTCTTTCCGATGTCTTCTTCTGTTTTGATGCCGGGTGTTTGGGGAGGCACATTCTCTCACCCGTAGAACTGTGGTACCTGACTTTGTCGAGCAAGGGGACGCTTTTATTGTCAAAATTTCCCTTCAATGCTGAGCCTGATTTTGATGGACTGACGGTTCTTAAGGTGGCAATTGCAAGGTGTATATCCACGATGCATCCCTGGGGGGACCCATCTTTTCGGGTATCCTATCCTCTATTTGTGGCTCTATGATGGATATGGGGGCTTATTCATGGACAAAATTTTTACCTGTTCGTTTTTATGCCATTCTCTGACATCCATTAAACTTCTCAGACTCGTGGGGTGGGTGCCCATACCCCAAGTCGGACTATGTTGGAAGGCAAGGCTCTGTAGTGCTGTGATCGCTACTGTCTTCGCTACTTTGTGTGGTCCCTACAACTCCCTCACCCTCTCTTATGGCATACTTTGACCACTACCGCTCCTGTGGGCCCTGTTCTCTTTCACGACCTTCCCCTTTCTGTACAATTATCCTGCCTGCAAGGTTCTCTCTCTCTCGGTTTGTGTTACCAATATTTCTCGTGTCGTTCCATCCTTGCCCCCATGGAGGGACCCTCCTCGTGTCCCTCTTCCTAAAGATTTGTAAAACCTTTGCCTGCATGACAAAAGCTTTTTCAGTTCCCCTACAGTTCTATAATGTCTCTTGCTGACTTTTCTTCATGCTCTCACTCCATTTCTGTCTTCATAGATGGGGTCTGTCGACAGTGTAGGCTACTCTGCTGTGTTTCCTGACTATACCTATATGTGTTGCCTGCCCCCGGAAACTAGCATCTTCACGACAGAACTTTATGCAATTTGGTATGCCCTTCATCAACTGTTTTTTGCTCTCAGTCATCCTTTGTTGTTGCAATTGACTCTCACTGTGCCCTCATGGCTCTGGGGTCCTTTAATCCTGTCCATCCTGTGGTAGTTGAAATTAAACATTTGGTTGTTTCTCATCTCTAGCAGATTTAAGACAGTCGAGTTTGCTGGGTTCGCAGCCATATTGGTGTCTCTTTTTAAATGCGCTGCTGCTAAGGAGACTATCCACACTTGCCCCATTTCCTACAAATGTGTTCATTATTTTGACTTCTACCCAGTTATTCATTTCTCAATCCGTACCTGTTGGCAGAATCAATGGTCTTCTGTTACTGGTAACAAACTGCATGCTCTTATGGATAGCGTGTCTCCTTGGCCTTCCTCCTACCACTGTAACTGGTGGTGGGAAATGGCTCTGGCGAAGTTACAGATTGACCATGCATATTTAACTCGCGAACACTTAATGGAGTGCCGCCCTGCTCCCTCTTACGGTCATGCATATCCTTGTTGAATTTCCTGACTTCCAGGATGTGTGTGCATGTTGCTTCCCACCTGTCTCTTGTGATCACCTGTCCCTCAATAGTATCCTTGGTGAATCGGATATCTTTGACATCATTCGCTTTATGCACTTTTGTTCTCGTACTGGTATCCTTAGTGATGTTTAGTGCCTTTTGTATATCCTGCACATTTGATAGTGCTACATAGCCTCCCTGGCTTGGTGCCTTCTTTTGATAATTACTTACTTTTAGACCAGTGGTTCTTCCCAACAAAGGTATTTGGCCTCCCTGTGCTCTCTCTAGAGTGTATGCAACCCATCCTCTGGTTTAGATACAATTGTACATATATGGATGTAATGGACAATTATTAGAATTTGAGTGATTCGCTGACGACTTTTAATCGAACTACAACGCTGTAAATGCTTCACCCACGTACTACAAATACAAATATTCGCCAACAGAACCTAAAAACCTAACTTAACCAGTGCCTAAATATGCACAATATGCTAATGTAGTATATAAAATATTCATTTATATTTGAGAAGTTTTGTTTTGAATGAACAGCACGTTAAAATTGATGAATGCGTCTTAGGGGGGGGTCGTGAGTCACGGGTATCAATCCAACACACATCTGTACTATACAAAGTCTATATTTGGAGCATTGCCACACTAATAATTAGCTTGTAGGTAAATAGCATTGGTACAAAAGCCACTTTGGATTATCACTATTACTTAGTTTGATGCCATCTCGAGTTGAATATCCACCTCAAACACAGCCTTCTCTTGCTACTCCAGTGGAATTGTGTGAGTGAAGGGATAGTTGGGAATTGTTTGAGGTAATATCCAAGGATTTGCATGACTACTACCACAAGTCATTTCAGGTTTACTTAAAAAGCCATGCTACCCAGACACTGGTTTTGTCTCATGCATGGAACAGGGAAGCACTTATCTCCCTGTCTTTGTATTCCTCTGGTTTAAATACACAGTATTTACTGTTAACAGCCATATTCTTTCACTAATGGCTACTTATATAATTTCAAATTATCAAGCGAGTAGGCAGTTATACTATCTGTCAGTCCACTATCTGATTTGATGACATTGGCAATTGCTAATACTCATGAAATACAGTACTGTATTCTGTGGACTATTATTCTTGAGATCTTCATGAAAAATACATTATTTGGTATAATTTACCTATGGAAAGGTTGTTATATTTCTGGATTAAATTAATTATTATTCATTTAATCCCAGATGTAATTGATAAACCTAATTTGTTTGTCAATAGCAGTCTTTTTATACAGGGAGCCCACTTTATATTACTACGAGATGGAGTACCCAGCAACGCTCAGGTCTGTCTCTCTCCTTCCCATTTTCTCTCTTCTTTCTATTCCTTCTCACTTTCGTTCTTTCAGAACCTCAATACACATGCCCTTAAAGGTTACTGCAGTGTTATTCTACTATTGTTACTTTGATGTAACTAACATTGCAGTGGTTAAGTTCTTTGGATGATAAACAGCAAAAATTGTTTTGAAAAGCTCAGTGAAAAATCATACCCTCATTTCAGACTTCATAGACGTTGTATACTTGCAATAGGAGTCAATCAGCCTTGAAGATCGGCACGGGGCTGAACCCTAACCACGCTCTCCATGACACTCCCAATACAATCACACATCACAGAAAATTGTGTGAGGCTAACTACAAGCATCTGGCCAATCTTGGACAAACGTTGTAACATATAGATGTTAAACTTAAATCTATTTTAATTGAACAAGTTGTGTATTGTTAACTTACAACGTTAATGTTATCAAGATATTTTACCCAGGGTAACACTTTCATCTATAGTATTTTATTACCCTTAATATTTTCTTCAAATTTATATAATTTATAATTAAAGTTATTAATAATTAAATTTATTAATAAATTATTCTCGCCATAGTGTGTTTGAATCATGCATGCTTGGTACCCTCGGTGTGTGGGTGTTGTGGTGAAAGACTTTTCTATTGTATTTTCTGACTTGTATTTCGTTTGCGGTGAAAGAACTTTCACCGACCTTTCCGACCTCATGGACCACTAAATTCATAATTTTAAATTCCGCGGACCACTAATTTAAATCACGTGGACCACTAATTTAAATCCCGCAGACCACTAATAAGGTCTCCCCCCCCCCCCCCCAGGCATTTTTGTTAAAGCAGGTACTTACGTGTGCATATTTTCACGCATTCTTTGACGTATTTAAATGGTTTCGTAGCTAAATCCGGAAAGAAATTCAAAATATTTCTTTGATTTGTTTTCACTTATTATGGCCTTATTGCATTCGAATCTGAAACCAAACAAGAACTTATAGTTATTAAAGTCAAACCATTTGATGCCATTAAATATAACTTATGGTTTTTGTTCGTTGCTCCACTTATTAATTTTCATAATTTTTTTGATAACTAAATTTATGTACACACAATTGACAAAAAGTGATTGAATACTGTGTGTAAGCCTACAATGTATTTCGTATGCTTATTTAGTTTAACATATAAACTTGTCCCTGACACAGCTGAAAAGAAAGATCTTGCGACCCGCAATTTTTTTTTCTGCTGTTCTGTCTGGTAACGTCGTCCAGAAACATTCAAACACCGGTGGGAAAGACTATATAATAACGGGGCAATAGTACACGATAACCACATCGTACAGTAAGCAATGAAATGTACGTTTCTGCCCGAAACGCTTTGCGTAATAGTGGCTTTAGGCATTGTATGTACTAGCTCTATCTATAAATCTATCAATTTTTGTATAACCTCTTGTATGTATGCACTTTACCTGAATAAACATTTATTTATTTATTTATTTATTATTTATTAATAGCGCTAATAATTCAAATCGGAAATGGCAATAACCACATTTGCCCAGGGACCAACATATGATAATAAAATCGGGGGACATTTGACAAGTTGCCGACTTCCTGTCCCTATCAAGACCACTAGAGAGATGGTGGTTAGGTGAATTAAAGGCTAAATTTTCGTAGAAAAGTCTCAGCTTCTTAAATCAAGGGCCACTTCTAGATGGACCGTTCTACTGTTAGCACATGTGAAAGAGCAAATGTGAACTTTCTGTGGCTTATCATTCTCAGTGTTCATAATAGAGCACCTGCATGATAGGACCAGCCCTTCTTCTGGTAAAGGAGGTCATTGATATTAGCACCTGCGTCATTCAAACCTTTAACATACAACGCAGTGACCTATGCAGACGATGAGTCACAATAACGTGACTTAACATATGAAGACTAAAAGCACATCGTCGTTTTTCCCTATAACAGTAGTTGCCCGGCATTTGGTATTCAGTACCGCATGTAACCTGTTAAGGTATTTATCCTCTACCCCTCCATGACTCCATGACGTGTTTCATGGTGCGCTATCTCATTTCGCGCGATTTTGGTAAGGAGCAGTGGACAGATGGCCGGTGTAGGGACGTCAACCCGTCCTCGCAAATTTGTATAGTCAATATTGACTTATTAGTTGCGTGCATAGGTGACATACTAAACATAATAGTTTCCCTTGAAAAGCTTCATAGAAAACACCGATCTTACCTAACCTACTTAGTATGTTAAAATAAGCATCTTATAGCTTCGTAATTACAATTTTTACTTAACCTATTATAGGTATAGGTTAGGTAATAATTGTAATTACGAAGCAATAAGATGCTTATCTTAACATACTACGACGTCTGCCTTGATTGATGATTGATGAAGATTAAGCCACCCAAAAGGCGGCACGGGCGTGAATAGCCCGTAAGTGGTGGCCCTTTTGAGCCATTACCAGTATCAAGAGCTGATACTGGAGATCTGTGGAGGTGCGACTGCACCCTGCGTGGCGTTTGCCTTCTGTAATCTTCCCTAATATTGTAAAAGTCTATCCCCATTCTTTCAGATGCCCAAGTTTCTGATTAATGGAATCTTCGGAGGATTACTTTTATGGTTTATTACTAAAAACTCAAGTTTAATTGTCTAAATAGACTTCTCCCTGAATCTAGTTAATCTAGTATTTAAAGAGTTCAAGTGGAGGGTTTTCCCCTATCTTCTTATCATAAGGACTTGAACACTTACGTCGTTACATTAAGTGATCTACGCTTGGATGAGTAGCGAGTAGGGTAAGTGATCTCACTGAAATCAATAATTTTAGAACATTATAATTCATCCCCAACTTCTCCAGAGGAGAGCATGTGGAGCACCCAGAGGAGGGCATGTGGAGCACCCAGAGGAGAGCATGTGGAGCACCCAGAGAAGAGCATGTGGCATGGGCGCGGGCAGTGCGCCAGCAGCACGTCGTCGACTGGAGGCCAGTAGTATGGAAGACCCGAGCCGGCTGGAGGCTGCTGCCGCGCCCTTCACCTTCTGTCTGGTACTGTCACTGCAAGCAGCTCCATTGTGACCAACAAAATTGTGCATAATCACGCCTTTGAACTTCAAAACCTGACTTTCACAAAAAAGAGATGTATATATATTTAATGAGTTTATAAAATAATTGCATCCTAGCGAGTGTACGGACAGAGAATAAGAGCCGGCAGAGTGGTGTGCTGCGAGCCACAATGATGGTAATCTATGAGCTCCTGCAGGCGTGACATGGAGCTGTGAGCTCACATGATGGCTATATAGGTACTGCAGGAGTGTCGAGCAGGTGCAGGTGTGGTCGAGGCCCGCCACAGCTGTCACTCTGGATCAATACCACCAGCCTCTCTTGCCTCGCCTCACAGCTGCATCGCCGTACGTACATATGTGTGTTGTGTTGTCAGCTGCTGCACGTGTTCCTGTAGCCAGGTGTTGACGGGGAAGCCAGGTGATGATGTACGTGTTGTCGGGGACGTGAGGCAGGTGTTCACATGGACATGGTGTACGTGTCGACGGGGAAGTGATGCAGGTATTGATATGGATATGATGTATGTGTTGACAGGGACGTGATGCAGGTGTTGACATGGACATGGTGTACATGTTGACGGGGAAGTGGTGCAGGTGTTGATATGGACATGATGTATGTGTTGACGGGGACGTGATGCAGGTGTTGACATGGACATGGTGTACATGTTGACGGGGAAGTGATGCAGGTGTTGATATGGATATGATGTACGTGTTGACGGGGACGTGATGTAGATATTGACGAGGAAGGGATGAAGGTATTGACTGGGAAATAATTCAGGTGTTGACGGGAACGTGATGCAGGTATTGACGGGGATGTAATAACGGGGGAAGTAGTGGCTGTGTTGATGGGTCGGGAAGGGAATAAGTGATGGGGAAATTATACAGGTTATTCCAGTTACAGATGTAACTGGAAAGTAATGCATATGTTGACGGGAAAGTGATGTTAAATGGGAAGTAATGTATGTGTTGATGGGGGAAGTGATGCAGGTGTTGACGGGGAAGTGATCGATGTGCTGACGGTAAAGTAATGCAAGGGTTTACTGTATCGCCGTGAAGGCTTAATGTTAGGGTTTAATATGTATATAATCTGAGGGTTTAACTTATCTAATCATGCAGGGTTTAGTAAAAAAAACCTGAAGGGTCTTTTCTTAAAACTCAACCCGACTGGGTTAAGTTTTTATCTATTTAACCAATAATTATAAAAATGTAAGTTTATATTTAAATAGAAACAATTAAGTTGGCTCGCTTTTAAACCTGCCTGTTTTTTTTTTCATTTGAAGAACCTGGCCCCCCCCCCCACTACTACCTTGTTCTAATGTTAAGTTTAATGTACACTGCCGGTGAGGAGCCGGTCGGCCGAGCGGACAGCACGCTGGACTTGTGATCCTGTGGTCCTGGGTTCGATCCAGGCGCCGGCGAGAAACAATGGGCAGAGTTTCTTTCACCCTATGCCCCTGTTACCTAGCAGTAAAATAGGTACCTGGGTGTTAGTTAGCTGTCACGGGCTGCTTCCTGGGGGTGGAGGCCTGGTCGAGGACCGGGCCGTGGGGACAACTAAAAAAAAGCCCCGAAATCATCTCAAGATAACCACTGTGTAGGTTTAATGTACCTATAGTGAAGGTTTAATAATTTAGTCTATCAAAATAAAACATTACCTAACTTCATCCTCATAATTTCCTACCTTGTGCTTCAAACTCACACTGTATCTTGTACTACCCACTTCCCCAATATTAGTACTTATGACTAATCTTTAAGACTGGACCCTTACCAGTGTAATCACCTCTGTCATCATATATTGTAGTTATCTGTTGATATAAAAACCTTGCTACAATGTACCCGTTTATCTTATCTGGTATGTTAGGTTAAGAACTTGCCCGAAACGTTATGCGCATTGCATAAATGTAAAAATACCAATCCTATGTACTCTCACTAACCCATTGTGCCTTCTTACAAATCTATTATTATTATTATTATTATTATTATTATTATTATTATTATTATTATTATTATTATTATTATTATTGTTGATTTAGGGGCGACGACGATCGTGGGATCGGATGCGCCCCGGCGTACCCGTGATCGGTTAGTCGTGAAGCCTGGAAAGGTGAAACGCCAAGCCTAATCGCGAAACGAGTGACGCCAATCACTGGAAACTATTATGGCTCGCGACAAAGAAACGCAAACGGGTAGATAAATGGGAGCCTCAGGGAGGCCCTGAGTGACAAGCACCAGCCCCACCCCGCACAGAGAACACTGGGTAGCAAAACCAAAACTCGGCCCCCAACTAAAACGCATTATTATTATTATATGTATTAGAACAGCCTATGTTTACCTCTGGCGAGCATTAATGTCTGGGTGGGCGATGCTCCTCCACTCTTCAACTCGTTCTCTCAATTTCCCCGCCGTAAAAAAATGCAATGGTTTAATTATTTTTTTCGGGGACAGGCAGTCTGTGTATATATACACGTTAGACTTATATAGAAGTCCCCCACCCCAAGGGCGATCTACTGACCTCCACAGGATGCAACCCCACGACAAATTACTAAGTCCTGGGTACCTATTTACTGTTAGGTGAACAGAGAGAGAGAGGCTTTGGGTGATAGGAAACGTGCCAAACCATTTCTTTCCTACCCAGGATTCGAACCCGGAATTCACGATTGGGAGTCGAGAACGAACGCGACTGTACTACAGACCAAACACGTTAAAACCTAGGCTACCCACCAGCCCCAATAGCCCAGTTCCTGTGCCAGGTAAGCCCACAACGGGCTCACCATAGCCCGTGCTACTTGGAACTTTTAGTTCCGAGTAGCTGAATCTAAAACAACAACAACACCAGCCCTATCAAAGTCGATACTCATTAGTCGTAGGAAGCTTCAATATTGCAGCATTTTTAATTTCGTTAAACCACCGCAATTTTACGTCGGAGATTGCGTAAAAGCGTAGTGCGTTCAGTAAGATGACAGGTTGCACTCTTGCACCAGCA
>WNGS01004374.1:10463684-10486195 GCA_020271785.1 Procambarus virginalis
TTCATGTACAGTGGTACCTCGGAATGCGAGTGTCCCTGTATGCGAGTTTTTCGGAAGACGAGCAGGATTTCCTCGAAAATTATGTCTCGGAACGCGAGGGTTACCTCGGGACGCGAGTTTGTTGATACGCGTACAGGCCGACCTAGCGCGTGGTCGATCGGCGATCGTCGCCCCTCCGCCCCTCAGTTTACCATTGTCTCGTGCCCAGTGACTATCCCACATCAATTCTTCACCTGGATTTTCAGTGTTTTGTTGGATTTTTGGTCATTGACTATACATTTTTTATTATATATCTCACCATGGGTCTCAAGAAAGCCATTGATAAGGTTCAACCTAAGAAAATAGCTGTGAGTAGAGGCAGTAGAGGATGTCCCTCCTTGATTAAGAAAATGTGTGAAGTATGGGAAAAACTGCAAAGTTTTGTTGAAAAAACTCACCCAGATAAAGCTGTAGCAGGCCGTTGCATTGACCTTTTAATGATAATGTGATGTCTTACTACAGACAAGTGTTAAAATGTAGGGAAAAACAAGTGTCTTTAGAGAAATTCTTAGTAAGACAAGCAAGTCCTAGTGGTATGCAGGCAAAATGTGCCAGTGTGTGCATACCAGTGAAGTCCTCACTGCCTGATGTGATAATGGAAGGGACTCCCCTTCCAAACAGTAACTCCTCTCCTCCTCCCCCCTCCTCACCATCTTCCATACGCCTACAGCATTCAAGAGCAAGGTAAGTAATACTTGAACATAGTTTTGTAGGTTTATTTAGATGAATTAGGTACAAAAATTTAGTTTGATATGGGTTTTTGGGGTAGTCAGGAACGGATTAATTCATTTCCCATTATTTCTTATGGGGAAATTAGCTTCAGAATACGAGTTTTTCGGAATAAGAGCTGTCTCAGGAACGAATTAAACTCTTAAACTGAGGTACCACTGTATTGTTTACTTGTTTACTTCTTGTCTTACTAATATTCATGGTTTAGTTGCTCTTTCTAATCTCTCCAGCTATGGTCTCCTGAACTAAAGCCCATTTCTCTCTCAGCTGCTTCAATAAATGGTGAGCAAATCAACTGCAGGTTTATCCTCAAACTCATGATGTCAGAGGTTCACCAACTTTAAGGCAATGTCCTGTTGTGATATGCATGTTCAGGGAGAATTTCATGGTCAGCCATAATTTTGCAATCTGTTACATACCAAGCCTCCCACACTGGAGTTACAGCATGTGACATTGGACTGGTTCTTGGTGAACCAGTCTCATTGAACAAGTTCTCGTTCCTTTGTCATCTGGAAATGAATTCATTGGCTGTGCCTGACATGTATCTGAGGGAGTGATCTATGAAGTTAGCTCAGAAAATATGCTTCGCGTTCATATGAAGCTCATTGTTCTGGTACTCCCTGCTCACCTCTTGAGTTTTTTTTCCCATCGTGAAGTTGGTGACCAAATTAAACATAGTGTAAGTATGTCGGTGCTGCCACCTGGTTGTAGTCAAGAGTCGAGTTCTTACTGAGTTTCCTGTAGGGCTTCTCAGTGGTGGGCTGAATATTCTTGAGTGCTCCCTATCACTAGTAAAGTCCTGTTTTTTTTTTGACAAAGCTGACTTTAGAGATTGACAAAGGGTCAAGCACAAGAACTTTTCATGTGAACTAAAGACAATTTTTTTTATACTGTTAATTACTAAATTTTTTACAGATCAGAAGGCATTCAAGAAGAAGCAGCTGTGTTACAAACAAGTGCCACGTAACATGGCAACACAAACCATTACAGATATTATAATCTTAAGTCGCTCCAAGGTGGCACCTGAAGGATTCTCACTTGTTGGAGAGATGAATGGCTTGTGTGTATGCATCAAGCCTGGACCTGCACCCACTCCACAGTATAAGCCTCCTGCACAGGCTTCATCGCCACTTCTCTATGGGTTAGTATTTCTTTTACCACATGTGGTTGTCTTTGCATGCTTTACCACTGTTTCACTATATTTCAAGTCAGAGACATGTGTTTAATTTCTCAACAATAAAGTTATCATATATTGTACTGCTTCTTGTACTCATATCCCACCAGTAAAATTTCAAGCAAAATTTTATATTGTTAGTGATTAAATGTGTGGAAAGGTCCACACCATCATGCTTTCAGATTCACACACACACAAAAGTTTACATTGCACAGTATACTGTAATTTCAAAGTTTTTTCAGATAAGGTTATGGATTGCATGTTTAATATTTTTTGTTATATTTTATTTTGCATAAAATATGCTGCATTGCAGTAAAGTACAGTAATTTATTACCTTTTAATAGGTACAGTACAATCAAACTTTGAAAATCTGGCATGGTCAGGCCACAACATGCTTGAGCTTTGGGATATAAATTACTTTTAAAAACATACATAAGCATCTTTCTTTATAGCCTAACATGCTGCATTACTTTACCCATCCTACTGTAGGTTTTCGGTTATGTTTATGATTTACTGTTTGTGCAAAACTAAACACAGTTTACAGTATAAATGTTATTACTTGCCAAAAATACTTTCCATGTTTCCTTTTCCAAAATAAAAAAAATGTGGATGGTGACCAGACAATTACAATGATGTTGGACTGTGAGGAGTGACATCTCCTGTGTTGAACAAACCCATCCTCGGCTTTCTATTATGTCTCATATTTTGGTAGAGATTGGCTTGGTAGGAGAACACATGACAAAATTGTTTAAGATGCACTGTATCAGGAAGAACATTGTTATATATAAATGGTTGTATTTTGTATTGGCAGTGTGGATCCCAGTGGCAGAGGAAGTAGTGGAGGTGGTGGTGGGGGAGGGGGAGGAGGTCTGTACCCTGGCTTAGGCCCAACCAGACCTGCTCCAGCTCCACCTGGTGCTGGGTCCGGCCGGCCCCAGGGTCCTGCTCCCCCACTACCCCCTCGTAACCTGCCCTCCTACGCTTCCCCAACCCATGAGACTCAAAACATTAACACACTGTATGGCACTGGACACTCAAGTAAGTAGACGTTAAAAAATGTGTAGGCATCCAATGGTATAAATATATAGTGCCATTCTTTGCATTCAATGGTTACTTATTAATAATTATGGATGAGTAATCAATATAAACTGGAAAAAATTTATTTAGTTATATGTGAAATTATATTTAGCCTAGCTACTTTAATTTTGTGATGTGGTATAGTGCAACATTGTGAAGACGGAGAAGTAAAATAAAAAAAATTCGTACACAACTTAACCATTGAAAACAACAGAAGTCAACTGGTTCTAGAAATAAAGTTAAAAAGTTGTGCATGACAAACCAGATTGTTTAACAACAGTGTGTCCAAGATGAGATGGGAGAGAAGGCATAGTAGATCATATAAGATTAAGAAGCAGAGAGATAACTGGAAGGATACTGGACTGTGTTAAGGAGTAAAAATAGTCATATTTGGAAAGGAAATATACCAATGGTAGTGAAGGGAACTATCAGGAGAAAATGCTAAGCCATCACGACTATATAGCACTTGGAAGGGATCAGGATAAGGATTGGGATGGGACGGGGAAAGTAATGGTGCCAAATCACTTGGATGGTCGGGGATTGAACGCTGACCTGCATGAACCAAGCAAAACTAGTACACATAAATTGCTGTCAAAATCTTAAACAAGGTTTCTTTCAAGATATTGTATACAGCCTACTCTGACATAAATATACCCACATGCATGACACAGGTGCAATGTCAGTTTACTGGCAGGCAAGTTTGCTAATCTATTATCTTACAACTAATTATTTCTTTGCAGCTTTATTCGGTGTGCCATTCATCCTAAACAAGAAGTATGTGAAATCCTCTGATAATGGATCGGTAACCTTGCCAACAATTAGCAAGAAGAGCAGACAACAAATTGAAGATGAGGTAGGAATAATTGCTACAGCTTCAACATGTATGATAAGTAGATATAGTATAGCAGGGAGATGAGATTTACTTTACTGAGATTGTAAATAAATGATAAACTATAGATGGTGATAGATTTTACATTGTGTGCCATTAACTTATAAATCCCTTTTTTCTGAGACATTGCATTTTGTTGCACCTTAAGGTAAGAAATATTGTGTCCTCTGGACAAGGATCATGGTCAGTTAGGCACTAGACTTTCACAGTACTGTATCTGCACCATATGCAACTTTTCAGATGGTTTCTGCAAGGTCATTAAATGTGCTCTGTGGTCACTGAGGGATGAGCTCGTTCCAGCCGAGAAAGATTGACATTTACATTCCATAACAACTCGGTGCTATGTAATTGTTTTCCCATTGTGTAATCACATTTGATTGCCAGTCAAGGTCTCCACCTACTAGCCCCCACCTGTCAAACAACCTAATATTCCAACCTATCGCCAGATAGCACTGTTGCCACAGAATGATCTCCGGACCCCTACTCTTCACAGTCTGACTGTCCATACCAAAGTCCACAGGCTTTGAGCAGAAAGATAAATTTTCTTTTTTTTTTAGTGTACAGGTGACCTATGCTTTAAAGTACAGTATTATTTTTCTCACTTCCGGTTCTCAATGTCAAGGCTTAACTCTTGAGAACATTCTCACTTCTATGGCCTTCTGATACATAGCTTGTGAAATTAGCATTTGCAACTATGCACCATATCAGGCAAGCTGTTTTTTATACTGTGTATTTAGCACACAGATCATTTTGGTACCTGGAGATCTTGTACTGAAGGTTTTATGGAACCTTGAGACAATTTTCCCCTCTGTTGTTGGACACAATGATGAAACAATATGGCAAGTAACAAAACTAAGCCTAGTGTTTAATGTCATGGTGCTAGGCAAAATACCTGCTGGACATAAGGTTATTTTCACCCCTATGGTCTGGAACATTTAATATTTGGGTTGACATTTTAAGTTTACAGCTTTTGCTTCCTTGCTGCAGGATCATCTTTGTTTTAAGGGGGCTCTCATATTTTTTAATTGGACATTTGAATTGTCTATTGAGGACAGGTATAATGCTGCTGCTGCTCACATTAAGCCTTCCCGATGTTGTTGTTTATTCTCCATGGTGAGATAGCTTGGAGAAGTACCAAGGGAAAGCCCTTCTGGAAAACCAGCATTGAATGTAATGAAACACTTATATCTGGGGTACCTCAGTAGTTCTCTATTCTTGGCCTTTCTTTCTTCCATTGGGATTGATGGTGTGCATCGGGGTCCTATGTGAATGATAGGGGTGGCACCCCATGTCTCTGACTGGGCAGAGCTGCCATCTGGTGGTACAAACCAGCAGTTCAGCCCAGTTATCAATTTACATAGGCTCAGCATTGCAAATGTGATCTATGCAGTTGTCTGTTTTGGTACACTCTATCTTTCTAGTGGTCATTCTCTTGGTTACTCTGGTGGTCCTACACTCCCATACTTTCCTTCTCTCTATTGAGAAGGACCAAGTTCTAGTATTAATCTCCAGTTAGCACTCATAAATTAGAGGATTGTAAGATACTAAGGGTTTGTGAGGCATACCAGTGTAGCTCAGGAAGCTACTGTGGGACCCATAAAAAAAAAAGAGAGGCATTTCATTAAATTCAAATCTGGTTTTTTGCTTATACCTGTACAGTACTGCATCTCTCTCCGAGTCTGTTTATGCAACACAGTTTTGCTTTCTTCCATCTCTGCCAGTCACATGCTTCTGTGGAGCCTGGCAAAAGAGTAAGTGAATCCCATCCATTGCTGAAGAGGGAATAGCTTGTCAATAGTTAGGGTGATATGCTCTACATTCAAACATGTTTTTTTAATTAAAAAAAGAAAAAAAATATTCTAGTCTGATTTTCTTTTAAGACTTGGTTCCTACATACTGGTGTCCATCATACACTACTGTATACCTATTTGTCTCACTCCAATGATAATTAGCTTTCACCTATAAATCTACCTCACAGTTTGTCAACCCTTGGGCTATAAACTTTACTGTTCCAATGCTGAGATATCCCAGCTCATACAAATGCTGTACTGTATTTGTGTCAAGATATACAGTATGTCAAAGCATTTTGTATGGGAAACAGGGTTTTCACAGTGGTATCTAAAATATTTATTACTGGCTTTGATGGTTTGTGTCATTGGGTTGATTGTCCACTTTTATACCTTATTTGGCAGTCCCATGTGATCACAAGAAAGCACTATACTGTAATGGCTTGGCGCCTTCTCCCGATAGTTCCCTTCATGCAGATACAGTGCATGGATTAGAGTATTTTTGTAATGTACTCTGTAATGACTCTGCAGATACTGTTCAAGGTGCCCAATGGCACTTGTGCCTAGAATGTCTCCTGCCTGATTGTATTCCAGAGGATATAGGGAACCTTACCTTGAGGGGGGATAATCAAATTGTACAGCTCAGAAATGTGTTTTTTGTATTCACTTAGTCTTGTTTTAAATGAAGAGGAAATTGGGTGTAGCCATACCTTGTATTTTGCTCCACTTTCAAGTACTTTAGGTACTGTACAGTATTTTTTCTATTTCTATTATCACAACTTCTTCACTATGTCTTGTCATAGGTTTAATGTTGCTGGCTATGCTGTCAGGATTTGAGAGAAGCACAGGAAAAATCCATTAGTTTTCTTAATGAGTGTTTCTTACTATAATTACCTTCTATTACATTTAAAAAATAAATTTGGATACATTTAGCAATGGAATTAGTAGCTGAATTGAATATGGGTTGCCCTGTTACACAGGATCAGGATGTAAGTGTAACTTAGTTACAAATAGAAAATTAATTACATTATACCTGCATTGTGCAGCAGTTTCTTATTAAAAAAACTGGCTTGTCCTTCTTTTGCCTACATTGTTATACAGTACAGTAATTAATTTAATAAAAACTAGTTACTAACTCGGTAATCCTAACTCGGTAATTGGACAAATTTTTGTCCTCCTTAATGTAGAATCAATATTTTTTTTATTCTTTAATTGTAGAGAAGCACACTTGAACCCAATTTTTCGTTTGTAGTTTTAACACTTTCGTGCCTCGGGCATGAGCGTCGCTAACTTAGAGGTCATGCCCCCCGGTGTGCGGGCTAACGTGCGGGGAAGCGAGCGGCATCATGTGTATACTCGTTTCAGTTTTCTCGCCTTAATTCTTGTGCTACGTCGTTCGTTTTGGTATCATTGTGTTTGCAATTAAATTCCCTGCAGGTGTATATGCATATAATGTCCAAAAGCCCGACGTGACTTCCCATAGCAAAGCCTAAAGTTACCCGTGAATGAGTACCAATTTGCATACTGCAGCCTAATGTGTATACTCGTTCAGTTTGATAACATCAATTTTCGTGTTACGTCTTTCATTTTGTTATCAAATTGTTCGTAATATAAAGGAGTGTATTTTAAAACTATTCCCATAATAATAGAGCAATAACTGGTACTGTATTTTAACAAATAATTTAATTTTGGACACTCATCATCACAAAATTATTTATATCTTTCCAGTGTTCTGACATCAATTTTCGTGTTACATCTTTCATTTTCGTATCAAATTATTCGCAATCTAAAGGCGCACATTTTAAAACTAGTTCCATAACAATAGCACAATAAATAGAATTTTAACAAATATTTTAAATTTTGACCAAAAACGTATCTATAATCTTTCAAGTGTTCTGACATCGTTTCGTGTTACATCTTTCATTTTGGTATCATATTGTGCGCACTCGAAAGGTACTCGTTTTGAAACTATCCCAAAGTCAATCAGATAATAAATGAATTTTATACAAATATTTTTTTATCGCATGCCAGCACAGTCCGATGCTCGGACTCGAGAAAAAAATCAGACGCCATGGTTGTTCGAAAAGTGGAGTAGTGTTATCATTATCTGTTTTTTTTTATATAAGGTGTACGGTACTACATAAAATTCTTACTGAGATATAATTAATGACATGCTAATTGTAAGACTATTCAAGTGTTGTGTGGGGCTATTCTTCCCCAACCTGTTACCCATCACTCACTCCACTGTAAGTACTAACCAACTAAGTTTCATCTCTTTGTACTAAAATAATTCTTTGTTGTCATCATGGGAATATTCTCTTCAATTTGCATAAATCTTTAAAACTGTGTTGATATACAGTACTGTATTTCAGATTGTTTATTTACTTCAATTACTATTGGGTAATAGAGTAATTTGAATGTCTTTGCAAGTGTGGTGTATTGCAGTAAATGTTATAGTTTTTTAATTTGTCTTGTCCTCCTTCATATTGAGTGTTTTTTCTGAGTTAGTGATGTAAAGATGTTAGGGCACCGAAGCCACGGTTGTGCTCGAGAAAGTCTGTTGTGATAAAAGACATAAATGAGAGTAGTGACAATAACAGTAAATGGAGGTATCAGTAAGTGATAGATATTCTTGCATAATTGACTTGGTCAGTCTTCTTTATAAAAATAAGCAGTTTAAATTTATAATGTAATTTAGAATGCATTTTAAGTTTTAATGAAGTTGATTTTAACAGCTGTTTGTTTGTTGGCTATTTTCAGTACTACTACAGCTTCACCCTGGAGCAGGACATTGTGCAGCGACCCACAACCACATGAAAAGGATCACAACTATAGACTTATCTTACAATATACTTCCATCGTATTCTCTCTCTCTTCTAGTATTTATACTCTTAACTGATTTACCATGTTGTTTGTAGAAGTTATTCACTCAAATCCTTACTAATTGTCCAAGGTTTGCAAGCTTATTATTTATTCCAAATTTTGTTTTTATCTTTCTTTCCATCTTCCTCTTATAACTTATATTTGCTATTACATCTTAGATGAAGGGATATAACTGCCAGTCACAGTAGCTGTCAAATTACCTTCAGCGTTTGTTGTTTTAAAACATTTATGTAATGGATATGAAAGACAAAGTGATTGTGTAACATCTTCAGATTGCTGCCAAAAAATGAGTTGTACAAAAGTGTGGTGGACGGCAAGATCTAGATGAATATTTATGACATGTTCAGCAAGGTCTTGTTAGTAAGGAACTATCACTTCCTAGAAGAGGTATAAATTGCAATAATGGCTTATTATTATTATTATTATTATTATTATTATTATTATTAAAGCAACATTTAGGTCATATTTTATACTTTTGTGTTATTTTAACTATTATGTTTTGGCCCTTGTAATATATAGCACATGATTTAACCTTTCCAGGACATGAAGAAAGAACAATTAATTTAAGGTGTAAAGGTTTGTAAAATCAATTGTTTGTTTTAGATAACGTTGTCAGTGAAGGGTTATACACTTGCTCCTCTTCCTTACATTTCATATTGTTATTCTATAGAGTATGTCTATAATTTGGTTAATGATCAAATTGCACATTATCAGTAAGAATGTTAATTACAAGATAACTGTAAGCAGGACTGTGTGCTGGCTAGTATAGCTAGTGTTTACGTATTTCAACGTGTAAGCATGTAGAATAATGTAGTAAAACTTTTATTAGCAATTTCCTAAATGCTGATTAACATTTTTGAATGCTCTACAATAAATTGTTCTTAGTCATGAAATTAGATTTGTAGTTAGTTTACCCTGATTAGAATAGCTTATATTCTATATACTGACATCTACTGTAAATGAGGTTTTCTGAACTGCATAAAATGACCTGATTATTTATGTAAAATATCAGTGCTTTGACATCAGCCATGGTCTGCTTTGAAATCACAAGAAGTTAATTTTTAATAGCAATCTGATAGTGGCCCTTATTCCTTTCCTCTGCTTGATCCTTGTGTTTATTTCCTACAAAGCCAATATTTGTTACATTTAAAGAGAGAGAGAGGGTTTACTAAAATAAACATCAAAGCACAGTATTAGCACTGTGAACATTTTAACCGATTCATTTTTTTTGGAGCCTAGAAAATAAATACATATACCAGCAATGTGTACATACCTGTACAGTGTATGTGAATGCAAAAACAAACATGTATATTTATGTACACATTGATTAAATCCATTTTGAGTAACCTTACTATACACATCTAACTTTTGTGTACTTAGCTACTCAATATAAACCTAGATAAAATTTTAGAATCTATAATTTGAGCACAGTAATGTGTGCTTTGACGTGACTGGTACGTACACCAGTAAATTGTAAATCATGAAAGAGCTGCCAAATAATTAAGTTATTTAATCCTTGCTCAAGGTAACCCAGGAATTCCACGAATATGTCGGGGCATTAGAACTTGTTTTTGCCATTTGTTGTATAGTGATTGTTTTGTATAACTATGAGAAGACCAGTACACTTCATACTGTAATCAATTGGCACATGTAGACAATTGATGCACCATGTTTAAAAAACCATCCTAAGTGGCTTATTCTTTGTTTCCAAACTCATTAACTGGTCTACACTTAGTGATTTCATTTAAACACCTGTCAATGGGGATTTCGTCCAAACACCCATCACGGTGGATTTCATCCAAATGCCCATCACGGTGCATTTCATCCAAACACCAATCACAGTAGATTTCATCCAAAAAACCATCACGGCGAATTTCATCCGAAAACCTGTCATGGTGGATTTCATCCAAAAGCCCTTCACGGTGGATTTCATCCAAACCCTCATCATGATAGATTTCATCCAAACATCAGTGGATTTCATTCAAACACATTTTCACTCAAATATTAGCATGTTAACTTTATTTATAAAGCTTTTGTGAACTTCACTTTTTTTTTGTTACTCAGTTTCACGTAAATTGTTCTACAATGTTAGTTTGTGTTCTACAAAATTAGTGTTCAGGTATTCTAGTTTTTGTTGTACAGTATAATTTAGTACAGATTTTGTTTGTCATTGGTTGACAAAAAAATGCTTTTTGTCAACCATTTTTGTCTTCTATATTATTCAACAGTTGCAATATTTTTGACAAGATTGGTTAACAGTAACAGTAAATTCTTTGTCCTTATGGTAATTCATTATTTCTGTATACACCTGTATTATTTTTTTTCCTGTTCCTAAAGTCAGTACAGTACAGTATTTGTTATGTCGAATAGTCAATTTATTGTTTGGGCATCTAGGAAATTTCACATTTGCCTTCCAAAGAAATAATTAACACTAGTATTAAATTTTGAGGCAATGAGTTGTAGTGTATAACATTTTTTCACAAAACTATTGTCAATTTCAGGTTACTAAACTACATAGTATCGTTTAATGATCAAGTGCAAATTATGCTGCATTTTATGAATCACTGTAATTGGTGCTTAATCTGCTGAGTAATTGCATAATAGCATCATCAAAATTGTTTGTCAGAATTGGCTTTCAAACTAAAGGTACAGTCTGTAAATGTTTTGCATATACAGTATACAGTACTCATGCAAGTGTCTAGGGTTAATATTCTTAATTTTTATTTCTGCTTTAAACTACAGTAAATCACATGATCTCACTCTGTGCAAGATTCTTTTATTAAAGTAAATGCGCAGAGTATAAATGAAGCCATTTAATTAATACAAATGCATCTGTTTAAGGAAATGTAGTAACTAAGAGTGCTTGGTGGGCCATTCTGTGAGTAGAGTAGGTTTACAATAATTGCAGTCACTGAAGGTTATATACCAGTATACTTTTTGTGTACACTTTTGAGTAGTGAATGCATAGATATATATTTTAGCTGCTGTCAGGCATATTGTGCATGCTTCACTCAGTTGGGATTCAACAAATAAATGGGTTTTAAGTATATTGAAAGAGCACAGGTATTTACTCTTGTTATTGTTTGAATGATAGATTTGTGTGTGTGTGTGTGTGTGTGTATTGAGAGTTCACAGTAACAGTTACTCAATATGTTTATGCAAAAGGTAAATACTTGTTGGAATGCGGTGCTGTGAAGTGCAAATTCTTGACATTTGTATTTTTAAGGAAATAGTTGACAAGATTCAGTGCTGCAAAGATAAAATAGGATTGCTATTGATACAAAGCATATTTGATATTTTTTAAATGGGGTAGCTTTTTTTTCAATTGCACATTGGTTGGTAAAAGGTGATAAATGACGGTACAGTATATGTGCTTGAAAGTTGTGTGTGTTCATATCCGAGTGGTGACTCAAAAAGGGTTGCAAGTCTGTCAATTACGAAATGGTGCAATAGAAGGGTAATTTATTGAAGTAGAGGTAAGTTTAGTGTTGTAGAGGAAGTATGACTAAAGGTTTTCACAATTTTACAAATTTGAGTAATTGCCATTGCATGTAAAGGATTATCCCCCATACTAAGAAGAGACTTGCAGGTGGCCATGTGTGTGTGAATAATGAACTGGTTCCTCTGCAAACTTTATTTTTTTTATTTAATATAAAGGACTTTGCCATTTTTATTGATTTATAAGCAGTTTAAATATTACTTTTGTACAGAACTTAATGAATTTCAAGGTCACCAAAATAAAAAGCAAAAAGCTACTACATGTGACACTGTGAGATGTAGTAGCTGTGCTGTTTAGGACAGCTTTAGAACTTGGATTGTCTAGTGCCATTACTTTCTTGGTTGTATTTGTTAAGATGCACATATTTCAAGATAATCAAATGTTACATTATTAAAATACACAAGTCTAAACAGTAGGAACGTTATAGTTCATACTGCATTACTTTTTTCTTTTGTAAGTTTTTCCCATCTTTACTGGATACACCAGTGTACCCAGCATTAGTTATTTCATGTGTGACAGATGTACAGGATTTTTTTTTATTATATGGGCAGTAGTAATCCCACAGTTTGGAGTCGGCTTGCTGGAATATGAGTGTTGGAGTACATAGGTAATGACCTGCTGGTTGCAGTTATGGAGTCGTGTTAGAATACTAAGCTTAATTATAAGGGATGTTGGTAGTTAAAAAATTGTTTGTCTAATATTACCTTGATTAGATACGAAATTCAACATTGGTGCAGGAATTAATTATTTTTCAGGGCTTCCCCCTTCCCCCCAACATAATTTACTAGCTCATATAAATACCCATTTGGCATAAGGATGCAGCATTATAACATTGATTTACTAGTCTTATTGGAGGTGATCGATCCTACTATTTGCCATTCTAGTGGACTGTTATTTCTTTGTTTCTATCGTATATTGCCCACAGACCTAGCTGTTCAGTGCAAGAGACTTTTAATACCATATCTATCGTGTGAAGAGTTTAGCAAGTAGATAACTTTTTGACAAATTTATTACAGTATTGTAAGTTATGTATATATATATATCTGTAAATAAACTATTATACAAAAATACAAGATTTTATGAGTGGTCATAAACATGTGTATTTTTTCAACATTCCAAAATTATTCTCAAATTTAGTGATGGGCAAGTAAAGGACTGCTGTCTTCCACTGGTTCTTTAAGATTACAGAGTCATTTATAACTCTCCCATCCTCCTTACTTGGAGTTCTACCCTGTCAATTGACTAAATAGTTTTCCAGGCTTGGTACCTTCTTTTGATAATTACTCTTCAGATGATCTGCAGCCATTGAAATGTTAGATGGTTAGCTACTACACTTAAATGATGTACAGGTACTGTATCATTAAACTCTGCTTATTCCCATAGCTACCTTCCTATCACAAAGTATGGAAGGCACCCTTTTACTTGAGTCAACATTCAGGTCATTGGGCTACTCACCAAAGGCGCCACCCTCAGAGACAGAGTTTTTATGCGAGGAAAATTGCAATCTTTGCACCACTATGGGGGAATTTTCAATGCAGTAGATTTGAAATCCCAATGAAAGGTAGAGGGAAAAAGAGTAAGCAGGACAGCCATAACTTGAGTCTGGGAAAACACGAGAGGAATGGAAATGGAGGAGTATGAGGCTATAGACTCCCCAGGATGTACTAGACAAGACTAAGTAGCATGAGATAAGAGGTGGGGTGACCAAGACAAATGGTCGCCCATCTGAAGCAGTTGTAAAAGCCATTATTTGCTAGATTCTCAGCCATATTGGCAATGACAGAGGTGTCCTCGGGGACACCTCTGCTAAAGAAACCGTTTATACCTGGTTTTACCTCTCGGAACTGAATTCCTCGGGGAATCATCCTCCATTAGAGGGATAAGAATTACAAATAACAAATTGTGTACTATCAAACATCACCATGGCCTTCCTAGAACTAACTAAATGGTTGGAAAACCACTCTGGCTAAGTTACATATTTGCCCCACACAATTAACTCTTGGGACAACAATAGAACAAAACCTGCACCTTACTGTTAGAATTGCATTGCCCCACATCTTATATAATGTCCAGATTTTCAGGATTATGCACCTTGCTTTCCTTAGGTCGCTTTAAGTCATTTGTCCCTAGATAAAATCCTTAGTGAATCTGATACATTTGACATTGCATGTTTCATGCCTTTTTGTTCTCGCATTGGCATCCTGAATGGTATCTAAGAAATTTGTATTGTTCAGACACACAAGGTGCTAAGTAAAATCATCAAGGTTTTGCTCCTTTTGATAATTTCTTGCACATTATTTCTTTCTGAAAGTATGTTGCCTCTCAGAAGAGATTGAAGAGAAATTACCAGTGTTTAGTATCACTTTAATTTAAATGTGTACTACAGTATCTGTTTTAAGCGAGATGCATATTTTTAGGAAAATAGTAAAATGAGGATACCTTAGAAGGACAATAAATGTGGTAATTCATACTGTAATAATAATCATTTACTTCAGGCATGTCACCCAACCTATTTACACTAAATTAAACTATAATGACTGTTAGCCAATAAATTTTTTAATCCAATACAGAGCTGTGCTATGTGAAAAAACCTGTAATGTTCAAAATACTTTTGCTTAGATTTTATACACAAAGCTCTGTTCAAATTGGAGAGGACTTAAATTCCCGAGAAGCATAATCAGCACCTTCCTTTCTATCTGATACCATGGGGAATCTTGGGTCATTTGGAGTGACCATCTTTCTGCTTTTTGTAACTCGCCAGCCACCTTTCCGTGTCCAATCCTGTTATGTAAGAATGCACAGTAAATTGTTATCAAGAAAACAATTAACTGCTTAATAATATATGCCTTTATAGTACAGTATATATTTACGATTCAACACAAAACCGTAAAATGGAAAATTAGTGTAACTGGGAAATTGACCCTTTGTGGAATACTTACATTCTGGTTATATTTGAAGTAGTAATATGTAGAAAAACCAAAAGCAAATATTAGGCCAAACTTTCCTGTGAACCAACGGTACTTGGCTGCAGTTTCATAGCCCTGAAGATCAAATATTTAAAATCAACATTAAGGAGTAATCCATCCCATGAAAAAATACAAAAACTTAGTATTTGCAAATACATATAAAGCAAATAAAAAAACTTAGTATAAGAAAATTTAAGTAACTATACAATTTTATTTTTGGCATGGCATACTGTACTAGTATTCATAATATTTTTCTTTAAAATAATTTTTTACATGAAATTAATACTCACACCACCATCAAAAGTCAGTAACACTGATGTGAGATCAAAATTATTTAAAAATTACATCATTAGATAATATGATTTGCCATCAGGACGAGTCTCGCTTCTAATTTCACCTTTCTTTTTCCAATTTGAGATTTATTACGAAGTGAAACAAATAGCATTCAAATACTTACCAGGACAGGTACTAGTGGTTTGAAGAGTGTGTCAAGAGGCCAACGGTAAAAGCGACGGATAGGGTTGTATCGAGCCTTGTAATATCCTGGGACAACGGCAGGCTCGCTTTCTGCTAAAATCTTAAAAAATAAAATAAAAAAATGAATGTTATGAAATGGTTATTTTTGACGAGTCCTTCAGTAGCTCCCCAAGCTGTATACTGGTATAACTCTCAAACCCTCAATACAGAACTACACCAAACTAATGATTAACAAGTACAGTACCAGTAAAGATGCCGTACCAAAATCTAGTCCACTCAATGGAGGGAAGGGAGGTTTAGGATGACCATAGTAACCAAGAGAGACTTTCAGAAAGGTAGAGTACACCAAAACGGACAACTGAATGTTTTACATTTGCAATATTGATCCTATGTAAACAATTGTTAACCAGGCCGAACCACTGGTTTGTAGTACATGCTTTTCAACCAGATGACATGCCCGATTACCCCGGGCTCTGGGCTGCCAATCTAATCATTCACCCGCCATCCCCAATGCATGACACCTTGAATTTTACAGGAAGAGGGGCAAGAGCAGGAATGGGAAGCTACTAAGGGACTCACCAGAAAGAGGCCTTGTACCATATTCAACACTTGTTTTCTGAGAGGTCCCCTTCAATATCTCTCAGAGCTATTTCATCACAGAGAATAAGGAAGAACACCAAGAAGACTGACTGTGGGGAAGGAAAAGGAGATGCAAACACATGGGAGGAGAGCCCCCAGGGCAACTGACCTAACTCCAAGCCAGTGTGGAGCTGCCTAGCAACGAGACTGAGGACCGGGATGCAAAGAGCATCAAAACCTCAAGCCAGGACAAAGATGTAAACTAGTGAGACCCTAAGAGCACACGACCAACAGAACCAACGGAAACACACACTGAATCACAGGAGAAAAAGTGAACCCTAGAGCAAGAGTCCATGAACACAGGGCAGCAAACACTGTAATCACCAAAGCCCCCAGAGGTGCACAAGGTGCAACAAAAGAGAAAAGGTGTAGAACACACACTCCCTCCCCATAACTAGATAGGCAAGCGAACAAAAGAACAGAAGCTGCAGAAATCAACTTGCAACTTACATTCCCTAACTACACAGGGCAAGGTCAGAACAGACAAAAAAAAAAAAAAGCTGGCCAAGCCAGGAATGCCTTACCTCCTAAAACAACTTGAAAAATAACCCAACCTCACATCAGTGTGACTGCGTGCAGCAGAAAAGGCACCTACCCCCCCCCCCCTATTGAAACATAGGTGAACCAAATCAAAATTGGCAATAACTGCATAAAAAAACACCTTGCTGAATTCTGCATAGTTCAGAGTTCATAAGAACCTTCATAACACAGCCGCTTAGAAAGAAATACATAATACTTAGTGAATCTAGGTAAAAGGCTGTCATCTGGTGGCAAGCATTTGCTATGAGCCAGTGGTTCAGCCCAATTAACTATTATTTAGAGACACAGAAATCACAATAGAATGATGCATCAAATGAGCAAATCCACAAGGGCCATGGTAGGTTAAGTTGATTTTCCAGTTGCAATTCTTAGCCATGTCATAGCTCAGTCGATTAAGGCATGTTTGGGATCCTCTCGGATGTAGGTTCGAACCCTCGTCATGGCCCTTGTTGATTTATTCATTATTTAGAAAGGATCGGCATTAGTAAAATGTGATCTATGCAAATGTTTGTTTTGGTGTACTCTACTTTTCTTATGGAATTCCTCTTACTTACAGCGATGGTCTTAACAGCCCCAGACTCCAACCCTCTATTTAATGGACCAGATTTTGGTACTGGCTTCAGAAAGAGCTACAGAGTAGGCCAGCTCAGAAAATAACATAAATAAAACAAAATTTATAAATTACAGCACTAATCAATTTAAATTGAAATATATATAATACAAGACAAGTTTTGTACAGAATTTGTATTTGTAAAAAATCTAATAGGGATATTGTACAGTATGGTACTGTATGAAAGTGAGACAGCATCCCCCAAATGATTCACGGAATATAAAACATCTATATCTGGAAAAAAAATGTATAGGCTTACAAATTTTCATTATTTTACTGTACAGTATTTGTACATTTTGAATTTACCTGGTCTTTTAACCACTGCTTGCGATATGCTCGATCGGCATCAGTCATGCCAGCTAGACGAGCTCGCTCATTTTTGAAGGGTCCCTCAATGGGAAATGCCTTTACTCCTCCAGTATCTGCAAAACATAGCTGAATATTAGTAAACTGCCAGAGTAATACAGAAATTGCCCCAATAATACATCAAGGAAAGTAACAAGCATTGGTTGAGATATCTAAACCTAGTTGTGTTTTGTATGGCTGCATGAGATTAATGTTCATGTTAGCCTTCATAATAAATAATAAAACACCAACCTAACATTCATTTCTGTAACTAAACATCTTAATTTAATCCCACATTTGCATGTATACTAACCATTGTGAAACAATCGAGTTATCTCTAATTGAATGATCAAAATATAAAAAACGTGAACAAATCCACAAGGGCCGTGACGAGGGTTCAAACCTACGTCCGAGAGCATCCCAGACGCTGCCTTAATCAACTGAGCTACGACATGGTAGCTCAGTCATGATTAAGGCAGTGTCTGGGATCCTGATGCATCACGCTATTGTGATTTCTGTGTGTAGTGTTATAAACAAAATTAATCCAGTGTATTCAAAACACATTAGTAATGAATGATTCAATTGGCATATCAGGAAAAAAACAGTAGTTAGGGTACGCAAATACAGTACTGTACTGTATACTGTATTTATTAATACCATTACTGTATTTATAGGGTACATAATGACATTTTATTACATTATCTATCAAACAGGGTACTGTAATTCATGTTGCTATTTGGTTATTATTATGTGTATGGTTGTGCTTATTGCAGTTTTTATTTGTTAGTTGTGATTATTAGTTACTTAGTTATTACTATTGTCATTCATTACTGTTGTAATTATTAATATTGTGACTATCACAATATTTTATTGATTATTATCATTATTGCTGTTGTAGATATTACTGATTTATAAGGATATCAGAGGTGTATCAATACAGTGGAATCTCGACGTAACGAACCTCGATTCGGAAATCCTCAGCTGGAACACACACTTTCTATGCAAGATTTACTCACCCAATTAGATGAACCAGAGTTCGCTGAAGCAGGAGATGTGTGAATTTGCTTAGGATGTTGGGACCGAGTTCATAGATGGAGGCAACATTACAAGAAATAGGTGGGCCTTGGGGCAGCCACTGAGCATATTGAAAACTAAATTTTATGTTTTTTTTCTCCAGTTGCAGAAGTTTTTATTCAATAAATTATGGTCCCTCTTTCTTTTGAAAATTAAATTTTGAAGTTTGGGCATGAGAAATATGCTAAATGTTCCTAAACGATTTACAGACATTTCTTGGCTGTTGCCCTTCATATGACGGGATGAAATTATAATTTTATTCAATGAAATTTGCCAATAGAGCATGGGAAATATTAAGTATGAATGACAACATTTAATATGTTGTCATGTTTAATATATGTCATGTTTAATATATATATGTTGTATGTTTAATATATGTTGTTTAATATTTGTTTTTCTTGCCCGAAACGCATTGCGTAATAGTGGCTTTAGGCATTGTATGTACTAGCTCTATCTATAAATCCACTTATGTAAAATTCACTTTATGTATGTACCTTTCCTAAATAAACATATTTATATTTATTTATTTATTTATATAACTCCAATCACATTTTTAAATATTTTTGCAGATGAAAACATTACAAAAAGTAGTAAAGGACACTGGGAAAACCATTGAGCACATTTAAATCTAAATTCTATAATTCATTTTAATTTTGAGATTCCGAAGTTCCGTTTATTAACATGGATCCTTATTCCTTTGAAAATGAGAATTAAAGACTAGGGCATAGGAAAAAATGCTAGATCTAGTTAAATCTCTTTACAGACAGGTTCTCTTGGGAGTTGTCTTTCATATTACAGATTGAAATTAAAATTTCGCTCGGTGAAATCAGCCTTCAAAGCGTCAGAAATATTAGGGTATGAATGGTAAATCTTATGGTTTTGACTATTTTTGTAGATGGACTCAACTTTACAAAAAACAGTTGGAGTCTTGGGAAGTTATTGAGGATACTTAAAACTAAATTTTATGGTTTGTTTTTATTCTGATTTGTCAAGGTTTTTGTTAACTTAAATATGGCTCTGCTGCCTTTTGAAAATGAGTTTTGATACTGGGAATATGAAAAATTAACTAGATTGGGTTAATTTTGTTTGCAGACATGGTAGTTGTTTATTATATTATAGGCTAAAACGAAAATATTGCTAAGCAAAATTAGCCCATAGGGCATGGGAAATGCATCCAAGAGGTATCTCCGATTGCAACAAATTCCTCACTGCAACGAATTGGGGTTGGTCCCATATAATTAGTTGAATCAAGGTTGGACTTTACCAATAGTTTAACAGATACCAATACTGCCTCTTTACCCAGTACTGGTACTATAGAAATTGATAATTCAATACTGAAACTTAAAATCTGTTGTGTAAAAATACATAAATACAATGCTACATACTTGTGATCTCAGGACTTGTAAATGAATGCAAACCCTGAATTCAAAGAGTCCACTAGTAACAGTCAATAATTATAACAATCATAGTTACTATTCCTAATGAGTTCACCAAATTACTCTTAAATGGACTCTCCAGCAGTGATTACCGATTACAAAATCATAAACAATCCACAGCTATTTACCCATAGCCCTACTGTTCAACAAATCTATAGTGTGTCACACCTTCCCTGATATCCTCAAAAAAGCAAGAGTAACGCCAGTCCATAAGGAGGCAATCCGGCGGACATAAATAATTATAGACCAATATCAAATCTACCCATTCTATCAAAAATATTTGAAAAAATTATTTACAAACAGCTCTATTCCTACCTCGTAAAATTCGACATACTCAGCCCCTGCCAGTTGGCTTCCGTCCCAAAGAGCACCAACGATGCAATCATTAGTCTCCTTGACGTAATCTACTCGGCCCTTGACAAAAATGAGTTCCATTGGACTCTTCATTGACCTAAGAAAAGCCTTTGATACTGTTAATCACAACTACCTCTACTTAAACTTCAGCATTATGGAATCCGTGGCCTTGCCCCTGACTACATCCGATCCTATCTTAGTGACAGACACCAATATGTAACCATCAATGATACAACTTCTTCCACTCTACCATTACCGTTGGAGTGCCACAGGGCAGTATCTAGGACCTCTTCTATTTCTTATATAATATAAATGATCTGCCTAATGTCTCTAATATTCTCAAACCTATATTGTTTGCTGATGATACTACCCTTATCTATTCAGACCTCAACCCACATACACTAAATAATGTTGTGAATAATGAATTAAAAAAGTCCACTTCTGGATGTCAACGACAAACTAACATTAAACATCGAAAAGACTTACTACATCTTATTTGGAAGCAAATCATCAAATTAAGGGACCTAGTCTATGGAACTCACTCCCTAGTGAATTGAAAAACTGTAAAAGTTTTGCCTTATTTAAAAAACAAAACCAAAAAGTACCTGATTTCATCTTCTTAGATTCCTACACTGAGCTTTAAATTTGCTCTGTACCTAGTGTTACCCAATCTCCTAATCTCCTAATTTTTATGTATTTACCCTACCAACCTTATCATTGTGTTCATTGCTGTCTTCTTTTATGTGCTAGCCATATGCTGTTTTGTGCCTACCAATTTTTGTCAACTACCATTCAAGCTGTCATTGCAATCAATCTTGCTGCCTATGTGCTTTATACACTGTACCTACAATTTTCTCTATTTTTTTTCTTGCCATGTATCTATCATTTTTTTATAAATTTTGCAAGTATTACCTACTTAAAATTTTCTTAGATTAAGGACCTGCCCGAAACGCTGCGCGTACTAGTGGCTTTACAAGACTGTAATTACCATTTTATGTATCCACACATTCCCAATGTACCTTCTTGTATATGCATAAATAAATAAATAAATAAAATATCAAAATATTGTACTAACGATGGTGGGCGATGATGCATTTGGCCCAGATACAGGTCATTCCGTGGCCCAGTTGATTCACCCACATTTCAAAGCCTACCTAACCTAACGATATTCTTTTAATAATTATAAAATAAGCTTAGTCGAAACGCTTGTTTATTATTTGACCGGGTACCTTTAACCCGGGTCTAGTCCCTGCGTGATGGGTAGCAGGAACATTGCGCCCTACTAGTCCCCCCGAACTACATACTAACAAACTACCTACTACTACCTAGCTACCTACTAAGTCTGCCGGGAACTAAGAGGCATGAGTTACAAAGGAAAGGCTGAGGGAACTGCAACCTCAAGTCACTAGTAAGACAGAAGAGCCTCTGTCAGAAGAGATATTGATCAACGCACATACAATAATTCTCAGGGGAATTGTACGGGTAGAATAAGGAATGGCTATTTATCACGTGCTGGGTGGTACACGAACAAGCGGGACACAGGTGGAAGAAGCCTGAATACCCAAATCGTCTACAGTATTTGTCATATCATATCACCTGGTGATCAAGGCTGCAAATGATATTCAAATTTTGCACAATATTCCTGTAGGTAAAGAAATGATAGTGCGATTGCTGCTGAGTAAGAGCTGGAGGTGAGGCCTTGTGGCGTGGTAGCGGGGACATGTGTTGGAGGTGAGGTTTACGGGGTACGCGTGGGGACAAGTAGTTGGAAGGGGCGACGGTGTGGGGTGGGGGTAGGCGGGGACAGTGTTGGAGGTGGAGGTTGTTACGGGGGTCAGCGGGAACAGTGTCTGGAGGGACGGTGAGGGCTGTGGGGTAGTGGGGACAGTGTTGGAGGCTGAGGTGTGGGGGCGGTAGTGGGGGACAGCTCGTGGAGGTGCAGGGTGGGCTGTGGGCAGTGTTGGCGGTGTGAGGTGTGGGGGTAGGTGGGGAC
>WNGS01004374.1:10492814-10510063 GCA_020271785.1 Procambarus virginalis
GACTAGGGTAAAATCATCCATTATATAGTAGAGGCGTGGACTACGCGAGCCCGTCTGGGGTGCTGTCTCGCCTAACAACATGTGTACACGGAACACACGACAAAAGCAACCGTAGAAACATCTATTGGGCATAAAAGCATGAGAGAGCCAGAGGAGCACCGACCTGACTGCGCCATCTTGCAGGATCAGCTGAGCGACTACTCTCAGTGGCCTGCAGCTGCCCCTCACTCTACCCTCCCGGTATATATCTCTCTCTCTTAGTCCCTTCCACTACCACACATATGTCATATAATATTAGTAATTATATGCGTAAGTGTGTCCAAAGAAACAATGTAATTTAAAAAATAAATATATGTATGAGAAATTCTTACTCCACTGAAAAGAGGGACAGTGTTGGAGGTGAGGTTTAGGGGTAGCGGGACAGTGTTGGAGGAGAGGTGTGGGGGTAGTGGGGACAGTGTTGGAGGAAGGTGTGGGGGTAGTGGGGACAGTGTTGGAGGAGAGGTGTGGGGGTAGTGGGGACAGTGTTGGAGGGAGGTTTAGGGGTAGCGGGGACAGTGTTGGAGGAGAGGTGTGGGGGTAGTGGGGACAGTGTTGGAGGAGAGGTGTGGGGTAAGCGGGACAGTGTTGGAGGGTGCGGTGTGGGGGTAGCGGGACAATGTTGGAGGGAGGTGTGAGGGGGGGGAGGTAGTGGGGACCATGTTGGAGGTGAGGGTAGGGGTAGCGGGGACAGTGTTGGAGGAGAGGTGTGTGGGGTAGTGGGGACAGTGTGGGAGGAGAGGTGTGGGGGGTAGTGGGGACAGTGTTGGAGTGAGAGAGGTGTGGGGGTAGCGGGACAGTGTTGGAGGAGAGGTGTGGGGGTAGCGGGGACAGTGTTGGAGGTGAGGTGTGGGGTAGCGGGGACAGTGTTGGAGGTGAGGTGTGGGGGTAGCGGGGACAGTGTTGGAGGAGAGGTGTGGGGAAGCGGGGACAGTGTTGGAGGAGAGGTGTGGGGAAGCGGGGACAGTGTTGGAGGAGAGGTGTGGGGTAGTGGGGACAGTGTTGGAGGTGAGGTGTGGGGTAGCGGGGACAGTGTTGGAGGTGAGGTGTGGGGGTAGCGGGGACAGTGTTGGAGGAGAGGTGTGGGGGTAGTGGGGACAGTGTTGGAGGAGAGGTGTGGGGGAAGCGGAGACAGTGTTGGAGGAGAGGTGTGGGGGAAGCGGGGACAGTGTTGGAGGAGAGGTGTGGGGGTAGCGGGGACAGTGTTGGAGGAGAGGTGTGGGGGAAGCGGGACAGTGTTGGAGGAGAGGTGTGGGGAAAGCGGGGACAGTGTTGGAGGTGAGGTGTGGGGGTAGCGGGGACAGTGTTGGAGGAGAGGTGTGGGGGAAGCGGGGACAGTGTTGGAGGTGAGGTGTGGGGGTAGCGGGGACAGTGTTGGAGGAGAGGTGTGGGGGGTAGCGGGGACAGTGTTGGAGGTGAGGTGTGGGGGAAGCGGGGACAGTGTTGGAGGTGAGGTGTGGGGTAGCGGGGACAGTGTTGGAGGTGAGGTGTGGGGGTAGCGGGGACAGTGTTGGAGGAGAGGTGTGGGGGAAGCGGGGACAGTGTTGGAGGAGAGGTGTGGGGGTAGCGGCGGGTGATCAGTGTGGGAGCGCTGGTTGCTGTGCTCGGCTCACCACCCCGTCCTCCTGCTCCTTCCTGCAGTATTACACAGGTATACATTACTGTTGTTCCTCTCCCCTACTCTCCTCCTCCTCGCCAGGCTGTGGCGGCCCTCGCCCCCCACCCAGGGCGAGGCCAGACACCTCCACAAGGAGGAAATGATCACTTCTCAAGGAGGCGAGGCAGTCGATTCAGGACAGGTCCGCGGGACAGTTTTTAAATCATTTCCTCAATTGTTGAGTGTTGGGAAGGCGAGGTTGGGAGGCAGGTCCCGGACCTCTCCGGCCTGCCTGGTCACGCTGGGTCTGGTCTTTGTGGCGAGAGCAGCAGCCTCGCCACCAGCAGGAAATTCCTCACCCTTGTGTCAGGCCGCTGCTGCTGCTGCTTCCTGAGACAACAAAAGTTTAGTTCATTTATTATTCACGGCGCCCGTCCTGTGGGCTGGCTGAAGGTCTTCTCGTGTGGGAGTGGCAGAAGGGTCACACAAGAGTTCACCAGCCAGATTTCCTTACATGGGACACCAAGCAGGGAATTGCAAAAACAAATAATAATTAGTACAGTAGAGGTAAGGAATAATGTCATTGTTTGCTTGTACTGTATAGTACAGGTACTGTATAGTATTGTTATTTATGAAATTATCCTTACTGTTACATTTACATATAATTTTTAATAACAACAGTGAAGTTTCTGAGCAAACATATAGGTGAATACACTCAGACATTTTCCTGTACTGTACAGAAGACTGTGTTGTGGCAGAACAAGGTTATAATTTATTACAATAGAGTACTCCTAATTATTGTATTATAATTATAATAAGAGTAGATTTAAGAGGAGGAATCAGTTGGGTATAGTACTGTATATTGCTTTTACCTATAATGGTTTGTAGATCTTCTTTTTAATATGTGGATTGAGTTGGTGTAGATGGCAGCCTCCAGTTTATTGCATATGTTAACCACTTGTACTCGAGAAGTGTGTACTGTGCCTAATTTGTATTTCCTGTTTCTACCTGTGCTCCATCATTGTTATATATATGAATTTTTTTAACCAGTTAAATTGCTTAGTTCACCATTTCTGGTACCATGCTTGATGTGATTCTCTGGATTTTTAACTTTTTATTCTTTGTGATCCACATAGTGTGGGTTCCTTACAGTAATACAGGTATATGAAATGGCCCATGTAGTTAAAACTATGACATTACAGTAATGCCACACAGTTTATCAACAAAATACAGTATATGAAATTCTGTACAGTACAATTTATCTGATTATTTTTGTTAGGTTAGAATATAATAAGGTCATTTATAGAGCAATTTGATGTGGTATTGCATAACTTTTGGCCATTTACAGATCCTACTCATTCCATACTGGAGCTCAAATACTCTTTGTTGAGGTTCCTATTATTGTATATTTTTGATATATTTGCCAGCTTTGCATATGCTGCTAATGTTGTATACTGTATTGTTTGTTCTTTTGTCTTTTAGAGTCTATAAATTATTGTATTGTACAGTACTGTTTTGTATATACAAATCATAGCTACATACTATAATTTTTTGTAAAAGCGTTTACAAATACTGTACTGTACAGTATCGCCAGCTGTGATCTCGTTTTCTAGGCTATTTCAAATGTGACAATGCTTGCCATTATTGTTGTTGATAAGGGGCGGCAACGATTGCTTGCCATTGCTAACACTGCTAATATTTAGCAAGTGCTAAAATAACTCCAGTGTTGTGCTTTTTTCAAGGTTGTTCTTTGCGATATTGAGTGAAGGAAAGAATGTGCTACAACAGTTTATAAAGAACAAAGGTGTGTTAAGATATCAGGATATTTAAATTTGTGTCAGTTTAGGGTACTGTATTCTTTTAAATTAGTGGTCAGTTTAATGCAATTGTTAGTTAATTTTCAGTGCAAGCTGCTTATAACTTTAACAGTGATGTATTCTGACAGCATTATCTATGCATTACCAGATTGGTGGTTGAATGATGCGGGACTTGTACAATGCTCTACCACTACCAGATGACCGACCGATTATGTCTGTGTGCGTTGTGGAGGAGCTGTCTGGATGTCCTCCAAACTACACACCAGTATGTTAACAACTTGACAAGTTTTGATATTTTCATTATAATTACTGTATAGTGTATTGTATTTTGGCATGTTTTACTGGCCACATTTATTTTCCATGCTGTAGAAAGTGTATTTGCTATTGTATAGTCTTTCGTGGATACTTTGAATTATCCCACTTGATTACTTCCTTAAGGCAAGATCCTACTGGTCCCAAAGATAGGATCATGCATAGTTGGGGCTAGTCAAGCTTCTGCGCCAGCACAATTGACATTTTTAAATTATTCCTGCTGAATCACACTGGTGCTTCGGGGATAGTGAATACTCATTCCAGCCAGTAATGGCCCGTAGAAGGGTATTCAAATAAACTTAATATCAAGTGCTACTCGATATCACAGTGAATGCCAAACAGCTCTTTCTGTACCTACCAGTAGGCCCAAAAGGCCCCTTCCCCTGACATCTACCAGATGGCAGCACTATGACCACATGCAAATAATCATCCCATGAAATTTCATGATGCCTTCAGAAAAGTTTAATGTGCATTAAAACTGAAATAGCAACCATTTGTTTGCACTTATGAGCAAGAATGTGTGAGCTATTCAACACATTTTGAGTGTAATCAATAAAAAGAACTGTCGGTGAAGACAAAGGGTAACCTTTTGTTTTTCAACCACAGTAATGGTTCTGTGGGTTACCAACAGAGACTAGGGTAACTACTTTTCTTTCCCTATTGTAATAGTTCTGTCTGTGACTTAAGTTTAACAGCTGTCAACTATCACATTTACTTTCTATTTCTAATCTAAGTAATGTAATGTGTAAAAAATAATAAGAATTATTTACTAGATTTTTTTATTAGCAGTCATTGTTAGATTCATGATTTTCACTCATTTATGACTATTATTTATGTGAATAAATACTATAATTGATGAAATGTTGACCAAACCACACATACTAGATATTGAAGAGACGATGACGTTTCGGTCCTTCCTGGACCATTATCAAGTCGATTGTCTGCGACTTGATAATCGTCACACAATCGACTTGATAATTGTCCAGAACGGACCGAAACGTCATCGTCTCTTAAATCTCTAGTGTGTGGTTTGGTCAACATTTTTTAGCCACGTTATTGTGACTTTTCATCTGCATTGGTGAAATGTCTTATAATTTTTAGCACTTGATATATTTCTTTAATACAGTATACTGTAATATGTTCTTAGTACAGTACTATTTTAATTTTTATTAATAAAATTTTGTAATAATTTTCAGGTATCCAAAACCCATGACCAAGATATAGATGCAGATCTTTATAAAGATGGATTTTTCCGGAGGGTGACTCGTTACTTGTGTCACAGCAAGACTGAAGGCTACATGGGGTATGTTGTGGAGCACCTGGCTATTGTCAATGATCGAGATGCAAGGCCCGTAGGATACACCATTGTAGAGCAAACATTTGATACGAGTAAGTTAATATATGCATTAAACAATTGGAACACATAACATGCTAAAGCAAGTAATTGATTTGAGATTGATTTTTCTTCTTACTGTATTCCTTCATCCTTCTTTTTCTTACATATACAGCAGAGTTTTACTTGAATTGAACCCATTATACTGAAGGCAGAAAAATTTAGTTTTCACTCGTGCAATCATTGTGATCGACAGCAAAATTGTGATTGTGGGTTTGAAAAGCTTTACATATTTAACAATAATCTTTTATATAATGAAAATTTTTATTTTCTAAGTAATATTGGTATTAAAATATTGTATATTGAAAAGCATGATTTATTTTGTGTACAGTACTATACTGTACACATAAAAGTATAATTGTGACATAAAATACTGAAACGTGATAATGTAGAATGAATGCAGTTTAATTTTTTTTGCTGTATAAGTGCTTTGAAACTAATTGTTCATTCAAGTGAGACTGTTGCACTTTGTTACTTTTTTTTTTTTTTTTAATTTAAAAGCTGCATTTTGCATTTATTTAGTTACTGGATATTCTGAAGACATGTTCAGGTTGCCCCACATGTAACCTGTTGTCATGTTATCATACTGGGTGAGATAAGTAATGATAAGATAACCTATCTAGCAATCTTACAGCATTTTGGAACCAGAGAAGCGTCCGTTATCTTTTTTAGTTTATGCAAAGGTCAATGATGATGACTAGAACTGTTAATTCATTCTATAAAGTGAAGTTTGGAATTTAATTTCTCACAACTATTTATATGCAAGGAAAATGCAGCACATCAACTGAATATGATACTTGCAGAGAGCATTCACAAGTAATAAAACAAAACAAGCAAAAGAAGCATTAAATACAGAGATAAAAAAAAAACATAATACAGAGATAAAAAAACAAACATTGAGGATAATTAGGGCGTATTGAATCACAAAGGGTCTTTCTGCGTTGTAATCTAATAGTCTTAATGAAATTTTGATAAGCTAACCTTGACCATCTGACTGAAGATCAGCTGACCAAGTTTTTACTCATTTGTTGCTGCTACAAATTGCCTTATATTAGCATAGTAAACATTATTATTTAGATATACTGTACAGCAAATTTTCCTGGTAGTAGTACTGTATATAAACTTGCATGTGTGGATGTGCTTACTCAAGATCAAACTGCCAGTTATGAGCTACTCTAGACAAAACAAAACTCTGTCGCTTTAAACATTGCATAAACAATGTTAAAGTTCAGATATTTCATTCTGAGCTGTAGTACTGTTACTCCATAATGCAAGATTCTACTGATCCCCTTGATAGGACGTAGATAAGTGAGGGTAGGCTAAATCTGTACAAGCACAGCATGGATCTTCTCAATCATTTATACTGGGTGTTACTATACTGCTGCTAGGATGCCACTAGAGAATACTCATCCAGCTCAGAATGATATCTGGAAGATTTATTCTTACCTATTCAATTTCCTTCCAAATGCTACAAGGCATCAAAAAGGACTACCAATTACTGCTTTTGATAAAATGTCTCGTCTGATGTTTCAAGCCTAGTCACATTTCATTCAAGTAGTTAGTGGTCAGAATTGATTTAGTACCTTTTGATTATCTTTAAATACTTTGTTTCACTGGACATGAGCACTTGTTAGCCAGTGCCCAGCAGCAGAGTATTTACCCCAGCTTTCACCTCTGTGCTGGATTACTCTTGGCTGATTTTTTGTTTTTCAATTGATGTTACCTGTGTATCATTGATGTTCCTCTGAAAACTGCTCTTGAGAGGCGACCACAAAGCATCACAGATCTTTTCTTGTTTTTCTTCTTGTATGTTCATGGGAGCTAATTTTGCTTTGTGATTTTTTCTTCCAGTATGGCAAATGTCTTCCTGTAAACTCATATTGCACTCCTTCCATCACCCTGTTCCATGTGTCCAAATTTTTACAGAACATTTCTCCTCATTTGTCTAGTTCCCTTTTGTCTTTGTGACATAGCTGTATAACTATGCAGATTTATTCACTGGGTGTTTTGAGGATTCTTGTCAGGTCTTCTGTTCTTGAACATCATGAAGTAGTTGGTACCCAAAAGATTTATAAGAGTTTGGATGCGAGTATGAAAAGAAAATTTCTAATTGTCTGAAATTATTTTTGTGTAATATGGTGACCATGGTAACCACATCATTTATTGTGTGATTTGGAGCCTGCTGGTCCTTGGATATCATGTTGGATTTCCTATTTCCTGCACAAAGATTTTGTGCAACCCCATCCTTTACTGATGTTGTGTTAAAGACTGGGCTTCTGCTCACTTTAATGACGAGAAGCAAGGCTTCAAATATATACATCCGGTATTTACATATTTTGACAGGGAAGACTTCTGCTCTTAGCTAAATGATTTCTCACTTTCTGGCAAAAAGTAAACTCCTCCTCATATTACATCATTTTCTTTGACCAGTTGCTGTCATGTACAGTGGTACCTCGGAATGCGAGTGTCCCTGTATGCGAGTTTTTCGGAAGACGAGCAGGATTTCCTCGAAAATTATGTCTCGGAACGCGAGGGTTACCTCGGGACGCGAGTTTGTTGATACGCGTACAGGCCGACCTAGCGCGTGGTCGATCGGCGATCGTCGCCCCTCCGCCCCTCAGTTTACCATTGTCTCGTGCCCAGTGACTATCCCACATCAATTCTTCACCTGGATTTTCAGTGTTTTGTTGGATTTTTGGACATTTGACTATACAGTTTGTTATTATATATCTCGCCATGGGTCTCAAGAAAGCCATTGATAAGGTTCAACCTAAGAAAATAGCTGTGAGTAGAGGCAGTAGAGGATGTCCCTCCTTGATTAAGAAAATGTTTGAAGTATGGGAAGAACTGCAAAGTTTGTTGAAAAAACTCACCCAGATAAAGCTGTAGCAGGCCGTTGCATTGACCTTTTAAATGATAATGTGATGTCTTACTACAGACAAGTGTTAAAATGTAGGGAAAAAAAGTGTCTTTAGAGAAATTCTTAGTAAGACAAGCAAGTCCTAGTGGTATGCAGGCAAAATGTGCCAGTGTGTGCATACCAGTGAAGTCCTCACTGCCTGATGTGATAATGGAAAGGGACTCCCCTTCCAAACAGTAACTCCTCTCCTCCTCCCCCTCCTCACCATCTTCCATACGCCTACAGCATTCAAGAGCAAGGTAAGTAATAACTTGAACATAGTTTTGTAGGTTTATTTAGATGAATTAGGTACAAAAATTTAGTTTGATATGGGGTTTTTGGGTAGTCAGGAACGGATTAATTCATTTCCATTATTTCTTATGGGGAAATTAGCTTCAGAATACGAGTTTTTCGGAATAAGAGCTGTCTCCAGGAACGAATTAAACTCTTAAACTGAGGTACCACTGTATTGTTACTTCTTGTCTTACTAATATTCATGGTTTAGTTGCTCTTTCTAATCTCTCCAGCTATGGTCTCCTGAACTAAAGCCCATTTCTCTCAGCTGCTTCAATAAATGGTGAAGCAAATCAACTGCAGGTTTATCCTCAAACTCATGATGTCAGAGGTTCACCAACTTTAAGGCAATGTCCTGTTGTGATATGCATGTTCAGGGAGAATTTCATGGTCAGCCATAATTTGCAATCTGTTACATACCAAGCCCCACACTGGAGTTACAGCATGTGACATTGGACTGGTTCTTGGTGAACCAGTCTCATTGAACAAGTCTCTTGTTCCTTTGTCATCTGGAAATGAATTCATTGGCTGTGCTGACATGTATCTGAGGAGTGTCTATGAAGTTAGCTCAGAAAATATGCTTCGCGTTCATATGAAGCTCATTGTTCTGGTACTCCCTGCTCCCTCTTGAGTTTTTTTCCCATCGTGAAGTTGGTGACCAAATTAAACTTAGTGTAAGTATGTCGGTGCTGCCACCTGGTTGTAGTCAAGAGTCGATGTTCTTACTGAGTTTCCTGTAGGGCTTCTCAGTGGTGGGCTGAATATTCTTGAGTGCTCCCTATCACTAGTAAAGTCCTGTTTTTTTGGACAAAGCTGACTTTAGAGATTGACAAAGGGTCATGCACAGAATTTTCATGTGAACTAAAGACAATTTTTTTTATTACTGTATAATTACTAAATTTGTTACAGATCAGAAGGCATTCAAGAAGAAGCAGCTGTGTTACAAACAAGTGCCACGTAACATGGCAACACAACCATTACAGATATTATAATCTTAAGTCGCTCCAAGGTGGCACCTGAAGGATTCTCACTTGTTGGAGAGATGAATGGCTTGTGTGTATGCATCAAGCCTGGACCTGCACCCACTCACAGTATAAGCCTCCTGCACAGGCTTCATCGCACTTCTCTAGGGTTAGTATTTCTTTTACCACATGTGGTTGTCTTTGCATGCTTTACCACTGTTTCACTATATTTCAAGTCAGAGACATGTGTTTAATTTCTCAACAATAAAGTTATCATATATTGTACTGCTTCTTGTACTCATATCCCACCAGTAAAATTTCAAGCAAAATTTTATATTGTTAGTGATTAAATGTGTGGAAAGGTCCACACCATCATGCTTTCAGATTCACACAACACAAAAGTTTACATTGCACAGTATACTGTAATTTCAAAGTTTTTTCAGATAAGGTTATGGATTGCATGTTTAATAATTTTTTTGTTTATATTTTATTTTGCATAAAATATGCTGCATTGCAGTAAGTACAGTAATTTATTACCTTTTAATAGGTACAGTACAATCAAACTTTGAAATCTGGCATGGTCAGGCCACAACATGCTTGAGCTTTGGGATATAATTACTTTTAAAAACATACATAAGCATCTTTCTTTATAGCCTAACATGCTGCATTACTTTACCCATCCTACTGTAGGTTTTCGGTTATGTTATGATTTACTGTTTGTGCAAAACTAAACACAGTTTACAGTATAATGTTATTACTTGCCAAAAATACTTTCCATGTTTCCTTTTCCAAAATAAAAAAATGTGGATGGTGACCAGACAATTACAATGATGTTGGACTGTGAGGAGTGACATCTCCTGTGTTGAACAAACCCATCCTCGGCTTTCTATTATGTCTCATATTTTGGTAGAGATTGGCTTGGTAGGAGAACACATGACAAAATGTTTAAGATGCACTGTATCAGGAAGAACATTGTATATATAAATGGTTGTATTTTGTATTGGCAGTGTGGATCCCAGTGGCAGAGGAAGTAGTGGAGGTGGTGGTGGGGGAGGGGAGGAGGTCTGTACCCTGGCTTAGGCCCAACCAGACCTGCTCCAGCTCCACCTGGTGCTGGGTCCGGCCGGCCCCAGGGTCCTGCTCCCCCACTACCCCCTCGTAACTGCCCTCCTACGCTTCCCCAACCCATGAGACTCAAAACATTAACACACTGTATGGCACTGGACACTCAAGTAAGTAGACGTTAAAAATGTGTAGGCATCCAATGGTATAATATATAGTGCCATTCTTTGCATTCAATGATTACTTATTAATAATTATGGATGAGTAATCAATATAAACTGGAAAAAATTTATTTAGTTATATGTGAAATTATATTTAGCCTAGCTACTTTAATTTTGTGATGTGGTATAGTGCAACATTGTGAAGACGGAGAAGTAAATAAAAAAAATTCGTACACAACTTAACCATTGAAACAACAGAAGTCAACTGGTTCTAGAAATAAAGTTAAAAAGTTGTGCATGACAAACCAGATTGTTTAACAACAGTGTGTCCAAGATGAGATGGGAGAGAAGGCATAGTAGATCATATAAGATTAAGAAGCAGAGAGATAACTGGAAGGATACTGGACTGTGTTAAGGAGTAAAATAGTCATATTTGGAAAGGAAATATACCAATGGTAGTGAAGGGAACTATCAGGAGAAAGTGCTAAGCCATCACGACTATATAGCACTTGGAAGGGATCAGGATAAGGATTGGGATGGGACGGGGAAAGTAATGGTGCCAATCACTTGGATGGTCGGGATTGAACGCTGACCTGCATGAACCAAGCAAAACTAGTACACATAAATTGCTGTCAAAATCTTAAACAAGGTTTCTTTCAAGATATTGTATACAGCCTACTCTGACATAAATATACCCACACGCATGACACAGGTGCAATGTCAGTTTACTGGCAGGCAAGTTTGCTAATCTATTATCTTACAACTAATTATTTCTTTGCAGCTTTATTCGGTGTGCCATTCATCCTAAACAAGAAGTATGTGAAATCCTCTGATAATGGATCGGTAACCTTGCCAACAATTAGCAAGAAGAGCAGACAACAAATTGAAGATGAGGTAGGAATAATTGCTACAGCTTCAACATGTATGATAAGTAGATATAGTATAGCAGGGAGATGAGATTTACTTTACTGAGATTGTAAATAAATGATAAACTATAGATGGTGATAGATTTTACATTGTGTGCCATTAACTTATAATCCCTTTTTTCTGAGACATTGCATTTTGTTGCACCTTAAGGTAAGAAATATTGTGTCCTCTGGACAAGGATCATGGTCAGTTAGGCACTAGACTTTCACAGTACTGTATCTGCACCATATGCAACTTTTCAGATGGTTTCTGCAAGGTCATTAAATGTGCTCTGTGGTCACTGAGGGATGAGCTCGTTCCAGCCGAGAAAGATTGACATTTACATTCCATAACAACTCGGTGCTATGTAATTGTTTTCCCATTGTGTAATCACATTTGATTGCCAGTCAAGGTCTCCACCTACTAGCCCCCACCTGCAAACAACCTAATATTCCAACCTATCGCCAGATAGCACTGTTGCCAGCATGATCTCCGGACCCCTACTCTTCACAGTCTGACTGTCCATACCAAAGTCCACAGGCTTTGAGCAGAAAGATAAATTTTCTTTTTTTTTTAGTGTACAGGTGACCTATGCTTTAAAGTACAGTATTATTTTTCTCACTTCCGGTTCTCAATGTCAAGGCTTAACTCTTGAGAACATTCTCACTTCTATGGCTTTCTGATACATAGCTTGTGAAATTAGCATTTGCAACTATGCACCATATCAGGCAAGCTGTTTTTTATACTGTGTATTTAGCACACAGATCATTTTGGTACCTGGAGATCTTGTACTGAAGGTTTTATGGAACCTTGAGACAATTTTCCCCTCTGTTGTTGGACACAATGATGAAACAATATGGCAAGTAACAAAACTAAGCCTAGTGTTTAATGTCATGGTGCTAGGCAAAATACCTGCTGGACATAAGGTTATTTTCACCCCTATGGTCTGGAACATTTAATATTTGGGTTGACATTTTAAGTTTACAGCTTTTGCTTCCTTGCTGCAGGATCATCTTTGTTTTAAGGGGGCTCTCATATTTTTTAATTGGACATTTGAATTGTCTATTGAGGACAGGTATAATGCTGCTGCTGCTCACATTAAGCTTTCCCGATGTTGTTGTTTATTCTCCATGGTGAGATAGCTTGGAGAAGTACCAAGGGAAAGCCCTTCTGGAAAACCAGCATTGAATGTAATGAAACACTTATATCTGGGTACCTCAGTAGTTCTCTATTCTTGGCCTTTCTTTCTTCCATTGGGATTGATGGTGTGCATCGGGGTCCTATGTGAATGATAGGGGTGGCACCCCATGTCTCTGACTGGGCAGAGCTGCCAGCTGGTGGTACAAACCAGCAGTTCAGCCCAGTTATCAATTTACATAGGCTCAGCATTGCAAATGTGATCTATGCAGTTGTCTGTTTTGGTACACTCTATCTTTCTAGTGGTCATTCTCTTGGTTACTCTGGTGGTCCTACACTCCCATACTTTCCTTCTCTCTATTGAGAAGGACCAAGTTCTAGTATTAATCTCCAGTTAGCACTCATAAATTAGAGGATTGTAAGATACTAAGGGTTGTGAGGCATACCAGTGTAGCTCAGGAAGCTACTGGGGNCCACCATGCGCTAGGTTGGCCTATACGCGTATGAACAAACTCGCCTTCCGAGACACATTTTCCGAGGAAATCCTGCTCGTATTCTGAAAAACTCGTATGCAGGGACCCTCGTATTCCGAGGTACCACTGTATTGGCATCCTTAGTGATATTTAGTGCCTTTTGAATATCCCGCACTTTAGACAGTGCTACATAAAACCTCGGTTTGGTGCTTTCTTGATAATTACTTACTTGTAAACTAGCATTATTATTATTTCTGGGGGGCAGCCCCTTCAGCTACCCAAAGCTTTTTGGACTGATATGCGTGTATTTAGACCCTGACATCAGTCAAAGCGAATGGAGTTCTAGGACTATTGGGGACCACGAACCAGAACCTGGCCCTCTCAGAGAGGCACGAGGAGCAATGGCCTATAGAAATCCCTGTGTAGTTGGAACCATTCTATGTCTGCCATCGACCAGGTCAGGCACCCAGAAAGGTAGGTGCCCCAAAACAAGCCCTATCTGATTAAAATGTTGCTACTGAAAGCCGAACTGTTGGCCAGAACTTCCCAAACGAAAAACAAGCAAACGAATATAACGTCACAACCGTCACTGTGCCGCTGTCTGAGCAGCTCTCCCCTCCTCAGGAGGGGGGAAGGGGAGAGCCCCAGACCTCTGTCAGTCAGTTCCCAACCTGTCAGTTCTGTGGCTGATATGAGACCTGGCAGTCGTGTGACTCTGGCTCCAGACTATTCAGTGCTGTGCCTCGTGGTGTGGTCCTGTCCTGTGGTGGTGGTGCGAGCCAGGAGTAATTTCACCAGTACTCGGGCTGCATGCGCCTAGAGTTACCCTCCCTAAGTGCCCTGTAAGTTCTGCCCCTGGGGTTTGGGGTTATCTTCCACAAGTTGCTTGGGGGCTACCTCCGCTGTGGTCTTTTACTGCTTTACTGTTTTTTACTGTTAGTCTTTTACTGCTCAGTAAAAGCTGGGGTGTTTCGTGCGCCTCTGTTTGCTTCTGGGTAGGTGGTGGTTTTGTCACTGGTAGGGACGCAAGGTACTGTACTGTGCAGCTCTTCTTCACCTGATAAAACGGCTAGCTCTGTTTTGCCTGGGTATGTTGTACTTGTATGGGGCTTTTCATTTGTTTTTGTTTTGTGCCTGGTGGAGGGTCTGCCCTTGGTGTTGTTGCCACTTACATATATTGTATTCTTGGTGGTCCTCCACTAGGTCCCCTTGTGTGTACACGTCCCAGGGGTTCAGCTATTAGTTGTTTGCTTGGTAGTTTGGGGTGCTAGTTAGCAGTACCTTGCCTGGGCTTCCCTTAGCAGAGCATCTAAAAGCCCTGGAAAACCCCAATGGGGCTCAGTGGTCCAATGGCAGTGTTCCCTGGGTCCCATCTCGCTTCGTGCAAGTTTGAAGGTTACTCTGTCCCCTTGTCTCAGGGTGACAATCACCTGTTTTGCCTCAGTCATGCTACCTGTTGGGTCGGTGACACCTTCGACCCGGAGTCCTGCGAGTGGTATTGCTTGCTTGTTCTCCAAATTACCCAGTCCACTGATATTGATCTTAGGGTGCAGGCAGCTTCAGTGTTGCATGCACATTATAGGTTGCTGCAGTGCGCTAGGGTAGTTGCTCACCCGGATGCCCAGAGACTGTCCTGTTTTGGTTATAGGGACCCAGACTTGAGGGTGTTCGTCGCTTAGATTTTGGTTTCGTCTGCGCCCCCAGGTCCTTTCCCTGTTGTTGTTCGTCCTGTTCCTCCCTTCCTTACTTCCGGCTCTGAAGCCTCTGAGGGTTTTGTAGTCAGGGCAGGGTTTAGTTGGTGGTGAGACTCGGGCAGTTTTGGGGGATGCCCCTTCCGGTGTGATGACGGTGGCATTCGAGCCCGTTCCTCCAGCTGGTGCTTCTGGGTCTGACCAATGGGCCTCCTTCGGTTCAGCTTTTCCGGCGGCTTCTGCCTTTTCTTTTGAGGCAGGGGGTTTGAAGGACGACTCTGGGCCCAGGTCCTGATGTGGAGGTTCCCGGGATGGGGGAGGGGTTGACTTGGGGGATTGGGCCCCATTTGAACCCGCCTGGGTTTTGGTTTCCTCTGAGTGGGACTTATTGTTGCAGGAAGTGGGGTTTTCTTATCCCCCCTTCTTGTAAGAGTTTGATATGGCGTCAACCCCTCTCCAGATTCGGTTCCCGTTTCCCCCCGGGTACTTTGTTCCCTTCTTTCTGGAGGTTTTCGGCCTCCCACATTCCACCGCATGAGGTGCGGAGGCCATTGTGGCTTACTTCCTGCGCGACCCGGATTACGCTTCATTAATGGATCCTGCCTCTTTAAAATTCGGTTCTTCTTTTTCTTACTGGGTTTGTTACAAGGTCCTTACAGTTGTACAGGTTTACCTAAGGGTAAGTGCCCCAAAACAAAGTGCTCAGGTTTGAGCGGTTCAATGCATGTTTGTTCGCCTCTGCCCTTCCTCGGGATGTCAGCCTTGTTCAGCTTCACGTGCAGGTTCCCTCCCGTACGGCTTGAATCTGGCACCTCACGGGTTCTGGCCTACCTCCACAACTGGCTGGTGTGGGCATTCAGCCAGTCTACGTGTCTGCTCGCCAGGGATTTGGTTCTTTCCCAGCTCGCCAGGTTTGGGTTCCTGGTGAACTGGAGGAAGTTCCATCTGGTTTCCTCACGGGTTCGGTCTTGGCTGGGTCTTGTGTGGGACTCTCGGACAGCTTCCTTGTCTCTCCCTTCGGCGGCTCTGCTGCAGCTGCGGTCCTGCTTTCACTTGTTTCTGGGGCATGCTCTCGGGTCACGAGGTGGTTGCTCAAGGGTTTATGCAGGAATCTGAACTTTGCCGTGATGGTCTACCCGTCGGGTTGGGTTTGGCTTTGTCGGCTGTTCTGGTTCCTTTGGGGACATCCCTTCCACCTCTCGTGCGATCGCTGGGTTCGGCTTCTGGGTGACTTACGTCGGCTGCTGTGTCTCTGGCTTCCTCTTCGCGTTTTTTGGGGTTCAGTGCCTTGGCGCCTACCTGAGCCCTTGGTTGATGTGTTCAGGACAAGTCTTCTTTTGGCTGGGGCTTTGTGACCAGTGCTCACCAGGTCGGCCAGGGGCGGTGGAGTCCATCCTTACGTCAGGCCCACAGCACAGTGCGGGAGTTTGCGGCAGTGTGGAAGGCCCTTGGAGGGTTCGGGTCTCTCGCGTCAGTGTGGCGGGTGCTTTGGAGGGTTCGGGTCGCTCGCGGATCAATGATCCGGCTCCATTTGGACTGCTCCCTGGTGGTTCATTGTTTGAACCGCGGTGTTCGATGCAGTCCTTGGCTCTTTGGGGCTGGTTTAGCTCTCCTGGCCATTCACATTGGGGAGTGTCCGACGGCCTGTCTCAATTTATTCCCCTGTCCACAATGTGTACAGTTGACACCTACTTGTTAAGTTGGCTCTGCCAGACGTACAGGCTCCCGGAGGTGGACCTCTTCGCGTCGATGTGGTCGAGGCATTTCCTGATATACAGCATGTGGCGCCCTCCCCCCAACTGTGAGGCCATCAGGGTTGATGCCTTCAGGCAGGATCGGTCGAGGTGGGGTTACCTGTACCTCTCCGCTGGTTCCGCTGTTGTTCCAGGTCGTAGTTCGTTTGGAGACTTGCTCTGCGTGCGAACCCGGGGGTATTCCCACAGCTTCTCCTTTCAGCAGATCGGGCCAGTCCGTTATGTAGCTGGTTTGATCTTCTCAAGTCTTCGTGTCTGGTCTTTCTGATGCGGGTCTATCACCGTTTGTGTCGTGAGCAGGTGGCTTCATTGATGTGTCTCACCTGCATGTCTTGTCTCGGTGGCAGTATGAAGTTTCCTACCAGTCCTTTCGTTATTTCTTGTCCCTTTGTAGATTTTCTTCTGTTTCGTTCGGGTTGTTTTGTCCTTCCTGTCTTGGTTGTTTCAGGACCGTCATCTTATACCGAATACTGTCGCCTCATATCGTGCTGCGCTGGGGGAGCCATTTCAGCTTGCGTTTGGGGTGGATGTTACTTCTGCTCCGTTTCGCAAGCTGTCTCATGCGTTGTTTCACCTCGGGCCTACTTACGCGCCACCTGAGCTGTCCTGGTCGTTGGACCTGGTGCTCTCTTTTCTATCTTCTCTTCGGTTTATTGTGGCCCCTTTGGTTCAAGATTGTTTTGCAAAGGCTCTTTTTTTTCTTGTTGGCATTGGCATCTAGGGTCGGTTGGGGATCATCATGCTCTCCTCCG
>WNGS01004374.1:10510641-10529116 GCA_020271785.1 Procambarus virginalis
TACATGTTTGTATTTATGTATATGTGAAGTTGTAATATGTGTTTGCATGTTATTTGTCGGTTTCTTTTGAAGGTTCAGTAAGAGGTAGGGAGGTGAAGGACGCTTCACCATCTCCCCCATATTATTTAACTCTCTCCATTTGACCAGTATATATGTATTCAAGTTTTTGAGAGAGAGAGAGAGAGATATAATCCCAGTGTGGCGGCCCCGTGTGGCGGCGGCGGTGGTGGCGGCGGCGTGTTTGGCGCGCTTCAAGATTCGAATCTGTTTTCCCACAATGCCTCTGTGTTGATCGTGACGTCACGGCCAGAGAGACGTTGACGCCATACTGGGTGTAATTGTGAAAATTCTGCGAATCCCATGCCATCCGTGCGATTTCTAGATGTTGAACGATAAATACATGACATCCTACCACCTTAAATTGCAAAAAGTGATTGCGAGGGAAGAGAGTTTTGGGATGGCCGGTAAGTAGAGCGGAGGATGGCTGCGAAGAGGCCGAGCCCAGCCTGTCTCTGCTGATGCACGGACGCAAGTAGCGCCGGTTTACTCTGAAATAAATACATACCGCCGGCCAAAATAGGGAAGTGTGGCGGCGACCCGCGGGGACAGACTAGTAACTCCATAATGTCTGATTTTGCAGGCAATGGAGACATCCAATGGTGCTTCTCTCAAGTCAAAGGGACCCTAGACGATGACGTTAGTGAAGGTAAGACCCGTCACAAGTGGTTGGTTGTGTGCTTGTTGCTGTGGCAGGTGGGTGGCCACCCTCGCCTCTTCTCACTCTTACTGGTACTGAATACTGGTATAACACACACTTCTCCATCACCCTTAAGCTACACACACTTCTCCAGCACCCTTAGGCTACACACACTTCTCCAGCACCCTTAAGCTACACACACTTCTCCAGCACCCTTAGGCTACACACACTTCTCCAGCACCCTTAGCCTACACACACTTCTCCAGCACCCTTAGCTTACACACACTTCTCCAGCACCCTTAGCCTACACACACTTCTCCAGCACCCTTAGCTTACACACACTTCTCCAGCACCCTTAGCCTACACACACTTCTCCAGCACCCTTAGGCTACACACACTTCTCCAGCACCCTTAGGCTACACACACTTCTCCAGCACCCTTAGGCTACACACACTTCTCCAGCACCCTTAGGCTACACACACTTCTCCAGCACCCTTAGCCTACACACACTTCTCCAGCACCCTTAACCTACACACACTTCTCCAGCACCCTTAGCTTACACACACTTCTCCAGCACCCTTAGGCTACACACACTTCTCCAGCACCCTTAGGCTACACACACTTCTCCAGCACCCTTAGGCTACACACACTTCTCCAGCACCCTTAGGCTACACACACTTCTCCAGCACCCTTAGGCTACACACACTTCTCCAGCACCCTTAGGCTACACACACTTCTCCAGCACCCTTAGGCTACACACACAATTATGTTGCACTTATAATTGCCTATACAAAAAAACTGGTCAAATATGAGGTTGGTGTGTGCTGTGGGCCATTAGTAGTGAACATGGTCCTTGGAGATGGGATAGGTTAGGTTTAAATGATAGAAATGTTTAAAGCAGCATAACGACGCGTCTGTGTTAAGAGGTATGATACTCGTGAATGATGTTATCAGTTCAGGGAAGGCTAAACTTGTATCTCCAGTTGGCTGCTGCCTTTGGTATTTCTAATGAGATACTTTAAAATGATAAAAAGCCTACTCTACCCCAAGAGAATACTGCATTGTACATTCATGTGCCATTGACCTGAGAAAACTGCAAGTGCCTGTACCTTGCTGTGTTTCATTGTTGAGCTTGTTTTGTAAATTTCACAAATTCACATCACAAATTTGTACATTTTCCTGGATCCATTTGTTTAGTCTGAGTACAGTTTATTGTATAGTTTTTGTTTTGCCTTTCCAATACAATACAATAAAGTAAATAGTGATGAACTAATCTCCACACACACACAAAATACATGATTAAGATCCACATACCACAGGTCAGCTGGTCTCATTTTAATTGGAATTTGCATTTGTACAAAGTTAATATACAGTATACATATTCTGTCCAACACTAAACTGGGCAGTGGAACAACGGCTTTACTTCTTGTGGGAGTGACGTTTGTTCCCCAGTGGTTGGACACTTTTTATCACGCTATACGTATCCTACTTCTCTCATGTCCTACACGCTATCATGTCCTACTTAAGTGCTACAAGTCACAGTATATACAAGGTAATTTGTCAATGGATTTAAAAATCTACCTTACCTTACTTAACCTAAACCAACCTGACCTGAGCCTAACACAGCCTAACAAAAGCCAATACAGCCTACTCTAAAGATGTATATGGTTTTGACAGAAAACAAGTTTGTTTTGATAGTCTGCCAAATTATCGTGTGTACAATATGAACTTATATCTCTTAATCATAATGGTTTAGGGTTTCCTCATCTTGCCTTCAAATTCTTCTTGGCCTATATGAACTTAGCCACTTGGTGTTTATATGAAGCTGATACTGTACTTATTTAGTAAAACTGTACTGTAATTGTTATACCTGCTTGATGGGGTTCTTGGAGTTGTTCTCCCCAAGCCCGGCCTGAGGCCAGGCTTGACTTGAGAGTTTGGTTCACTAGGATATTGCTTGGAGAGGCCCACAGACCCACATATCCACCACAGCCCGGTTGGTCTGGCACTTCTTGAAGAAAACTATCTCCTTTCTCTTGAAGATGTCCACAGTTGTTCCAGCACTATTTCTTATGCTTGTTGGGAGGATGTTGAACAACCATGGACCTCTGATGTTTATACAGTGTTCTCTGATTGTGCCTATGGCACCCCGACTTTTCGTTGGTTCTATTCTGTATTTTCTTCCATATCGTTCACTCCAGTATGTTATTTTACTGTGTAGAATTGGTACCTGGTCCTCCAGCATTTTCCACGTGTATAGTATTTGATATCTTGTCTCTTTTTTTTTTTTTTAGTGATATGTTCTTTGTATTCCCTCCATTTCAGCAATCTCTCCTGCTCTGAAGGGGAGAAAGTGAGTACTGAGCAGTACTGAAGATGGACATTACAAGTGATTTGTATAGTACAGTACAACCATTGTGATGGGATCCCTGGTTTTGAAAGTTCTCGTAATCCATCCTATCATTTTTCTGGCCGACACAATATTTGCTATTGTTAACTTTTTTTCTAGTTTTGGATTGTTGCACGAGTGTTAAAGATTAAATAAAAAGTATTAATGGGGTAACCTTAAACACACAGTTGACAGTCCTCTTATTATTATTTGACTTTAGATATATACATGGATTATGCCAAGGAATTACGGTAAGTTATAACCTGTCCCAAAATGCTGGAAATTGTGGTGTATGTAGTCTTAATAGTTAAGCTGGGTATATTAGTCATCAACAATGTAATCCAGACAGATCAAGAGTAGTTTAGGAACATCATAATCATCACTTGGTCGGTCAAAAAGAGTCATCCTAGTGTTTGATTATTCATAAAATAACACTCCTGCATCCTCGGAGTACCCAGGGTGCAGGTTCGAATCATTCTCATGGCTCCTACTGATTTTCTCATTGATATATCATGTTAATGCGAGTTCTTCATGCATATCACTCCTTAACTTTTATAGATGCCTCCCTCGGTTGGCTGTGATCAAACCATATCTTCAGCACTTATTTGATTTATCTATCATATCTACAGCAGTAGAAGTTACATACTTACTGCGCTGCCCTGAATAAGTTTAGGTATTACATAATTTAATTATTTTAATTAGCATGTAAACTTTTTAAACATTTCAGCGGACATCATCTCCTGTGTGGAGTTTAACCACGATGGAGACCTGCTTGCCACTGGAGATAAAGGTGGCAGAGTTGTCATCTTCCAGCGGGATCCCTCGGTGAGTTTGTTTGCTCTTCAATCTGTAGGCACTGTAGTAGATTTGAGAAAACGGGTCATTTAATTTCTCCCATTAATTTGAAACACCTCTTCTATAGCATATTAAAATATTTATACAAAGTTTTCCTATTTAAGGAATAGATTTAGTATATACTATATTGTACTGATGTAACACATTAGTGCCTTGCATTTAGGTTAAAGAAAGGGAGTCTCATTAACCCTTAAAATAAGTAAATTTGCCGTATTCTCAGCAGATAAGACAACTACCAAATTTTGGTCTGATTGTTATGGTTTTAGCTCATACAAGTGATTTAACACTTTCGCGCACCGGGCGCACGACCTCTCCACTATCCCAAAGTGCACTGAGCGTTTCACGGGAGCGCGCGGAATTTCTGAAATGTGTATACTCTGTTCAACTTTGTCACTTCAATTTTCATCATACGATATTCAATTTGGTATCTATGTGTTCGCAATAGAATTCTCTACAGGACTAAATGCATATAAACTCCAAAAGCCCTGCATACCATCCGCAACTAACAGAGAAAGTGAGAGAAAGTTACCCGGGAGCGCGCAAGAGTGATAAAATGTTTACACTCTTTTCAGTTTTGTCAACTCAATTCTCGTCCTAGGTCTTTCATTTTGGTATCAATCTGTTCGCAATAGAATTCCCACAGGCCTATATGCATATAATATAAAAAACAGCAGCGATCTCCACCCGCCGACATGATGAAAACAGGTTGCGGTTACAAGAAAGAGAGCGCTGCGCCACCCCAAGGCGCTTCTCATTCTGAAAAGTATATATTCTTTTGAACTTTGTCATCTCAATTCTCATCCTAGGTTTTTCAATTTGGTATCAATGTGTTCGCAATAGAATTCTCTACAACACTAAATGCATATAAAGCCCAAAAGTCCGGCGAGAAAGTTAGAAAGTGAGAGCGTGTTACCCGGGAGCGAGCCAGAGCAATAAAATGTGTACACTCTTCACTTTGGACATCTCAATTCTCGTCTTAAGTCTTTCATTTTGGTATCATTGTGTTCGCAATAGAATTCCCTACATGAGCATGCAAATATAAAGTCCAAAAGCCCTGCGTACCATCCACAACAAGCACGGAAAGTGATAGAGCGTTACCCCCTTGAGCGCTAATAAAGAGCAATAAAATGGGTATTCTGTTTTCAAGTTTGTTACCTCAATTCTGGTCCTAGGACTTTCATTTGGGTATCGATGTATTCGCAATGAAATTCCCTACAAGAGTATATGCATATAATGTCCAAAGCCACAGCAAGACCGTCCCGAAAACGCCACTAAAGTTGCCGCACGGAGAACTCAATGCTGAGTCGTCGCCGGACTTGCCCCTGTTTTACGGAGGACTCAATGCTGAGTCGTCGCCGAGCGAAAGTGTTAAGATGACCCCTAAATACCATAACCATCTGGTAAAGTTTAGATCTATGAGTACTAAACAACCAAGACGGTAATATACTCGAGATGAGATGATGAGGTTATCTTGAGAGGATTTTGGGTCTTAGCGTCCCCCGCGGCCCGGTCTTCGACCAGGCCTCCTTTTTGTTACACACCCCCAGGAAGCAGTCCGTAGCAGCTGTCTAACTCCCAGGTACAGTACCTATTTACTGCTAAGTGAACAGGCGCATCAGGGTGAAAAAACTACTCATTTTTGTTTCCGCCTCCACCGGGGAGGTGCAATGAATTAAACGTACAGTACAGTACTATTAAATGTTTATGAATAATGTTTATTAAACGTAAATGAATTAAATGATTTAAACATTGTGCAATACTTGCACAATGAATTAAATACCTTGCCAGAAATAAGTTATAATACCTTAATGTATATCCGTAAATTATTTGAATTATTGGTATGTTATCAGTGAGACATATAATAAGGTAAATACTACATGTAGACTATCGTCTGTAGTGGTAGTTGGAAGTTTAATCAAGGTCAGTGACGGATTTGTTTACATACCATACATATGATGCTGTGTTGACAAAGCTGGTGGGCATGGCTAGTAGGTGGGTGAAGCACAGTTACAAAATGATTCATAGTTCTGTCTGTTACTAGCTTCTATCTTAACCAGTTTAAAAAAAATTATCGTGTGTAATAAAATCTTTCGAAAAGTGTGGTGTATATAATGCAGTGAATGCCACGGAGGGTGACTTATTGTGAGACAACGATGACGAAGCAGAGTTGCCGGATTCAGACTGGGACCCATATGACAACATATGGGTCGTTGTCATGGGTCCGTTGATAACTACATTACTAGTATATAATATTACTAGTATCTACAGTATAGTGCACATTATTGTGCACCATAATGAACCACTAATACATTTGGGTAATTACACCAGTCAGCTGATGACTACCTCACCAAGCAAGATTCCTCCTCTCGACATACTATGCACATTGCTAATTCTCACCTCAATGCTGCTATTATCAGAACCAAACAATGGCAGAGTGCTGTGGCACTCATGGTTAGATGAACCAAATAATGGTAGTGTGCTATGGCTGCCTGGCTAGTGCTGTGAACACCATTAACACCATTGTATTCACTGATATCTGAACATTGTACACAGTGTTTATTACAATAGGGCTCTTCTATAATACTATCATTGCAAAATAATAGCAGTTTCATATATGTTGCATAATTGTAAGCAATGCTGTGGTCACAAAGTTGAACATTGGTGATGTTAGATTGTGCTGTATGTGCCAGCCTTGTTACTTCACTCGGTACTGAGGCCTTCACACCCAGGCCTCACTTTTTTTTTTTTATTTGTTCAAATGGCAGCCTATTTACTAAAAGTCCTGAGGAAGCCGATTTGAGCCCAGTGTACCCGCAGGAGTTTTAAAATCTTAAGTTGTACCCTAACTTCATATGACGGGATGTGCAGTCTGAGCATAATTATCCCATCATATGATGGAGTGTGCAGCCGAAGGGTTAATAAGGGGGTTTAATATGTCAACACAAAACAGTTAATTTAAGTTGGCTAAGTCTACATTTAGGAAAGACCTGGGTAAATACTGGTTTGAAAATTGGGTTGTTGATTTATGGGACAAATAACTGGGCAACATATACACATGGTGCAGATAGATTGTTTCAACTGTAGGGTTGGGTGGAGACAAATAGGAGCTGCCTCATATGGATCAATAGGTCTTTGCAGTTTCCTTAATTCTTATGTACAGTACTGATACTTACGTTTATATTGTGTTTCTTCTTATATAATTTGTTCAGCCCATCCTCATGTTTTGATGGTACAGTATCGATGAGGAAAATAGTATACATACTGATGTACAATGAAATTAGAAATCTGAACTATTGAGTTGGACTAACCGGAAAACTATTTTTTACATAACTACCCCTCTACGTTGCCTCCTCCTGCTCCGGACTTTGTCCATTCGCCTCTGGTCCGTCCTCCCGCTCCCTTGTCTCGGTTATCTTTGCTCGCTTTACCTCTGCCCCGTCACCCTGATTTCACTGATCCTGATCTTGTTCTGTCTTAGTCTACTGTGTTCTGCTTTAGCTCTGCTTCTCCCTTATTTTCTCTATTTCTGTTCTTTCTTTTTTTGTCTATGTTCTTCAATAGAATATTTGTGGTTTTTATGCCAACATCTATGAACTCCAACTTCTGATCGCTCAGTTTTCCCCGTTTTGTGTTCATCTCTAGGAGCCGATGCTTGGCGCTCGTCCTGGTCGCTTCCGTGTTTATTCCTTTCTCTCTTTGCCTCCAGCTCTTGCTGGGGCCCATGCCTCTACTGCTCTCTTGATCCCTCTTGATATTCCCTTCGTCCCCCTACTTTTTCAATTGCCCATTCAGTTTTCTGCGGCCCGTATCTTTGTGAGTAAATGGCATACAGTCTGTTCCATTTATCTCCCCTCGAATGTCCCACTTTCTCTTCCTGATCTTAAATACCTGTTGGACTCCTTGTCGGAGCCTGTGTTCCTTTTGGGTGACGGCATACCCTCTGGGGTGATGTTCTGACAAACACGAGGCCGCCTTCTTGAAGCGAGACTTCAGATAAGAAGCCTCGCTGCTTCTGTCTCTTCTGAATTCTGGTGAGCCGACTCATGCTGACTCCTGCACTCGCACACTTTCCTGTCTTGATCTTTCTCTCTGCTCATCTTTTCTTTATTTGGACTTCATCTGGCAGGTTCTTGATGACCTACATAAGTGACCATTTCCCCCATCCTTGTCACCTTCTCTTTTTGCCCTCTCCTTTCCTACGTGACAGTTTGCCAGGACTGATTGGAACCTCTTCACTTTGCGTGCTACTCTTTCAGACCTCTCTCCCCTGAGCCACCTTCCTCTTTCATGACTCTTTGTCTGCTGCCCTCTGCTCTGTTCCTTGCTCTACCTCCAGGGGAGCATGGAAGTGCATTCCCTGGTGGAATGCAGACTGCTCAGCCTGTCTGCAGTAAGCTAGCAGCCTGGAAGAAACACCGTCACTGTAGGACTCTCGTTTTTGTTTTGTTTTGTAGGGCAAGAATGGTAGCCCGTGGGGCCATATGTACAGCTAAACATGAGGGTTGGAATTCTTTTGTTTCCACCATTACGTCTGACACTCCTCTGCCCCTGATCTGGAAGAAGATCCGCAAGATAGCGTGTAAGTTTGTTCCAGATGTCTCGCCAGTCCTTCACCTTCGTGGTTCTATTGTGGCGGATCCGGTGTCAGTTGCGACCAAACTGGGTTCTCACTTTTCGACTGTAGCTCTGGCTCTCATCTTCCTCCTTTCTTTACTCGTAAGCACCTTCTTGAATCTTCTCCCTTCGATTTTTGTACTTCTCTTCAGCTTCCCTATAACGCTCCTTTCTCTCAAAATTCCAGTCTGCCCTGGCCCTCTGCGGTTCTATGGCGGCGGGCTCAGGTGATATTCATTGAGATGCTTCTCCCTTCATGCACGTTTTAGTTTTTACTGAGTATTTATAACGTGTCTGGGAGTCGTTGTCAGTCCCTGAGGACTGGCTTGAGGCGATTGTTTTTCTTATTCGGAAACCTGGTTCTCTAGGGGGTCATCCCCTACCGTCTCATTGCTCTCACGAGTTGCATCTGCAAACTCTTTGAGCGTATGGTCAATGTCCGTCTGATGTGGTTCTTGGAGTGCTATCACCATCTCTCCTCCTTAATTTGGCTTTCGCAAGTGCCGCAGTGCAACTGATGTCCTCCTGAGCTTGGAGGTCTATATTTGTACTGTACTGCCTTTGCTGCGAAGACCTCTGTTGTTGCTGCTGTCCTTTTTGACCTGGAAAAGGTGTATGACATCACCTGGCAATATCATATTCTGTCCCAACTCCATTCTTTTGGTCTTTGTGGTAATCTCCCTCTCTTCCTCCAGAGCTTCCTCTCGTCGTTCATTTTGAGTGTGGCTTGGTACCACTTTCTCTGCCTCTTTTCGGCAATATGAAGGTGTACCCCAAGGTAGTGTTCTGAGCACGACTTTTTTTTTTTTTTTCCTGGTTGCCCTCAATGGTCTTCTTTCCTCCCTTCCCTCTGACATTTTCTTCGTTCTTTATGTTAACGATCTTACCCTCTGCTGTCAAGGTGGTGGTTCTCCTTTCCTCCAATGGTGGCTTCAACTTGCGATTGATGCCGTGTCAGCCTGGGAAACGAATCATGGCTTAATCCTTAGACCGCGCAATACATATATGATTTGACAAAAAATAATTTAACGTAAGTTTTTAAAACTTGTTTTTAAAACACTTTCCAATTTTTTTGCATAATCAACTAGGCAAATGCTCCAACTTTGTCTAAATGATCACAGCATAACTTGAAAAACAAGAGAATCAAAATTAATTTTGAGGAGGGAGGAGAAGAGGTGTTACTGTTTGGATGGGGAGTACATCAAGCAGTGAGAACTTCACTGGTGTGCACACTCTGGCACGTTTTGCTTGCATACCACTAAGACTTGCTTGTCTTACTAAGAATCTGTCTAAAGACACTTGTTTTTCCCTACATTTTAACACTTGTCTGTAGTAAGACATCACATTGTCATTTAAAAGGTCCGTGCAACGGCCTGCTACAGCTTTATCTGGGTGAGTTTTTTTTTCAACAAAACTGCAATTCTTCCCATACTTCACACATTTTCTTAACACTTTAGCATTATCACGGCGCTCAAGAGCGTTACCACTTTTTGTGTTGAGGTTGCACAGCGGACTCGCTCACAAGTCATGAGAAAAAATATTTCTATAAACTCTATTTGTTATGCGATCGACTTAGTTTGAAAATGTCCGCCATGAAATTTCCGTTTTCTCTAATAGCCGCATAGCCTATTTGGGAGAATGGCATAGCATTGCACCATCGAGGTAAGAGCATTGTATTGTTGACACGACAAGTGTAATCGACATAGTTTTTTATTTGGTGCTGGTCTAACGCATCCTTGTGTGACATTTTATACTATGTTCTTATAGAACATTCTATTGCGAACATATTGGTACAAAAATGAAATACGTAAATCGAAAATTAATGTCAGGACAGTGAAAAGAGTATACACTTTTCAGTGTTGCCACTCGATCGCCCGAAACGCCGCACTATTTTTTTAGGTTAAACCTTACCACTGGCTTTCTTGGGACCCATGGCGAGATATATAATAACTTTTATGGTCAAATGACCAAAAATCCAACAAAACACTGAAAATCCGGGTGAAGAATTGACGTGGGATAGTCACTGGGCGCGAGGCACTGGTAAATTGAGGGGTGAGAGGCGACGATCGCTGTACCACCATGCGCTAGGTTGGCCTATACGCGTATGAACAAACTCGCCTTCCGAGACACATTTTCCGAGGGAATCCTGCTCGTATTCTGAAAAACTCATATGCAGGGACACTCGTATTCCGAGGTACCACTGTATTGCCATCCTTAGTGATATTTAGTGCCTTTTGAATATCCCGCACTTTAGACAGTGCTACATAACAACCTCGGTTTGGTGCTTTCTTTTGATAATTACTTACTTGTAAACTAGCATTATTATTATTTCTGGGGGGCAGCCCCTTCAGCTACCCAAAGCTTTTTGGACTGATATGCGTGTATTTAGACCCTGACATCAGTCAAAGCGAATGGAGTTCTAGGACTATTGGGGACCACGAACCAGAACCTGGCCCTCTCAGAGAGGCACGAGGAGCAATGGCCTATAGAAATCCCTGTGTAGTTGGAACCATTCTATGTCTGCCATCGACCAGGTCAGGCACCCAGAAAGGTAGGTGCCCCAAAACAAGCCCTATCTGATTAAAATGTTGCTACTGAAAGCCGAACTGTTGGCCAGAACTTCCCAAACGAAAAACAAGCAAACGAATATAACGTCACAACCGTCACTGTGCCGCTGTCTGAGCAGCTCTCCCCTCCTCAGGAGGGGGGAAGGGGAGAGCCCCAGACCTCCGTCAGTCAGTTCCCAACCTGTCAGTTCTGTGGCTGATATGAGACCTGGCAGTCGTGTGACTCTGGCTCCAGACTATTCAGTGCTGTGCCTCGTGGTGTGGTCCTGTCCTGTGGTGGTGGTGCGAGCCAGGAGTAATTTCACCAGTACTCGGGCTGCATGCGCCTAGAGTTACCCTCCCTAAGTGCCCTGTAAGTTCTGCCCCTGGGGTTTGGGGTTATCTTCCACAAGTTGCTTGGGGGCTACCTCCGCTGTGGTCTTTTACTGCTTTACTGTTTTTTACTGTTAGTCTTTTACTGCTCAGTAAAAGCTGGGGTGTTTCGTGCGCCTCTGTTTGCTTCTGGGTAGGTGGTGGTTTTGTCACTGGTAGGGACGCAAGGTACTGTACTGTGCAGCTCTTCTTCACCTGATAAAACGATTGATTGATGCTCTTCTTCACCTGATAAGATTGCTGAAATAGAGGGAATACAGAGAACATATACGGCACGCATAGACGCGATAAAGCACCTAAATTATTGGGATCGTCTCAAAGCTCTCCAAATGTACTCACTAGAAAGAAGACGAGAGAGATATCAAATAATATACACCTGGAAGATACTGGAGGGCCAGGTCCCAAATCTACACAGTAAAATAACAACGTACTGGAGTGAACGATATGGAAGAAAATGCAGAATAGAACCAGTGAAGAGCAGGGGTGCCATAGGCACAATCAGAGAACACTGTATAAACATCAGAGGTCCGCGGTTGTTCAACGTCCTCCCAGCAAGCATAAGAAATATTGCCGGAACAACCGTGGACATCTTCAAGAGGAAACTAGATTTATTCCTCCAAGGAGTTCCGGACCAGCCGGGCTGTGGTGGGTATGTGGGCCTGCGGGCCGCTCCAAGCAACAGCCTAGTGGCCCAAACTCTCACAAGTCAAGCCTGGCCTCGGGCCGGGCTTGGGGAGTAGAAGAACTCCCAGAACCCCATCAACCAGGTATCAACCAGGCTAGCTCTGTTTCGCCTGGGTATGTTATACTTGTATGGGGCTTTTCATTTGTTTTTGTTTTGTGCCTGGTGGAGGGTCTGCCCTTGGTGTTGTTGCCACTTACATATATTGTATTCTTGGTGGTCCTCCACTAGGTCCCCTTGTGTGTACACGTCCCAGGGGTTCAGCTATTAGTTGTTTGCTTGGTAGTTTGGGGTGCTAGTTAGCAGTACCTTGCCTGGGCTTCCCTTAGCAGAGCATCTAAAAGCCCTGGAAAACCCCAATGGGGCTCAGTGGTCCAATGGCAGTGTTCCCTGGGTCCCATCTCGCTTCGTGCAAGTTTGAAGGTTACTCTGTCCCCTTGTCTCAGGGTGACAATCACCTGTTTTGCCTCAGTCATGCTACCTGTTGGGTCGGTGACACCTTCGACCCGGAGTCCTGCGAGTGGTATTGCTTGCTTGTTCTCCAAATTACCCAGTCCACTGATATTGATCTTAGGGTGCAGGCAGCTTCAGTGTTGCATGCACATTATAGGTTGCTGCAGTGCGCTAGGGTAGTTGCTCACCCGGATGCCCAGAGACTGTCCTGTTTTGGTTATAGGGACCCAGACTTGAGGGTGTTCGTCGCTTAGATTTTGGTTTCGTCTGCGCCCCCAGGTCCTTTCCCTGTTGTTGTTCGTCCTGTTCCTCCCTTCCTTACTTCCGGCTCTGAAGCCTCTGAGGGTTTTGTAGTCAGGGCAGGGTTTAGTTGGTGGTGAGACTCGGGCAGTTTTGGGGGATGCCCCTTCCGGTGTGATGACGGTGGCATTCGAGCCCGTTCCTCCAGCTGGTGCTTCTGGGTCTGACCAATGGGCCTCCTTCGGTTCAGCTTTTCCGGCGGCTTCTGCCTTTTCTTTTGAGGCAGGGGGTTTGAAGGACGACTCTGGGCCCAGGTCCTGATGTGGAGGTTCCCGGGATGGGGGAGGGGTTGACTTGGGGGGATTGGGCCCCATTTGAACCCGCCTGGGTTTTGGTTTCCTCTGAGTGGGACTTATTGTTGCAGGAAGTGGGGTTTTCTTATCCCCCCTTCTTGTAAGAGTTTGATATGGCGTCAACCCCTCTCCAGATTCGGTTCCCGGTTTCCCCCCCGGGTACTTTGTTCCCTTCTTTCTGGAGGTTTTCGGCCTCCCACATTCCACCGCATGAGGTGCGGAGGCCATTGTGGCTTACTTCCTGCGCGACCCGGATTACGCTTCATTAATGGATCCTGCCTCTTTAAAATTCGGTTCTTCTTTTTCTTACTGGGTTTGTTACAAGGTCCTTACAGTTGTACAGGTTTACCTAAGGGTAAGTGCCCCAAAACAAAGTGCTCAGGTTTGAGCGGTTCAATGCATGTTTGTTCGCCTCTGCCCTTCCTCGGGATGTCAGCCTTGTTCAGCTTCACGTGCAGGTTCCCTCCCGTACGGCTTGAATCTGGCACCTCACGGGTTCTGGCCTACCTCCACAACTGGCTGGTGTGGGCATTCAGCCAGTCCACGTGTCTGCTCGCCAGGGATTTGGTTCTTTCCCAGCTCGCCAGGTTTGGGTTCCTGGTGAACTGGAGGAAGTTCCATCTGGTTTCCTCTCGGGTTCGGTCTTGGCTGGGTCTTGTGTGGGACTCTCGGACAGCTTCCTTGTCTCTCCCTTCGGCGGCTCTGCTGCAGCTGCGGTCCTGCTTTCACTTGTTTCTGGGGCATGCTCTCGGGTCACGAGGTGGTTGCTCAAGGGTTTATGCAGGAATCTGAACTTTGCCGTGATGGTCTACCCGTCGGGTTGGGTTTGGCTTTGTCGGCTGTTCTGGTTCCTTTGGGGACATCCCTTCCACCTCTCGTGCGATCGCTGGGTTCGGCTTCTGGGTGACTTACGTCGGCTGCTGTGTCTCTGGCTTCCTCTTCGCGTTTTTTGGGGTTCAGTGCCTTGGCGCCTACCTGAGCCCTCGGTTGATGTGTTCAGGACAAGTCTTCTTTTGGCTGGGGCTTTGTGACCAGTGCTCACCAGGTCGGCCAGGGGCGGTGGAGTCCATCCTTACGTCAGGCCCACAGCACAGTGCGGGAGTTTGCGGCAGTGTGGAAGGCCCTTGGAGGGTTCGGGTCTCTCGCGTCAGTGTGGCGGGTGCTTTGGAGGGTTCGGGTCGCTCGCGGATCAATGATCCGGCTCCATTTGGACTGCTCCCTGGTGGTTCATTGTTTGAACCGCGGGTGTTCGATGCAGTCCTTGGCTCTTTGGGGCTGGTTTAGCTCTCCTGGCCATTCACATTCGGGGAGTGTCCGATGGCCTGTCTCAATTTATTCCCCTGTCCACAATGTGTACAGTTGACACCTACTTGTTAAGTTGGCTCTGCCAGACGTACAGGCTCCCGGAGGTGGACCTCTTCGCGTCGATGTGGTCGAGGCATTTCCTGATATACAGCATGTGGCGCCCTCCCCCCAACTGTGAGGCCATCAGGGTTGATGCCTTCAGGCAGGATCGGTCGAGGTGGGGTTACCTGTACCTCTCCGCTGGTTCCGCTGTTGTTCCAGGTCGTAGTTCGTTTGGAGACTTGCTCTGCGTGCGAACCCGGGGGTATTCCCACAGCTTCTCCTTTCAGCAGATCGGGCCAGTCCGTTATGTAGCTGGTTTGATCTTTTCAAGTCTTCGTGTCTGGTCTTTCTGATGCGGGTCTATCACCGTTTGTGTCGTGAGCAGGTGGCTTCATTGATGGTGTCTCACCTGCATGTCTTGTCTCGGTGGCAGTATGAAGTTTCCTACCAGTCCTTTCGTTATTTCTTGTCCCTTTGTAGATTTTCTTCTGTTTCGTTCGGGTTGTTTTGTCCTTCCTGTCTTGGTTGTTTCAGGACCGTCATCTTATACCGAATACTGTCGCCTCATATCGTGCTGCGCTGGGGGAGCCATTTCAGCTTGCGTTTGGGGTGGATGTTACTTCTGCTCCGTTTCGCAAGCTGTCTCATGCGTTGTTTCACCTCGGGCCTACTTATGCGCCACCTGAGCTGTCCTGGTCGTTGGACCTGGTGCTCTCTTTTCTATCTTCTCTTCGGTTTATTGTGGCCCCTTTGGTTCAAGATTGTTTTGCAAAGGCTCTTTTTTTTTTGTTGGCATTGGCATCTAGGGGTCGGGTTGGGGATCATCATGCTCTCCTCCGGCGCAGGGGTTTCTGCTCTTTGGGCCCTGGTGACAGGTTTGTTCGTTTGCAGTCGTCTCCTTCTTTTCTGGCGAAGAATGAGACTGCTGCTTTCCGGTGGGGTCCATGGTTTGTTAATGGTTGGTTCGGCCGAGGGTGCAACATGTGTTGTATCCGGTTGCGGCTCTTCGCCGTTACCTGTGCAACACAGTCTCGGTGACAGGAGACGCACTTTGGGTGGACCCAGTTTCCCTTCTTCCCTGTTTCAGGGCTAGGGTCTCCCAGGTCGTCTGCAGGGCTATTTGGTCCAGCCAGCCTTCGGTCTATCCTTGTACCCATGACGTTCATAAGTTTGCTGCTTTGGCTGCCGTCTTCAGTAAAATGTCTTGGGCTAACATTCGGGCATGGGCCTTTTGGAGGTCGAACAGGGTCCTGGCTGCTCTCTACCTTGTCAACGTTCCTGGCTCTAGTTGCATTGAGTCGGCGGTTGTAGCCAGTTGTCTCGACTTGGAGTTGAGGAGTGAGTGGAGACCACCTCCCAGGTAAATTCTTCTTGGTTTATCTTTGGTTAAGTAGCTCCGGGGAGCCAAAGAGGCTCCCCCCAAAAAACCACGTTGAATGAAATGAGAAGCCATTTTCTGGGTGAGACCCAGAGGCTCCCCAGAAACCCTCCCTCCCTCCGGTCAGTAGTTTTGTGAGTTTTTTGACATCCAGCCTCAGAACTAATGGGTTGGATAGCCATGTGGGGGTCTGGGGTCCCCCTTTTCCCTCCCAAGGAGGGAGGAGCTGCACAGACAGCAGCGTGGTGACGGCTGACGTCATGCTCGTTTTTTTGTTTGGGGAGTTCTGTCCAACATTTGGCTTTCAGTAGCAATATTTTAACCAGATATGGTTTGTTTTAGTGTGTTTACCTTTCTGGGTGCCTGACCTGTTCGATGGCACATAGAATGCTTCCAACCACAAGGGGGTTTCTACAGGCCATTGCTCCTTGTGCCTCTGAGGGGGGCCAGGTTCTGGCTCATGGTCCCCGGTAGGCCTAGAATTCCAATAGCTTTGACTGATCCCAGGGTCTGGTATATTCATATCAGCCCAGAAGCTCCAGGGAGCCTCCGGGTCTCGTCAAGAAAATGGAGTTTCATTACATTCAACGCTGGTTTTTTGCACCCTTTAAAAATGTTAATGTTTATCAACAGTCTAAAAACTGCCATCCCCGGCGTGGCGAGTACAACGTCTACAGCACCTTCCAGAGTCATGAACCAGAGTTTGATTATCTTAAATCTTTAGAAATTGAAGAGAAAATCAACAAATTAGATGGCTCAAGAGGAAAAACCCAGCACACTTTTTACTCTCTACTAATGGTAAGTTGGGTAGCTTTGTACTTGTTAATTTCTTATACGTTACTATAGTAGGGAACTCTGTATTAAAGTTAGATACTGTACATATGTTTATGTAACCAGTACATTTGATTTGTACGGAATGACAGTGCATTCAGCACTGTCATTAAATCAGCACACTGATATAATGAGTGATAGTCCAGTAGATAAATACTACCTATGCAAAATTTGTTTGCTATGATATATGCCAAGGATTAGAGATGCTGGTTGGTAGTAAGGTATAAAATTGCAACCAATAGTCAAACTTTTTAAGTAAAAGTAAACAGAAAAATTTTCAGAATCTGTGTAGGGGTGGGGGAATTTTATTTTTTTACTCTTGATGTACCCTTATCTTACCTTGCGATGATTTCGGGGCTTAACGTCCCTGTGGCCCAATCCCCGACCAGGCCTCCTGCTTGCTGGACTAGTCAACCAGGCTGTTGTATGAGGAATAAAAAGTCTAAAGTAACAAGGAAGCTTTCCACCTTAGATGTTTTATCATATTTCCAGACATTTTTTGAGTTTGTGTACATAATTTAATGCTGGACCAGCATAAATTATGTACACAAACCAGGTATCAACCAGGACCTAGGCTTTGTTAAAATTACAAATGTTTATTCAGTAAATCTTCTGAAGTGCTTGTTTTTACAAATATTAGCTTTGAATTAATTACAGTAGTGTAATTTTTTGCCATTTGCCCAACCTGATGGAATTTTGCACTTGAAAATCTCTATCCTAGTACACCATCCTTGATATATCCTGCCTTGTTTTCATTAAAATATTTTATGCTTCTTACAGATAAAACAATAAAATTATGGAGGTGTCGGAACGAGATAAACGAGCAGAAGGTACAATTTGCGTGACGAGTCCGGCCAAATCAGGGACCCAACTTCACTAACTTCTTTAAGGGTAACCATACACCTTCAGCAGCTTTTAAACTGACACACACACATATATATATATATATATATATATATATATATATATATATATAATATATATATTATATATATATATATATATATATATATATATATAATATTATATCAAGTTATGAAATTTTACGAGACTACTACAGCCTACTTACTGTAATAAGTTGAAGTCGTCTTTCCACCCCACAAAAGTGGTAAATAGGATAGTTAGGATAATTAGAGGCCTTAATAAGAGCTTAGTATTTATGGTATTTTGTTTTTCTTCAGTAGTTGTTGACTATTCAATTTTTATCTTTATTGATTATGAAATGCTTTGGATTGGGTGGTGGCGACATTTATGGCAACTTGTCAATGGGAGGCAGTGTTCCATATTCTGCCTCCCCCCCCCCCACACACACACGACATAAGTTTAGTTTTGTTTATTATTTTTACATAATTAACTAATTATTTCATTATTTTTTATTTATGAGTTAGCCAGGGTTACTTAGTTTACCACATGTTGGTCCCTAAGATCAGTGTCTCTGCAGTCCAGCCTATGAGAAGGTATATGGTCTGGTCACAAATGAATAAACCGAGTCACTGGCATTAATGCTCTGTGCATTAGTGACTTCATATAAATTAGATTAATTGTGTATGTATGAATACTCTGTCATGTAATAATAATGTTTCAAATATACCTTGTATAAATAAATATTATTGTTATTCTGGAGGTTTATCGGCTGCTCCCTAGGGTAAGATCTGCTCTGCCTATTATATGACCAGATCATGCAAGTTAGGCACGAA
>WNGS01004374.1:10529216-10558505 GCA_020271785.1 Procambarus virginalis
CCTACTATGCAAGGCCCGATTTGCCTAATGAGCCAAGTTTTCATGAATATATATATATATATATATATATATATATATATATATATATATATATATATATATATATATATATATATATATATATACGACATATATATATACGACTATATATATACACATATATATATATATGTCGTACCTAGTAGCCAGAACGCACTTCTCAGCCTACTATGCAAGGCCCGATTTGCCTAATAAGCCAAGTTTTCATGAATTAATTGTTCTTCGACTACCTAACCTACCTAACCTAACCTAACCTAACTTTTTCGGCTACCTAACGTAACCTAACCTATAAAGATAGGTTAGGTTAGGTAGGGGTGGTTAGGTTCGGTCATATATCTACGTTAATTTTAACTCCAACGAAAAAAAATTGACCTCATACATAATGAAATGGGTAGCTTTATTATTTCATAAGAAAAAATTAGAGAAAATATATTAATTCAGGAAAACTTGGCTTATTAGGCAAATCGAGCCTTGCATAGTAGGTCAAAAAGTGAGTTCTGGCTACTAGGTACGACATATATATATATATATATATATATATATATATATATATATATATATATATATATATATATATATATATATATATATATATATACATACATATATATACATATATATATATATATATATATATATATATATATATATAGATATATATATATATATATATATATATATATATATACATATACATATATATACATATATATATATATATATATATATATATATATATATATATATATTATATATATATATATATATATATAAATATATATAAAAGTTATGAAAATTTTACGAGACTACTACAGCCTACTTACTGTAATAAGTTGAAGTCATCTTTCCACCCCCACAAAAGTGGTAAATAGGATAGTTAGGATAATTAGAGGCCTTAATAAGAGCTTAGTATTTATGGTATTTGTTTTTCTTCGATAGTTGACTATTTCAATTTTTATCTTTATTGATTATGAAATGCTTTGGATTGGGTGGTGGCGACATTTATGGCAACTTGTCAATGGGAGGCAGTCTGTTCCTATCTTCTGCCTCCCCCCACACACACACACGACATAAGTTTAGTTTTGTTTATTATTTTTACATAATTAACTAATTATTTCATTATTTTTATTTATGAGTTAGCCAGGGTTACTTAGTTTACCACATGTTGGTCCCTAAGATCAGTGTCTCTGCAGTCCAGCCTATGAGAAGGTATCTGGTCTGGTCACAAATGAAATAAACCGAGTCACTGGCATTAATGCTCTGTGCATTAGTGACTTCATATAAATTAGATTAATTGTGTATGTATGAATACTCTGTCATGTAATAATAATGTTTCAAATATACCTTGTATAAATAAATATTATTGTTATTCTGGAGTGTTTATCGGCTGCTCCCTAGGGTAAGATCTGCTCTGCCTATTATATGACCAGATCATGCAAGTTAGGCACGAACCAGGAGTCCCTGCAGAGCCATAGGGGCTAGGGAGTCACTGATACTCAGTCCAGGCCAGAATGCTTAAAAAGGCCTTCTGAACCCTCCCTTGGCATTACAGGTTACTGCCAAAGGAGTGTTTACTCTGCCACTTGGCCTGCTTGACCACCTAAGCTGACTAGCATCAATGCATGTCTCAAGTTCTTTGTCCTGAGCACCTCACATTACATCTTGATGCAAAAAACTGATGAGGACAGATATTATAGGATATTCTTTTCCAAGTTAAATGGCATGATTGGCATAGGTATGAAGAGTTTCAATGAAAATTATTGGAATCGAAATGAAGGCAGGAAATGTCCAGTCATCAGATGATAGCTGCCGGACATCGACTACAGACTAAAGCTGTTCATTCAAACTTGTCCTCAGTGAGGAGGTACCCTGGAGGTAATCACTTCAAAACCACTATGTAACTAGTGCTATTATCAACATCCTATCCATAGTTCAGGTTAGGTTTTGTTACGTTTGGTTGCATTAATACGTTGTATTTATTCTCAAACGTGAAATGTGAAATTCGAGAAAACTATTTGAGTATCCCCTAGAATTTCATTTACAAAAAACTAATTCTTCAAGACACTTCCAAAGAAAATGATTTAAGCATAAACTTTGTATATTTTAAACCAACAATTTATAATGTAGTAAAGTTGTAACTCGAGACTTCTCTGTTAAGGACAAAAATTTACTTGCCAATTTACAAGTAGATTATTGGCATCATAATGTGTTACGAGACCATCACAAATATCTAGATAACTATCTACTTGGTGTGACAATGGGGTTGGTGTCTCCTGGTAATCACTACCCCTGAGGATGGGCTCTCTATTCATATGATGGAATTCATTACTAAAGAATTAAATTTGTGCTTTTAATGTATTATCACAATGAATGCTCTAGAGCAGTGGTTCCCAACCATTGGGTCGTGACCCCCTTCCCCTTTCAGGTCTTTTGAGTAATAGAAAATTGGGCATTCCCAAAGGATGGGAACAACTGCTCTTGAGCATGACTACACGATATTTTTATTTTAAAACCGGTATTTTAAATTTAAATATGCACCATAGTACAGTACTATAACACTAGAATATTATTACAGTATATAGAGTAAACATTGTTATATAAATTATATTACATATTTTCTGTATTATAACTACAACTCAGATTTGATCATGATTAGAGATTGTTCATAATAGCAAAATGTAATGGTATCCATTTCTGAAGATAAATAGTGAACAGTATAATAAGTATCACTAACCAGGCTTGAAGGTGCAAACTGAGAACACATGTTATTTATGTTAGAAAATTATGATTTGGCTTTTGTTGGAAGTTTTCTTGAATATCAAGCAGTGCACTTTTAATTACAAATTAGTAAAAATGTGTGTGTGTTTGCAGGTGCCTGTATTAAAACCAATGGAACTTATGGTAGAAGCCTCACCTAGGAGAATTTTTGCCAATGCACATACATACCACATCAATTCTATTTCAATTAATTCAGACCAGGAAACATACTTGTCAGCAGATGACCTCCGAATCAATCTATGGCACATGGAAGTCACAGATCAGGTAAGCCATAAATTATATAGTTCTATCTAACTTTAGCCATCCTTGCTGGGTACCCATCTGATCCTACCCCATGAGAGTAGCAAATGTAAGTGGCCTATTACATTTGCTTTTAGGAAAGTTACCACTGTGTTCTATATTCTCATGTACTAGTCATACATAACTAAACTGCTTCATATATTGCTGCTTAAACATGCTATGATCAATAATGAGAATAAAAGTTTTTAATTTATTAAATAATTGATTTATAATAAGAATAATTGCAATTGGTGATTTGTGTGGTGGCTGCCCCCAGTCCACCTTTGCATATTTAATGTTTGCTGTCGATTCTTATCTTTTCTGAGCACCTTAACTACTTGTTTCTGAGATATTATTGTCACTGCTACTGCAGATACTGCCAAAAATATCCCACAGGTCACCCAGTAATCTATGCTATGCTGTGTACTGTAGATACTTTGTTGGTACAAAAGAAAATATCCTAATAAAGTTTTATATATATTATTTGCACTGTCTCCAAGAGGTAGACAGTGCCCTAAAAGACAGTTTCTGCCTTTTTTGATAATTCCCAATCTTATAGGATTCACATTTGGAAGTTTCCCTTGTACCGGTCAGGGCATTCACTACTATTATTAAGGCATATCTACATTTGTTTCCATGGTGTAGAATTAAGTGTGGATGCAACCATTCCTTAATGAGACTACTGTACATCCCCTTACTATTTTATGTATAAAATTAAGCACGGTTTTCTTTGAAAGCTTCCTTAATCAGTAGTAAGTATTTTCTGGCAAGTACCTGCAGTAGATGGCAGGTTTAAGGTCCAGGTCAACAATGGATATGTGTAAGACATCAAAGGAAAGCTGAACTGCCATGCCATTGATTTGAGGTTAAAGTCACAGAACTTGTCCCAACGAAAAAGCCATTATAGGCACTACTATTCACCAGCTTGTGGCTACTGATATAATGAACCTTTTGTTCATTTCAAACTTTTTGTTTCTGGCTGAAACTGTTTTGAACATTGTTAATTGCATTGCTGTTTCTGACCACCACCACCTTGAACCCCTCTTCCTCTGGTATAAAATGAAAGCTCCAGCCTCTGTTCCCGAATAGGACAAGTGCCTTGTGTACTCGAGTCATCTTTACTGTGAGATAATCCTTTTTTGGGGTTAACACTTTAGCGCGCCCCGTGAATAGGCCCACTATACCCCCCTAAGTGGTCCCGACGTGTGGGCCTAGGGCGCGTCAGCATAAAAATTTTATAATCTTTTCCGGGTGGTGAGCTTAATTTTCGCGGTATGTATTTAAATTTGGTATCATTGTGTTCGCGAGAGAATCTCTAGAGTAATATATACATAAATTGTCACAAAATCCAACATGAGAACCACACCGAATAAGAAAATGTGGCGTTCGTTAGCCGTGAGCGTCGAACCGGGCATCAATGTTTACGAGTTTTTATGTTTGCCAACCCCCTAATTTTTATTCGTGTTTTTTTTTGGTATCATTGTGACCGCAATAAAATTCCCTTCACGGACATATGCATATAAATGTAGAATCATGTTCGCGGCCCACCAGCAAGAGTGTGGAAAGTGGCTGAAGTATTACCTCTACCTGACGGCAGATTGGCGAAACACCTTTGAAAAGTCTTATTCTTTTCACTGTCCTGACGTCAATTTTCGATGTACGTACTGTACTTAATTTTTATACCAATATGTTCGCAATAGAATGTTCTAGAAGAAATATGTATAAATGTCACACAAGGATGCGTGTGACCGGCACCAAATAAAAAACTTCATTGATTACACTGGTCATGTCAACATTTTACACTAGTTTTACCACGAAGATACAAGCTAACTCCGTATTCAATAATAGGCTATGTGACTATTAGAAAAAACGAAAATTTAATGGCAAACATGCTTAAATTATCCCCAAGTCGATCGGATAAGAATTGGATTTTATAGAAATATTTCTTTTCCAATGCCGCTTGAGGTGCATTCAAGAGATAAATATGTCCTGCTCAAGTGACATATGGGTGCTAAATTGTGCGCAATTTAAAGGCGCTCATTTTAAAACCACTACCAGATTGATCTGATAAAATTTAAATTTTTAACAAATATTTTAATGAGTGACGCAGTGCGCGTCGTCGGCGAGGCAACGGGTGAAAAATGAGTGACGCGAGCATCGTCTGTGGAACGCGAAAGTGTTAATAGGATACAAGAAACCTCAGTCAGGAAAGGACTGAACTAGCATTAAACAAATGCTGAGGGCAGATTATACTTTCATGACTGACCAGGGATGCATAGAGCAGCTGCAGGAGTCCAGATCCTTGGCACTCCTATTCCACTGGGTCGTGGAGCTTCTAGGGACCTCAGAGGGAGGTCATCAGAGTAGCTCATGTGATTCTTACACCAAATAGAATTTATTTGATGTGCGTGTGGCCATGAACGCAGTTCAAATCCAAGTAATCCAGGCAACATAAAAAGGGGGGTCATGTTAATAACAGATATAATAGCAAAGTCAGTACTGGGTACAAATGGTCTGAAGGTGTGAACGTAAAGACACTTGTATTTAACAATTAGTTTATTCATTAAACTTAATGCTAACGATACATGGCAAGAATAATCTGACGTTACGTTAATGTCTGTCATGGTGCTTGACAAGGCTAGGCTAGCCGGAATAACTGCTTCCGGTTTGGACCGCTCACGGTATTGCTGACCCTGTCTACTCTTAACAATAGCGGGCAACCACTCCAGATGCAATGGCAGCTTGATGAGATTGTGGCAAGTAGCAATAACATACAATGAAAAGACAACGTCCCACGTTGGTGCCAGATGAGATCCGTGACCAGCGTGGGGTGGTTGATGACTGAATAACAGCAACTGACAGACCTATCACTGAGATGAGTCTTCCATGCAATATTCAATTGATTATGTTACTTTACTCCGTAAATGTAATTACGTTATTATGTCACCAAGACATGCAATCAAAACAATGACACTGAAATTAACAATGGCTTACGGGTAATTTGCAATCCCTGAGTAATCGATCGTTCAAGGATCTGTCAAAGCTTGACAGCTAACTTAATTCACGAAGAATTTACATTATAGCTCGGCGTCACTGAGACCGCTTAACCAACATCGATCAGTTAATACGATTACTAATCACCACGTATTAAATCAATTGATAATCAATCACGTTAAATTAATATCAAAGATAGGCATTTTTGTGCACATCTCCAAAATTTTCTGAGGCAAAATACCATTTTCTTCTACTACCTAATAGATGTAAGCTAGCTGAGAAGTTGGTCAAAATCCAACTTCTCACATTTACCACCACATTCTCTCTCCACGTCTGTATGTCTTGAGCTGCTTCAGTGCTTCATCCTTGACTTATCCATCCTCCAACCTAGATTTTTAATGCAGTAATTGTAATTTCATTCTTTCCAGTCCTTCAACATTGTGGACATCAAACCAACAAACATGGAAGAGCTGACGGAAGTGATTACTGCAGCAGAGTTCCACCCCCATGATTGCAATGTGTTTGTTTACTCCAGCAGTAAGGGAACTATTCGGCTGTGTGACATGCGCCAAGCTGCTCTCTGTGATAGCCACTCTAAGTGTAAGTTTATCTGCTTTACTCTTCAGTTTTGTTCATTATTATTGATTAGTTGTAATTCATCTATTACTTTTAAACATCAGAGTAAAATAATTTATCTGCCTTTCCTGAGACAAAATAGTTGCATTATTATTTTATGAAATGCTAAAATTTATATAAAATATCCAAATAGTGCTCAATAAAATGTTCAGCTTTGCATCATGTGTTTATTGAAAATACATTTTTGTCAATACCATAAGTTATGACATAATTTTCCTATATATTGATACATATTTGAAATTTATTACACCTTGATAGTATTAAGTATTATTTGCTTTTTTTTCAGTGTTAAGAACCTGAAGATCCTACAAATCGTAGCTTTTTCAGTGAAATTATCTCCTCCATTAGTGATGTAAAGTTTTCAAATAGTGGTCGCTACATGATTTTCACGGACTATCTCTCGGTCAAAGTATGGGATCTACACATGGAAACCAAGCCAATAGAAACTTATCCAGTAAGATACTTGTTCATTCTTTTGTTAAAAATAGTTTCAAATGTGTGATGATGTGATGTGACTTTGTGCTCATGATCTTCAAAGCTGCTTGTAGTGCACAGATGCCAACCTTACAGCTAATGGACCAAACATGGTATTGACTCTGGAGTAATTTGACAGTCCATCCTCCTGTTTAGATAGTACTTATAGTAACAATGCGAACCATCACACATATATCGATGTAATGGACAATTAGAAAGTACAATTTGGTACTATTGAATTTGAACAAACCGGAAAGGTTTTGTATTTGTTGCTATAAACCTAACTAAACCTAAACATCCTAGGACTAATATACGCTATCCAAGGCCTTGTATAGTTCATATACGTGCTCTACTAAATCTAGGAATGCTTATTTTTAGTAGTTTTTTTTCCGGACTTGAATAGTATCATTTCTACTTTCTACTTGTCCATTACGTCAATATTTGTATGATGGTCCACATAGTTAAAAATTTACTATCTAAATTGGAGGATGGGTTGAATTTGAAGGAAATTAAGAGTGCAAATAATCAAGACAATAATAGATTTTGAATTTTTAATTATAATTATTATTATGCAGTGTGACTTATTACATGGTTCCCTTTTTTTATGAATTCTTGGGTTAACGGAAAGAAAAATATCCAGGCTTTCTTCCCATTTACTTAAATACTGTCCCAGCTCACTAAAGAGGATCGTATGGAGCAGACCTCAATCGAAATCACAGAGGTTTGAGTTACCCGATTCTTTATGAAGCTTCCTACATATTTGCAACTAATTTTTACCCTAAATCAGTAAACACCAAAGGTACAAAACTAAAAAAAATTTAAATAAAATAATATGCACTTGTATAAATAAAAATTACAAAACTATAAGTAAGGGTATGTCATTGTGTATAGCAGTGTGAGGGAGGAAGGGTGGAAGGAGGGGTGTGCTTGGCGGTAGAAGGGAGGGTGGCAGGAAAAAGGGGTGTGAGGGACGTGGCTCCAGTATGGTGAGGGTTCTCGTTGGTATGAGGGAGGGTGGCGATGGGGGTTGGCTTGATGGTGTGAGGGAGGGTGGCTGGTTGTATGTGCGAGAGAGGTAAAAGTTGTTACAGATCAGAGCAGAAGAAAGCTCTTGTCGTCAGTTGTATAAAATAGTAGTGATGTCTAATGAACTAAGTGGGAGACGGTCGCCAGGGTAGATGGACTCTCACAGCCAGGACCGCAGTTGAGACTTGGCCAGGACCCAGTCAAGGCTCATGATTCAGTGTACAGAGGACCACTTGGTTTGCGAACCCCTTTGGGACAAGACCCATCGGTTATCATGTGAGTTCGTAAACAAAGAATGGAGAAAAATAAGTAAACTAGAATGTGGGAAAAAAATAATCGAGAAATGTTGAGAAGAAATATAGGGGGAAAAATAGACAGGTTCATAGGATGACGTGACAGATATTCTTTGTACTCACCAATAAGAGAATCCTGATCCACGTATGTTGATGATCGATGTTGATGAAGCATAATTATTTACATGGAAGAGGTGGTGGTGGATGTTGATGGTGTTGGGTTGACTGGGCCAACATGTGATAAGTCTGATGCAGGCGAGGCAATGCCAGCTTTCTTGCAAACCTTTGCAAAAGGCTCTTTAATTGACATTTCAAACTCACTGTTACTCGTGTCCATAAATGCCAGAATGCCTTCAAAATGTTGCTGAACTTTTTCCATATTTAATTTTTCCTTTAACTTTCCTTCATCCTCTTTCTCGCCATCTTCTTCATTGCACTCTTCTGGCTCTTTTGCTGCTCATACTAATTCTATAATTTCATCATCAGTCATGTTTTGATTAAATGAACAAATCCACAAGGGCCGTGATGAGGGTTCGAACCTACGTCCAGGATGATCCCAGATGCGCCTTAGTCTGGGGCAACCCTTGTGGATTTGTTCATTCGATGTATCACGCTATTGTGATTTCTGTGTGCATGTTTTGATTGTTTGGGGCTTCATCAAAATTTATCCACCTATTTATCTCATCATCTACCGTTTCAGTCACCAGTTCTGCTCTCAGTTCGGGGGACTTATCCCCTTGACATAGGCTAGGAGTTCCTCTCTTAATTTTTTCCTCTCGCTAACTTTCTTCGCAGCAAATCATTCAAAATCTGCCTTTTCATCTTCCTTGGGAAACAGACGTGACGTGGGCCAAAGTTTTTTCCAACCATTTCTTAGTGTTGTTTGCTGTACCTCATTTCATGCACTAGCAATAGTCCAGATAGCTGACTTTATTGTGAAGACTATTACAGACCTTAATTATTCCTAGCTGATTATTATGACATCTGGCAAACATCCTCTTGTAGTGGTGTTTAAGGTTCTTAATTATCAATTGATAAATGGATTGTTGGATCAGTGAAATTGTATTGAGTTGTAAGATGGTTTCAATGACATTGCCATTTACTAGCTCATCACCTCGCGGGTGCTTTGAACTATTATCTAGCAGCAGCACAACTTTGCTGTTTTGCGGGAGGCCAACACTTTTCAGCTGCTGCTTCACTTCGGATACAAAGTTCTTGTATGTTCACTCTGCAAATATTACTCGAGACATCCACACACTTGACTGGTCCTTATTAATCACAGAGAGGCACCTAGCTGACTTTAAAGCCCTGGGGTTTTTGCTAATTCCAATCGCATGTAATTTCAATTTGTGCATGCCAGCTGCATTTGCACAACACAACAAAGAAATTCTCTGTTCTGTTTATAACCACCTGAAGGAATGTCCTGATCACTATGAGCCATCGTGTCTGTCGGTAACATGCCAGTACAAACTTGTCACGTATTCGTCAGATGCCAGTACTTCAACATTATAAATTTGCTCTGGAGATAAATTTTGTCCTGCACCATCTCCGCAAATTTACTTGAATACTCATCAGCACCAATAGTGTCAGCAGATTATCTTTCACCATGTACTTTAATGAACCTAATGACATGGCGGGTTTTAAAGCTTCTGAGCCATCTGTCACAGTATACACACTTCTACGTAATTTGCGAAATTTACGTGCCTTTTCCACGTGCCAGCCTGCCATTGACTTCTTAGTCACCTCATGCCTCTGTTTGTACCACTCCCACACAGCATTATCAACACACTCTACTTTTGCTTTACTTAATACCTTTCTCTTTTGTATTGCTTTTCAACTTTCACTTTAAGAGAAATAGTAAAAAATGATAGGTTTAGCCTTAAGAAGATCAAAAACGGCCCGTTTGCTAATACTGTACCATATTCTGTGCACGAACACTTCTCGGGACACCACTCTCCACCTTCTTAATTATTTCAACTTCTCAAATGTCATCACTGACCTCTTTTACATAACCCACGTGTTGATGCTTTTACTGACACAATGCGTGCATTTGGAGCCGACATGGTGCACGGATGTTCCTTGATTGTGCAGATATGTAAAACAAAGTCACGTAATGAGCACTCCAGCCTCGTGGCAAATCAAACAATGGGAACAATAGGCGTGAATCTGTGACATCACAGGGTAGAAGGCACTCATAGAGTGGTGGCGTCCAATATGGTCAGTGGGCAAACTAGACCATCTCCCACCTGTCACCCTGGGCCGGCGCGATGCATGGCGAACCGCTTCCTCACCCGAACATGGTTCGTGTAACGTAACCCCAACCCTGGCCTGCGTGAGGCTTGGTGGACCATTTCCTCATCCGAACTTAACCCCAACCGGGAAACTTGAACTTTCGGATTACTTAAGTTCGCAAACCAAGTAGTCCTCTGTACCACTAACAGTAGCAATTCATTGCATGTCTGCAAAGTAATTATTCTTCACTATAGTTTGATAAGCCTGCTTATTACTAGGCGTCTTTGTTATTATTTATACAATATGTAATTTTAAATGTGTACAGTATACTTTAGTACAAAGAGAATGTTTCAGTAATAGTATTGTAGAGTAATATAACAAAATCGATGAGCATACAACCCCCTTTGTCTCTTGGATTATACCCCAATGGCCATCAAGGAATTCAACAGAAGACTTCGGCACATCCAATGTAAGTACAAAGTACAAATTTAATTGTTATGAACGTGCACATGTGCAGTATTACAAAGGCATTGTGAGTAAATATTTCGGTTTGCTACATATATATTGGTGCATTTCCATTAAAAGACCACATATGTCAAAATGCAGTACGTATCAAAATTGTTGCACAATCTCTTTTTTGGTAATCCAGGATTTCAGTTTTTCCAGATAATTGGTGTCATATTGTAACATATAGCCTCTATAGCTGAGTAAATATGAAAAACTGGTTAGTTTTACATATTGTATAGTGAGTTATTTGGTATTGATTAGAGCACTTTCTGTTAAGGTTTGACCCTCGATGTGCAATGATCATCATCTTGGCCACTGCCATTATTGCCATTTGTCAATATCGGTATTATTGCCAGTTTATATTCTAGTGATGTTAATAAGATTATAATAAATCTGTATGAATATAATGGAGTAAACCAAGACCCATGAACAAATTCTGGAGTAGTTTTGTAATATCTTACTATGTGATAAGGTTACCGTGTACTAGGGGCTTGAGGGTTTTTGTAAAATTACAATTTGGTCTCTCACCCCCTTTTTTTAATCCATGCCTGGATGACATTCACAGACATAATCACAGATAAGTGATTCTTATCACTTTGAGGATAATTCCTTTGAGCTCTTCCAGGAACAGATTTTTTTTTAATTAGGTGTACATATTAAATGTTGCCTTATGTACAATATTCAATAACTTTTTGCCAATCATTTGTACATAACGTGAATTAATTCAATACAAACACTGCATTGTGTGAACTAATAAGGGAAACAATGAACATAAAACTATCAAGATAAACATGAATCCCCTCCACCTATACCCCTGTCAGCACCTCTCATATGAGGCATCAAAAGAGTGATCTCTGCTTTTTGTCACAGCTGATGAAATCAGAAGATGTAGATCTTTCAGACCTGGCCTTAAGTAACTCCTCGGTGCATTAGCTCTGGTACCATAGACTGCCACAAAACTACCAGGTCTACTGAACATCAGGACCAGAATCTGGTTTACTCATAGAGGCAAGAGGAGCATAGGGATCCAAGATTTGCCGCGGCACACATTATGCTCTGTGTCTTGTGGCACTATTTACATGTTGCTCGTCTCAGGCTGTTGCTCTTTCTGTTCATCTTTGGTGCTTTGTTCCAATGTTAGGGTTTCTCGGGTCATCTCTCCAGTGGTTCAATTTGGCAATACTGCTGTATTGTACACACACAGTACATACACAGTGTGCAAGCATGCAGCTACTGTATTATTACTTTCAACTGTTCACCTCTGTTCACCCAGCAGTAATTGGAAACTTGGGTGTTAACCGATTGGAGGGTTATGTTCCAGGGAGGACTAGTGGGCAAGGCTTAACATGAGCTATGGAAAGGGAAAGCTCTCGGCCTGCTAACAGAAATCAGAGGTCATCTTTTCCTGTACCTACCTATGTAAAGAGGGGGGGGGGGAATCTTGCACTTACCTGAGGTTCAGTTCCTTGGGTTTTGACCCTCTAACCTTATTAGTCAGCTTTCCGTCTTTGATGATTAAAATATTTTCCAGTTTATCTTCACCCAAAGATGGGGGGGGTTTACCTCCCTCAGGCACTGTTGGGAGCATTACTGGGGAGCTACTAAGGACTATCCCAGAAATCAGGTGCTGAATGCAATGAAATGCTCCTATTTGGGCAGCCTTTTCTCATGATTTGTATTAATTTTTTTCTTTCCCTTCACAGGTACATGAATATCTTCGCTCGAAGCTGTGCTCATTATATGAGAATGATTGTATATTTGATAAATTTGAATGCTGCTGGAGTGGGAATGACTCTGCTATCATGACGGGCTCGTACAATAACTTCTTCCGCATGTTTGATAGAACATCCAAACGAGATGTCACTCTAGAGGCCTCAAGGGAAACAGCTAAACCTAGATATTTACTAAAACCAAGAAAGGTATGTTTAGGAATTGTATATTTAAATATTTTTCATATTTTTTAAATATTAAAATTAGATACAAGGTCATGGGTTCTGTGGAACCTCTGAAAAAATAATGGATTAAATACAAATTTTGCTCATTAAAATCTAAAAAAAAATTGTGTATTGTAGTGACTGTTAGTACAGTAATGTGTTTGTATAGTGTAGACGAGATAATGTTGTAATTTTTGCTGTGTTGTGAAATGTTGAAGGTGGAGATGGGGTCAACTTAAAATTGAACATTAAATGGGCGTCTTATATTTGAATTTGTACACTCTTTTGTGCAAATATTAAATGTACAATACTTTTTTTTGTAATACTGTATAAGAGTTCTTAAAAAGTTATCTTTTAAGTATAAAATATGGGATATAAACCATTATTTAAGTAATGTAAAAACTGTAAGTTTATAGAAATGATTTTGATTTGTAAAGTATGATTAAGATAAGAATACAGAAACTTTTTATATAGTAATGAGTAATTTATGGTGCTCTTTAGTTGGAAGAAATCAAATTACGGTATTTTAAAATGTTAGGAGGAGATTTAAGATTCATATTGTTTTGTAGGTGTGCACTGCAGGCAAGAGAAAGAAGGATGAGATAAGTGTAGACTGCCTTGATTTCAATAAGAAGATTCTCCACACGGCCTGGCACCCACATGAAAATATTATAGCTGTTGCTGCAACTAACAACCTTTACATATTCCAAGACAAATTTTAACGATCCTCTTCTGATGACTAGAGCTTAGGTAAGTTATGGCATATTCTTTTCTGTAATTAGTTCTGGAGGGTGGTGCTCATTTTTCTGTTGAATATTAACACTTCAACTGTTTGTTCAGCGATGAGTGAATTGTTTACTCAAAATTGTTTGTTTGTTTGCAAACATATTTTGGGGATTATAACCATTGATTTTAGTGTGAAAATGTTTTGAAATTAACTTCTTTGAGTATAGCCACACCATGATTTCTATTACCGATGTTATCGATACAGGTGCTGTTCAATTAATTAACAATATAGCATAACAGATTTCTACAGTACACAACTGTTCAGAGTTAGAAATTTTACATGTAAAGATACCCAAATGATTGATTTGTAATTCTGTGGAAATGGGGAAAGGGGTTGCCACATGCACATTGTGTATTGAATTACTTTCCCTTACCAAAATTCTGACCTTGTGTATGGACATAATTTTCCAACAGTTGCTAGAGGCTGATACACAGTATTACCTTCAAAAGATCACACATGCTTTAGATAAAGTTCAATGCAGGGGGACAAAATTTACCCCAGGATCAAGTCAACTCTAATACAGCATACCAGGAAATGTTTAGGGTATCAGCATAAACAATACAACAAACCAAACTGACAGCTGATCTTTTCAAGACTTAAAATACCAAACAAATTTGAACATATTAATTCAGATCACTTTCTTAAAAGATTCAGTGTAACTCATACAATGGAGCAACAGTTTTAAATTCAACAGGTTTTTTCACCTATAGGGTAACAAGTCATGGAATCACTTACTGGTAAACCCTGTCAGATTTGTTTGCTTTTTTTTCTTTAGACACCCAGGCCTCCTCTGCAGGTGCGTCATCGTGTGTTAGCTTGGAGAAGTTCCGAGTGGGCCCTTCCCAGAAATCAAGCATTGAATGTAATGAAACACCGTTTTCTAGTGGGTCACATAATAGCTTCCCGTCCCTATTGTTCCCTTTGTTGGGTTGCTTGCAAGCGAGTCTGGGGCTCTCGGTCAGTGATGTGCCTGAGATCCCCAAGTGACCTGAGTTGCCGCCTAGTGGCAGTCATGCACATCACAGTTTGGGTGTTTACACTGCAAGAAGCCTTGTTACCTGAAGGTACCTAATTTTGTTCGATGGCTTGTTTTGTTGCACTTGGGTCTATGGGGCTTGGTGAATCCTTGTAAGATTTGGCCGGGCTGCATTCACCTTGGAAAGTGGGTGTGGGCCTCGCCAAAAAATGATGTTTTATTATTCATTTCTTGATTTTTGTGTGAGTGTATTCAAATTATTTATATATTTCTGTAGAAAGAAGGAAACAATTATGATACTTGCATGTTGTTTATTCAGTCAGTGTTGAAAGCAAATGTAATTGTAAGCAGATTCGACTGTGTTTTCGCATGACAGGGCTAACGTGGAGGGTTCGTAATCTGCCCACTTGTTATTTTTTTTTTTCTAAGATTTAAGATTGTTGAATTGTGTTCCCTGATCACTGGGAAAAAAAAATAAAAATAATCATAGGCGACATATTTTGGCCGCAATAGGGCCAGGAAATCTAACAAGATTCAGACTGGTCCCAGACAAGATATGCGTCCGGGGCCAGTCTCCTCCTCCAGAACCGTAAGACAGGAGTTAACAGAAAGATATTATTACTTAATTATTTTAATGTCTGATTTTTTTTATTATTAATATTATTCAATGATGTGTAGTGTGATATATTTATAAAATAAAATGTGTGAACCATTGCTATACTCAAAAGTACTGTGAACATATTAGTGATTCAATTATGTTCATAAAACAACAACAAAATATTTTGCTTTTATTAAACTATATACTGTACACACGTTATATTTACATTTGTGTTCATCATAACGAACCACTAAATTGGTATGGTGAATCCAGAAAATAAGAGTAGCCACCAGCCAGCTGACACCACCTAGCTCCCTCACTAAGATTCCCAACTCCCACTATGCTACGCACAGCTCAACTGCCACTATCACTAATTCTCGCCACAATGCTGCTATTATCAGAACGCTGGTCGCTAAATCCTGTAAATGGATATTTTTTCACAAGTTTATTTTGTAAAGGAACATAAGAAATCATTTCAAGATTCTTAGATGGACCAAACAGTGGCAGTGTATTGTGGCTAATGCTGTGAACATCTTGAACAGCAGTGTGTTCACTGATATCTGAACATTGTAAACAGTCTTTTTATCAGTCAAGCTCTTCTGTAATACTATCATCGCTAAATAATAGCAGTTGCATATATATTTTGACATTTTTAGGCGATGCTGTGGGCACAAGCTGAACAGTAGTGCTGTTAGTCGTGCCACATGCAGCAGCCTTGGTTGCTCACTCAGTACTGGGGCCTTCACACCTGGGAATGTTACCCACAATTTTTTTTTTTTTTTAATGACGTCTGATTACTAGAGCCCTGAGGAAGCTGACGTGAACGTCGTATACCTGTGGGACTTTTAAATCTTATGTGGTACTTTAAAATGCATATATATGATGTGCACTGGGCAGGTAGTTAGAACAAAATTTGCATATATACAATTTGCGCTGTTAAAGGGCTAAAGCAAATAAGGTCTTGCAAGATTTGTTCCTTGCCTAGATAACTTAGGTGGTAATGTGTGCATGAGAACAATTAATTTAACCCTTCATAATGTAATTTGCTTTGCAGGCCCTCCAGTTGGTGGATGTTTTGGGCAGTGTCATATGGTGGTGTAGATGAAAGGGTCCTCGTGTGTGGCCTCTGCACCTTGTGAATGGCGTGTCCATAAAGTTGACATCTGCTACTTAAAGCCACACAACTCATGCTGACCACTTATCTTGGCATCCCCCAGATCACATTGTGGCTCTTGTGTCTTGGGTTGTTTCCAAGTGAGTGGTGGTCCCAAGTGCCATGAGCCAGTGGCAACCTATTGCCCAGGGCTATTGCGCCCATTCGTCAGTGCTGCCATCCCATAGGACATGTCCAGCAGCCTTCCCAGCAGCTGATTCCTGGATAATTGTGATTCCTGGAAAAAACAAACATGTGGGTGCCCTACCCTTGTGATCATTTATCTGTGTTTCACCCTCAGATCATCTGTTGAGAAGTGTTGACATTAGTTGCCTTCTCTCAAGGCTATTAAAACATAATTTAAGAAGAATAATGGCTGACTAGGTGAATCCAGTGATGAATGGATAGAAGTTTGCCATGTTATTATCAATAGATTAGTGGCTTAAAATTAAAAGATATGGACTGCAGAGCCCAAATTTCTTTCTCTGATGCCTGGCTTTCTGATGAATTTGAATGTATCTTGTTCCCAAATCGAGCTGTGACCAGTAACATGAATTACTTAGAGAATGGGGCATGACAGAACAAGCCTTGCGGATAGATATGGTTTAGTTTCTGCTTGTGCAAACATGGGCACAAAACTAATCCTTACTGGAGTGAGGACTGTGCTGCCATGCCTTGTGCTCTGTGACAGTGAGTAGCATGAATGTTTCACAGGATTAAGTTGATGCGCTCATCGCTTCTACAAGATCACCTCTGGCTGCCAGAAATGCGACGTGATTACCAATATTGAACTTTAGTTGGTGCGTTTCAGTAAGACTATTTTCTTAAATAATATTAAAATAGAAAATGAGACTTGATTGAATGTTCTCCCAAGGTTCACGATGGGTATTCTTGGCGTAAATATCTAGTGTGTGGCACACGGCCGCACAAAAGTTTCCTCTTCACCTAGCCTTTCTATCGTTTTTTTTTCTTTTTCCATTTTGACATAAAAAATTGTTGAAAATATAATTATTTCAAGTGTTTATGGTCTCAAACTGCTGTATACTTTTTTAATTAGTTCAGTGTAATAAATTATATTTCAATAGGCAAGCTGTGTTTTTATGAAATTAAATTTAGGAGTGAAAATGTTTCCATAATTTTCATTGGTTCTTCAAGGTTGTGGAAGAATTGCTATGTATTATTAACTGCTTTTATGTAATTTGTCCACAAGTCTTTAGTCGAGTCGATACAGTTTGATTCTATAAAGTGGGTGATAAAAATACTCTTGTCCAGTTTTGGATTCATTGTTTGTGATCAAATAAGTTAAATCATACAATGTGATAAAAAAGTGCTGATCTGTCAGTTATGTAAGGGATGCTCTGCCTTTTATTTTTTTTAAATATATAATAAAAATTTTAGGAATGCTTGTTGAACTAATGTTTAATCATGGCTGGGAAACACCTTTTCTATATAGAAATGCTTTGATTCACCATGTGTTCAAGTAATTCAGTGTATTAAAACACTGAAAACTATGACTGGCATATTTTGCCTCCATGTTTTGTGGGTCATTTGAACTTGGGGTGCCATCAGACAAAATATATAAATGACTTTAATAATGTGATTTCCTCCAGTAAACCTGCCGTCACATTATAGTACTTTATATTAACACCAGTACTGTATTTTTTCATCTGTTACTGGTACATACAAAATTGTCTACAAATGAGTATGCAGACCAGGGGTTTGTCAAATGTTATTGTGAAGAAACAATCACAAGTGTTAAGTAGTTTCCCAGAAACAATTGAAAAATAACTAATATCAACACGAGTTGTATCTTTTTCATTTTTTCCTCATTGAAGCTGCACATAACTTGAATGGAATACTGTATTGAGCTGCGAGCAGTATTGATAAAAGGTTCTGTATAGACCTATTCCGAGTACAGTAAATTGTGACTTCTGATTGATCTGGTCATTGTTGATTCCTAGAATCACCACCAGGTATTTGAAGAAATGTAGTTTTCTCTAAAAGTACTGAAATTTCAGAGAAATTATTTTGCCAAGATAATATGGTTAAGTGCTCTACAACATAAGAGACCAAAAGTAAGTAATTATCAAAAGAAGGCACCAAACAGGGAAGGCTATGTAGCACCATCAAATGTACGGAATAATCAGAGGGCGCTAAATATCACCAAGAATGCCAGTACGAGAACAAAAACGCATAAGGCGAACGATATCAAAAGTATCCAAGTCACCAAGAATTCTATTGAGGGACAGGCGACCGCGAGGGACGGTCGGAAAGCAAGACATACGCTCGTCCTGGAAGTCGGTACATTCAAGGACATGCACGACCACAAGAGGGACAAGAAGCAGGGCGGTGTTCCATCAAGTAACCATGGGTTAAGGGAGTATGGCCAATACGCAACCTCACCAGAGCTGTTTCCCATTGCCGGTTACAGTGGTATGAGGACGGCCACAAGGAAGTAAGTAATTATCAAAAGAAGGCACCAAACCGGGAAGGCTACGTAGCACCATCAAAGTGCGGAATAATCAGAGGGCGCTAAATATCACCAAGAATGCCAATATAAGAACAAAAACGTATAAGGCGAACGATATCAAAAGTATCCAAGTCACCAAGAATTCTATTGAGGGACAGGCGGTTGGAAAGCAAGACACACGCTTGTCCTGGAAGCCAGGACATTCAAGAAGGACATGCACGACCGTAAGAGGGACAATAAGGAACAGGGCGGCGCTCCATCAAGTGACCATGGGTTAAGCGAGTATGGCCAATATGCAACCTCACCAGAGCTGTTTCCCATCGCTGGTTACGGTGGTAGGACGGCCACGAGGAAGTAAGTAATTATCAAAAGAAGGCACCAAACCGGGAAAGCTATGTAGCACCATCAGAGGGCGCTAAATATCACCTAGGATGCCAATATGAGGACAAAAACGTATAAGGCGAACGATATCAAAAGTACCCAAGTCACCAAGAATTCTATTGAGGGACAGGCGGTTGGAAAGTAAGACACGCTCGTCCTGGAAGCCAGGACATTCAAGAAGGACGTGCACGACCGTAAGAGGGACAATGCAATTAGGACAATAAGGAACAGGGCGGCGCTCCATCTCTCACAAGTCAAGTCTGGCCTCAGGCCGGGCTTGAGGAGTAGAAGAACTCCCAGAACCCCATCAAGCAGGTATGTTATGGCAGGAATTTCCCCACTGTAAAAGTTGTTTACATTATTTTCATTGGGGTTACAATTTGTCAAAGAAGTTGTTTGTTTGGAGCATCTTCGCTCTACGGTGGGTTTTTGTTGTTTCTGTGGTTATCTTTGATCCTCGGGCTCCTTTTTGCTTCTTTGCGCAGACCAGTCTTGTCTCTGATAGGCACTCTTAGAGTGGAGGCCTGGTGTATCTAGGAAACCCTCCCATACAATATACTTTTGTAGAGTTAGATTCAAACAAACAACATACACCAAAATGTTATCACAACACCACACACTATGCAGCCATCTGTTGGTTGTAGGATGAATATTTATGGCAGAAGGAGCCTGCCAAGATCATCCTGCTGTCCAAAACAAGGAGGCTCTTTCCTATACAAAATATTGTTGATTTTGTCATGCAAATTTAATGCATTATAACATGTATCAAGAATATCAGGTATTAAAAATCTGAGCACAATATTGAAATATGGTTGGGCCAAGTAGGAAGGGGGTACCTCCCTAATTTGGCAACAATCATAACACACCAGTACTTTAATCTCAGCACTCGACATTTTAACATACAGCAACTGTGAAATCTTTTCACAATTTGCATCAAACTATATTATTAGCAGCACTCTGAAACAAATATACAACTGCAATTCTTGAACTTATCTTTTATGTCAGATTTTTTATCACAGCATTCGATGATTGTCCTATAGAATAATTTTGACTCCAACAATAGAGGTTAAAATGGGGAAACACATTTCACAATTCAGAAAATACATCAATAACATTTGAAACTAAAGTAAGAGACTACCAGTCATTAAAAGATTGGTAGATACACTGTTGGCAGAGAAACAGATCATTGGCAAGTTTATGTTGTAAATAAAACAATAAATCATACATTCAGACACACACACCCTGAGTGTGTGTGTCAGGTGGGTTCTTTTCTAGACAACAACCCTTTTTTTAACGAGTAAGAGACATGGGGATGTGCACTGTTACAGGCTAAAGCAGCTCTGAATACATTAAATTTGCTAAATTAACTTGTTTTGTTACATTCTCCTGTTATTCTGATGTTATGTTAATTATAGTTCCAGTGCTCTCAATAAAATAAAATAATTTATCGTTTAGAGATGACTGGTACTATGACATCTTCAAATAAATCTAATGAACTACAATTTGCCATCCAACTTCTTAATTCGGCAACATTTTCTACCTGGCGTACTTCAAAATCCATGAACTTCTTGTGATGACTACCTTGGTAAAGCACAGACAACAACCGTTCTTTACATGGTTTGCCCGATGAGTCAACATCCACGCACTGAGTTCTGTTCCTCTGGAGATATATCTGATAGAGATAGTAATGCCACATTAAATTTTGGTTGAGGATATTGTAACTAGATTTTTTGAAATTTGAGGCAAGGATTGTTTTGTAAACCTCTTTCAGCCCTTTCAACAGGGAATGGAACAATTAGCTCATGAATAAACAGTGGTACTAAAACTATTGGATTAAAAAAACAATGCTATTCAAATGAGGAAAATGCAACATGCTGTACCAGAACTCTTCTTTCTCTTAAACTAGTACTTTTGTTAAATTTTTATAATTTATGTCCATTAAATACACTTCACTCTTCCACTGCAGAATTTTTTCAGCGATCATCCACCCAGTGTGGATTTTCTTGGAAAATTACAAAAATCATTCATTATTACCCAAGGGGCCGCCATCTCTCTAGTGGCCTCGACAGGGAAAGGAAACCAGTGATTTGTCATAGATTTCCCCATTGTTCCAGAGGAATTTTTCCAACTGGATTTTGAACTGAAGCATTTAAAGTCTTGGCATTTACAACTACAGCATAGCAGGCAGGCGATTCTATGGGTTTATAACACTGGGTGAAAAAGCATCTCTTGTTTTCTGTCCTAGGGTAACTTGTTGAGCTTAATTTGTTGCTGTTGCCTCTTGTAAGTGTTGCATCTGTGACTATTTTAAATGACCTCTTCATTTAAAGAAGTGGTCTGGATTAATATCTTAAACTTGTTTAGTATTTTAAGTCTCAATTAGATCAGCCCTGTTATACAGTACCTGGTTTGTAATTTTATAGTCATGTGGCACCTCATTCTTGGTATGAGTGTCAATTTAGTTAAGGGATGTTTTTTGTCGCCCATTGTTAAATTTTCTCCAGACCAGACATATTCTTTTGATAACAGACATATTGAGACATATTCATAAGACGAGGTGCTCATGGTTAAATACAATAGTTCAAATGGAGAAACATCAGAGGCTTGTGCAGTTGAATAACCACATTTGTCTTTGAAGTCTTAAGGTTTGTTTGACTATTCCTAAGTTTTTTTTTTTTTTTACTGCGCCTCCCAACCACTTGGGCTAGACAGTAGAGTGAAGGTCTCCCTTCATGCAGATCAGCATTCAATCCCCGACCATCCAGATGGTTGGGCACCATTCCTTCCCCCCTGTCCCATCCCAAAATCCTTATCCTGATCCCCCCCCCCAAGTGCTATATAGTCATAATGGCTTGGTGCTTTCTCCTGATAGTTGCCCTTCCCACTTGTTGTGAAACTTTCAATGGCTGGTGGATCCTGTCTCCTAGGTCTTTTTTTTCATCAATTTGCTGTATTGTAGTGTTGTTGATTTGATAGTTGCAATGTGCATTCTTATGTACTGTATTACACTACATGCAAAGTTTTGCATTTTTCAATATTATTTATTTATTTATTTATTTATTTATTTATGCATATACAAGAAGGTACATTGGGAATGTAGGGATACATAATATGGTAATTACAATATTGTAAAGTCACTAGCACGCGCAGCATTTCGGGCAGGTGTTTTAAAAGGCATTTGCCAATCTTCCAACCATTTGTGAAGTTCAAGTAGATTTGTAAGGCCTCAATATCATCTTTGCTTCCTACTTATGTTCTTTGTCATCTAAAATTCTGATGATGATGATGATTGTAATATTCTTATCTGTCAGTGATGTACAGTATATGACACAAAGGGTTGGTCCCACAATGGAACCTTTATGTACTCCACTTGCCACCTGGTTGAAGGGGTTCTGGGAGTTCATCTACTCTCCAAGCCCGGCCCGAGGCCAGACTTGACTTGTGAGAGTTTGGTCCACCAGGCTGTTGCTTGGAACGGCCACATTTTCCCAGTCAGGTTCATTTCTATTTAGGATGACCCTTTGCTTTTAACAAAGGGTCATCCTAAATGGTTTTAACTATTGATTTATCCATTCTAGTATTTTACCATTTATTTCATCGATTTTTAATTTCCTTGCCAGATCAGGAAATATAAATAAAGATTACATCAAATCAAATCTCTTAGTTCAGTTTTAATTACTATATTTCTATGTAAAGCTGCCATAATAATGTAATTCTGTTATTAATATACAGCACTGTTTGTGGAAATAAAAATTAAATTATATGCACCATAAAAATATCAGGTACCACAACTCTTTGTATAATTTGAATGGGGGGCTCATCCCATATGATCTGAACTGGTAAGTTATAACTATTTAAAATATAATACAAACACTACATTTACATTTTTTCTAGCTTATTCTATTTCCATAATATAAAAAATTCAGTACATGTACAGTACTGTACTAAATAACATTATTTATCTGTACTGCTGTACTGTATTTTGACTAATCTGTGCCCCACAAAAACTGGAGCTTCACAACCATTCATAACAAGTAGGATTAACTGACATTAGAATACATACCTTCATATTTTCCTCATTCCCTTGTAAAATAATAAATATCCAATGCACACAGAATATTATCCGTCCGAATAGGTCCAACTCTTCACACCAGCTTTTTATTGTTTTAAGGTATCTTGTTTTATTCCGCATGTGGTCTAGGTGCAATACACATGTTATAGGTCCTGCAAGTACACTTGTGTGGTTCACAATTTGATTCAAATGAAACCAAATACAGTACTAATCACTTGCATTTACCATTAATGTTTTCTAACAAATATTAAAAATAACCTTTCACTAACTGAAGAAACAGTAGAAACAATATGTACATAAAATAACATTGTTACTATATTCCTAACTGAATAAAACAAGAATATCAAACCTGGGGACCAAGCTTTCCAGCTTAGATTCTTTATATTCCGTACTTATAATATAGGATGATAAACCACCATTGAATGTAATGAAACGCCTCTTTTCTGATGGGTTCTCGGTGGCTTCATGTTGCTGTCCACTTGGATAGCTCTGGCACAATTTGAGTGACACCAGTCCCTTGCGAGTCATTATGAGTCTACAGGGGACCAGAGGTCAAAACCTGGTGCCTCTATGAAGGCACAGGAAGCTGAAGATACAAGATCACTCAGACCAAGAAAATAATATCAGAAGCAACACAAGACCCACCAAGCTGAACTACCCAGCAGAAACCGAGCCCCAGGAACAAGGAACCAAAAATACTGGGTTGACAGACAAAGCGACACCCAGGGCATACAAAGAATGGCAAACTGCAGTACCCAGACAAAGAAAGATACGAACCCTTGGCAGAAGGAAACAAGACCCAAAACCAAAGGACCCCTATGGAACACCACAATCATACTACTTGTATAATGACACTACAGTATCATCAGCATTGGTAGTACTGTACAATGTATTGTACATTGTATTAGTAAGTACATTGGTAGTACTGTACAGAAGAGGTTAGAGACATTAAATATGCCTAGATCAAAGAAAAAGAGGCGATATGATCACTACGTACAAAATTGTAACATAAATCGATAAAATTGATAGGGAAGAAGTCCTGAGACCTAGAACTTCAAGAACAAGAGGTCATAGATATAAACTAACTAAACAAAGCTGCCGTTGAAATATAAGAAAATTCACTTTCGCAAACACAGTGGTAGATGGTTGGAACAAGTTAAGTGAGAAGGTGGTGGAGGCCAAAACCGTCAGTAATTTCAAAACGTTATATGACAAAGAGTGCTGGGAAGACGGGACACCACGAGCGTAGCTCTCATCCTGTAACTACACTTAGGTAATTAGAAAGACCCTCTCATCAACACTGGTAGTACAATGATCCCATCATCCACATTGGTGAGTACAATGACCCCAGCACCAACACAAGTACAATAACTCCCCAGCACCATCACTAGTAAGTACAGTACATTAATCATCATCAACACTGGTGAGTACAATGACCATCATCAACACTGGTGGGTGTATTAGTTTAAAATCTTTAGCACGTATATGTTCGTAGATTAAAGTGGCAAGAGAACTTATGAAAAGGTCTTGTGAAATGTATGGGGGACACAACAGTTATGTGGAGTTCATTCCAATTTTGCAATTTAAATTTATTTTGTGCAATACTGATTTGTTTGCAATTTTCCTGGATCGCATCCCACATTAATTTAATGCTAAGGGAAATTAATGTATAAAATCATTATATAAATAATCATGAGTTTACACACACAAGACTACAATACCTTTACTTGTGTCATTTTCCAATGTAGGTGTATTATGAGGTGGTCCTCTAATGTCTTCGTTTTCTTGTAAAGCTGTGAGAAGGTTCAGAATCATTGGTGCTCCACAGCATGACTCCGCAATATTTTTCAAAAAGGTTTTCACACTGTCACACTCCATGCGTGTCAACGATGAGCACTGGAAGTGATTACAATTAAAAAGTACCCATCAGAACAAAAAATATATGTTAATATAATGCAACATGCAAATGATTTTCTTATTAATACATTACATTCAGAGGGTTTCTATATTTCTGTATTCAAATAAATCAATCTGAAAGTGTCAAAATGATAATGCTTTCTTTGACATATCATAAACAAATGAAGTTATATTGCTCAATTTTCATGACACTTTTCAATGACTTTTTTCATATTTAAATATTTAAAGTTCAAGCCAATATAATAAGGCACTTATTCCGAAGCTAGTGAATGGAAGTCTTTTGGAAGAAAGAACAAAAGTGTTAAAATTATAAGGAATCCCTATTATGGGACAAAGATAAATTGAAAATATTTAAAATATTTTTTAAATAGCCTGTACAAGAAATGTAAAATGTCAATGTTTAATGTTTGCCAACACAAAAAACTAATAAAATAGAATGTGCTAATTTCTTACTTAAAAAACTACCATAACATTTCAGTATTACTGTAAAGGCCTTACCTGTACAGACACTGATGGAGGTTCATTGGGATAAGAGTTTGCAGACAAATTAAACACTACAGTTATCTTCAAGTCTGGACTGGCTATCGGGCTTGTTGTAACCGCAAATTCTACAGAAGAGATATCTGTGGCAAATACCGATTAATTAATGTACAGTACAGTATAGCATATGAGGGGGGTATCATCTGCTAAAATGCTCTACTCCCTTTAGACTTTATCAGCAGCAATCTACTATCATTAATAGTTATCAGCAGCAATCAACTAATTAATAATTATCAGCAGCAATCCACTATCATTTCTTTACCTACATGAATATTTTGCTCTGATAAACTCCAATTTGAGCCGAAAACACGTTTAGCATTTTCTATTTTTCACACGTGGTTTTTCTGCATACTTGGATCAGTGTTTTTGTGATCATTGTGTATGTGTGTAATAAAAATAATGTTTTTATTTTTTTTAGAGTTTTATTTATGTATACAAGAATTCTTACATTCTTGTACAGCCACTAGCACACATAGCATTTCAGGCAAGTCCTTAATCCTAATTTCCCCCTGGATACGACCCGCCAAATCATTTTAAAAACTAGGTACCCATTAACCGCTGGGTGAACAAAGGCTACAGTTATAGATTGGCTCCCAGTCAATCCTCCCTGGCCAGGATATGAACCTAGGCCAAAGCGCTCACGAAACGTCAAGCGAGTGTGTGTTACCACTTTGCCACAGGGACTGCTTAAGATATAACATAAACAAGGAGCAACGGTTTCAAGCTCAACAAGCCACAATGCAGGACTGAAAATAGATGCTTTTTCACCCAGAGAATTGTAAATCCAGGAACCCGCCAACTCACCGAAGTCATAAATGCCAAATCTCTGTTAAATTTTAAAATCCATCTAGAAAAAATCATACATACACACATACATATTTGTGTTCTTAATGTAATATGATAATATTATTTGAAATCAACCAATTTATAGAAATATTTAAAAATAACAAATATCATTTTACCTGTTAGGCAAATTGTGCCTTGCATACTAGGCCAAGTAGTGTGTTCTGGCTCTTAGGTATAACATATATATATGTGTCATATCTAATAGCCAGACATAATAACACCTAACCATCAAGGAGCAACTCCTGGCTGATCCAGACAGAGCCGCAGAAAAGCACAGTTCAGACACAGAGCCAGAAAGGCTGAAGCCTAATAAAGTTCATTGGCCAAAATAGATATGACATCTGTCCACATAAATTGCTGAGCATCAACCTATATGATCTTTCCCAAACTATGAGAGGATTCATAATTACCTGTAATAATAATAAAAATAATTATTAGCTTCCACAAAAAGAGGTTTGAAATGCCCATAAAAATTATACTTTATAAAATAAAGCACAAATAAAAGAACCTTTCCCTCACTAATCGTGTCAACTATATGAACATAATTACTGTAACCTCCTACCCTTTGAGTGTAGAGAAAACTCATTTTCCCTGCAGAATATGGCTTCAATGGCCTCAAGTTCTTCATAAATCTGGTCCATCATGTTAGGTGTTGACTGGCAGGTTTGCAGCGAGTTGTTGTTTTAGAGGCTATAATGACATTAGACTACATGAGCTCTGTTGTACTGGAGTCCACATTGGAGCAATGGATGGGGATACAGCTGTATTTCCCCTTTCATCTAGCGGTACTGCAGTTGCACGTCACCTGGTGGCACTGGAGAGGCACGTCACCTGGTGGCACTGGAGAGGCATGTCACCTGGTGGCACTGGAGAGGCACGTCACCTGGTGGCACTGGAGAGGAACGTCATCACCTGGTGGCACTGGAGAGGCACGTCACCTGGTGGCACTGGAGAGGCACGTCACCTGGTGGTACTGGAGAGGCACGTCACCTGGTGGCACTGGAGAGGCACGTCACCTGGTGGCACTGGAGGCACGTCACCTGGTGGCACTGGAGAGGCACGTCACCTGGTGGCACTGGAGGCACGTCACCTGGTGGCACTGGAGAGGCACGTCACCTGGTGGCACTGGAGAGGCATGTCACCTGGTGGCACTGGAGAGGCACGTCACCTGGTGGCACTGGAGAGGAACGTCATCACCTGGTGGCACTGGAGAGGCACGTCACCTGGTGGCACTGGAGAGGCACGTCACCTGGTGGCACTGGAGAGGCACGTCACCTGGTGGCACTGGAGAGGCACGTCACCTGGTGGAACTGGAGAGGCACGTCACCTGGTGGCACTGGAGGCACGTCACCTGGTGGCACTGGAGAGGCACGTCACCTGGTGGCACTGGAGAGGCACGTCACCTGGTGGCACTGGAGAGGCACGTCACCTGGTGGCACTGGAGGCACGTCACCTGGTGGCACTGGAGAGGCACGTCACCTGGTGGCACTGGCACTGGAGAGGCACGTCACCTGGTGGCACTGGAGAGGCACGTCACCTGGTGGCACTGGAGAGGCACGTCACCTGGTGGCACTGGAGGCACGTCACCTGGTGGCACTGGAGAGGCACGTCACCTGGTGGCACTGGAGAGGCACGTCACCTGGTGGCACTGGAGAGGCACGTCACCTGGTGGCACTGGAGAGGCACGTCACCTGGTGGCACTGGAGAGGCACGTCACCTGGTGGCACTGGAGAGGCACGTCACCTGGTGGCACTGGAGAGGCACGTCACCTGGTGGCACTGGAGAGGCACGTCACCTGGTGGCACTGGAGAGGCACCTGGCAGCTGGAATACAATGTTGTGATGGTTATCAGTTGCCACAAAAGGCGTATCGTACAATATTTTCTACCATTTCGGACACAAAATTTGTACGTCCCGCATAAAATCTATTGGTCAATATTATAACGACAATATAATTCCATTAACAGCGAAATTCTTCAACTTTTAGCAGGCATATAAGTATTAAATGGTTGGGCTCTTAGTCCCTGCGTTTGGGAGCAGGAACATTGCTCCCTACTAGTCCCCAGAACTACCTACTAACAAAACTACCTACTACTACCTACTACCTACTAGTTGCGGGGACAACTAAGAGGCATGAGTTACAAGGAAAGGCTGAGGGAACTGCACCTCACGTCACTAGAAGACAGAAGAGCCTTCTGTCAGAAGAGATATGATCACCACATACAAAATTCTCAGGGGAATTGACAGGGTAGATAAGGATGGATTATTTATCACGGGTGGTACACGAACAAGGGGACACAGGTGGAAGCTGAATACCCAAATGCCTACAGTATTTGTCATATCATATCACCTGGTGAT
>WNGS01004374.1:10570845-10585535 GCA_020271785.1 Procambarus virginalis
AAGAAAAGCGCGCTTTGGTACTCCAATTCCTGCCCATTCCGAGTAACCTTCGACCATCCCCGGTCAACAATACCCTATCATTCTACCAACAACATCAACCTGGTTTACACAGGGTAGGAGGTGGGGCCAGGGTGAGGGCCCAGGGGCATGAGGCGGGTGAGCCCAGGGGGCGGTGAGGGCCGGGTTACACCCACCACACGTAGTGGCTCACCAACACCAAGGTCGCTTTACATACGCCACGCTCCTCCTTCATCTGTCAGTGTCTAAGGAAGGCGACGGTCTAAACCTTCGTGCCCGGCACACAGTATTGTTGTACCCGTTTCATTATTGTAATTCTTGTGACGTCCGTCTCCTTGTGGCATGGACTTTAAAGGTGTGGAGGGAGGTGGTTTCCAAAGCTTCTTCTTTCAGTGTGGTGCGGTCCACTAGTTGACCGCTCGGCCAAGTGTCATAATTACTTTCCTTCGGCACATTACGTTCCCTGGTTGTCCTCTTTCCTATTTTTATTATTATTTATTCTATTTTCAATGGTGCTATCCTCATATGACTGATATATGTGTTGTGAGTGTTCAGGTGTGTGTGAGTGTTCAGGTGTGTGGGAGAGTCCAGGTGTGTGGGAGAGTCCAGGTGTGTGGGAGAGTCCAGGTGTGTACTCACCTATTTGTGCTGCGGGGGTTGAGCTCTGGCTCTTTGGTCCGCCTCTCAACTGTCAACTCAAACTGGTGTACAGGTTCCTGAGCCTACTGGGCTCTATCATATCTACACTTGAAACTGTGTATGGAGTCAGCCTCCACCACATCACTTCCTAGTGCATTCCATCTGTTAAACTACTCTGACACTGGAAAGTTCTTTCTAACGTCCCTGTGGCTCATGTGGGTACTCAGTTTCCACCTGTGTCCCCTTGTTCGCGTCCCACCAGTTTTGAATAGTTTTCCTTGTTTACCCAGTCGATCCCCTGAGGATTTTGAAGGTTGTGATCATGTCTCCCCTTACTCTTCTGTCTTCCAGTGTTCAGGTGTGTGGCAGTGTTCAGGTGTGTGGCAGTGTTCAGGTGTGTGGCAGTGTCAGGTGTGTGGCAGTGTTCAGGTGTGTGGCAGTGTTCAGGTGTGTGGGAGAGTCCAGGTGTGTGGGAGAGTCCAGGTGTGTGGGAGAGTCCAGGTGTGTGGGAGAGTCCAGGTGTGTGGAGAGTCCAGGTGTGTGGGAGAGTCCAGGTGTGTGGGGAGAGTCCAAGTGTGTGGCAGTGTTCAGGTGTGGCAGGTGTGTGGAAGACGCAGCTCCCCCCCCTCCCAGGGTACCAGAACACAGGGGTAGCAGCACCCTGGGGCGGTACTCACAGTCACCAGTACCCGGGGAGTACCCAGGGTTCACAGTGCCCGGTTTAACACACACTGTACAACACCAAGACGGCGGCGCCGGAGGTGTCGGACCTACAGGAGGCCACACACTCTGGCTGGTGGTCCGGGCTAGCACACCTTCACACTCATAGGGCAGGCGAGGCAGGCGAGGCAGCGAGGCAGGCGAGGCAGGCGAGGCAGGCGAGGCAGGCGAGGCAGGCGAGGCAGGCGAGGCGAGTGAGGCAGGCCAGGGTGCCAAACTCCTGGTAATTCCACCGTGCGGACCGTCGCCTGCTGGGCTGGTCGCCGCCGCCGTCTTAATTCTCATTTAACTCACGTCTCTAAAGAATTTAATTGTTTGTGTTTGTTTCCTTGCTGTGTCGTCTCTGCGGCCTCAGTGTAGACTAGTTGTGGTATACATAGTATCCCTGCTGCCTCAGTGTAGACTAGTTGTGGTATACATAGTATCCCTGCTGCCTCAGTGTAGACTAGTTGTGGTATACATAGTATCCCTGCTGCCTCAGTGTAGACTAGTTGTGGTATACATAGTATCTCTGCTGCCTCAGTGTAGACTAGTTGTGGTATACATAGTATCCTGCTGCCTCAGTGTAGACTAGTTGTGGTATACATAGTATCTCTGCTGCCTCAGTGTAGACTAGTTGTGGTATACATAGTATCTCTGCTGCCTCAGTGTAGACTAGTTGTGGTATACATAGTATCTCTGCTGCCTCAGTGTAGACTAGTTGTGGTATACATAGTATCTCTGCCAGACCGTTGCCTTGTTACACCATAACCTACAAAATACAGTCTTCACCTAACCAGCAACCCACACACCCAATCCTCCCACCTAACCCATCTAGCCGTTCCATAGATATCGTGATGACATGTAAGCGCATTATCGTGCAAATAAGACCCACTGGTTGAGCGAACAGGTTGTCCCTGCTGCCGCTTTTAGGCTCTAAGTAGTGGTATACTCTACGAATGTAAACTGCGGACTATGATGGTATTACAGATGTAAACTAGAGTAGGAATTATGTTAAGAATGTGAGAGGAGAATGGGCAGCAAGGTCACCTGTGAAGGACACCTACCTAGGTGAGGTGAAACAGGACATCTACCTTGGTGAGGCAGGACACCTACCTAGGTGAGGTGAGGCAGGACACCTACCTAGGTGAGGTGAGGCAGGACACCTACCTAGGTGAGGTGAGGCAGGACACCTACCTAGGTGAGGTGAGGCAGGACACCTACCTTGGTGAGGTGAGACATGACATCTATCAAGGTGAGGTGAGCAGGACACCTACCTAGGTGAGGTGAGGCAGGACACCTACCTAGGTGAGGTGAGGCAGGACACCTCCTAGGTGAGGTGAGGCAGGACACCTACCTAGGTGAGGTGAGACAGGACATCTATCAAGGTGAGGTGAGGCAGGACACCTACCTAGGTGAGGTGAAACAGGACATCTACCTTGGTGAGGTGAGGCAGGACACCTACCTTGGTGAGGTGAGGGCAGGACACCTACCTAGGTGAGGTGAGGCAGGACACCCACCTAGGTGAGTTGTGGGTTCCCTTCTTGACTGTGTCTCAGGTGTTTCTCTTGATAATTACTGACTCTCTCTCAGGTAAGTAAAACCTATGTTACTTGTACTGTTTGTTGTTCATCAGTACGTCCAGCGTCACTCACTTGTTTCTCACTTAATTACTTGTCACATGTTGTTTATTCGTGTTGTTGTGTATTAAGTGATAAGCTTTTGTTATTGACAAAGGCTTTGTATTTAGGGTCACTGTTGAAAGGTTGAATTGTTTCGCTGTTATGCTTCTGTTTTTTTATGTCAATATTTCTTAATTTCCATTTATTGGTCATGTTTAGTCTTTCTAAAATTCTTCTCCCCCCCCCTTCTCCTCGACACTTGCTATAGAGTTTATCTCTTAAATGGGGAGGATGTCCTCGGCCCGTCAGTGTGGTGGTGGTGTCCTCGCCCCGTCAGTGTGTGGTGGTGTCCTCGCCCGTCAGTGTGGTGGTGGTGTCCTCGCCCCGTCAGTGTGGTGGTGGTGTCCTCGCCCCGTCAGTGTGGTGGTGGTGTCCTCGCCCGTCAGTGTGTGGTGGTGTCCTCGCCCCGTCAGTGTGTGGTGGTGTTCTCGCCCCGTCAGTGTGGTGGTGGTGTCCTCGCCCCGTCAGTGTGTGGTGGTGTCCTCGCCCCGTCAGTGTGTGGTGGTGTCCTCGCCCCGTCAGTGTGTGGTGGTGTTCTCGCCCCGTCAGTGTGGTGGTGGTGTCTCGCCCCGTCAGTGTGGTGGTGGTGTCCTCGCCCCGTCAGTGTGGTGGTGGTGTCCTCGCCCCGTCAGTGTGTGGGTGGTGTCCTCGCCCCGTCAGTGTGGTGGTGGTGTCCTCGCCCCGTCAGTGTGGTGGTGGTGTCCTCGCTCCGTCAGTGTGGTGGTGGTGTCCTCGCCCCCGTCAGTGTGGTGGTGGTGTCCTCGCTCCGTCAGTGTGGTGGTGATGTCCTCGCCCCGTCAGTGTGGTGGTGGTGTCCTCGCCCCGTCAGTGTGGTGGTGGTGTCCTCGCTCCGTCAGTGTGGTGGTGGTGTCCTCGCCCGTCAGTGTGGTGGTGGTGTTCCTCGCCCCGTCAGTGTGGTGGGGTGTCCTCGCCCCGTCAGTGTGGTGGTGGTGTCCTCGCCCCGTCAGTGTGGTGGTGATGTCCTCGCCCCGTCAGTGTGGTGGTGGTGTCCTCGCCCCGTCAGTGTGGTGGTGGTGTCCTCGCTCCGTCAGTGTGGTGGTGGTGTCCTCGCCCCGTCAGTGTGTGGTGGTGTCCTCGCCTCGTCAGTGTGTGGTGGTGGTGTCCTCGCCCCCGTCAGTGTGTGGTGGTGTCCTCGCCTCGTCAGTGTGTGGTGGTGGTGTCCTCGCCCCGTCAGCGTGTGGTGGTGTCCTCGTATGGTGTACGTGTGAGCGCGCGCGTGCGTGCTGGTGTACATACAAATATTTTTGCTATTACATAAACCTTTGACCTCTGTAATAACAATTACCTTTCACAGTTCCACAATAGGCCGCCAACTGCCACACTTTGACAATACCCACTCGACTCCCGCCATTGACCCGCGACCCATTTTTTACCCCGCTCTTAATCACTCCTCCGTCGTTTTTACCTTCCGGTCATATCATGTCATGGCGGCTTTGTTGGGGGTAATCACCTGGTTCATTATCACCGCCAAGTTGTCTCTTGTTTGTTGGTTAACATTCCGCTACTGGGGAACCATATGATGCAAGTAGCACGGGCTATGGTGAGCCCGTGGTGGACTTACCTGGCACAGGAGCGGGGCAAGTAGCACGGGGGATGGTGAGCCCGTGGTGGACTTACCTGGCACAGGAGCGGGGCAAGTAGCACGGGGATGGTGAGCCCGTAGTGGACTTACCTGGCACAGGAGCGGGGCAAGTAGCACGGGGGATGGTGAGGCCGTGGTGGACTTACCTGGCACAGGAGCAGCAAGTAGCACGGGGATGGTGAGCCCGTGGTGGACTTACCTGGCACAGGAGCGGGGCAAGTAGCACGGGGGATGGTGAGCCCGTAGTGGACTTACCTGGCACAGGAGCGGGGCAAGTAGCACGGGGGATGGTGAGGCCGTGGTGGACTTACCTGGCACAGGAGCAGCAAGTAGCACGGGGGATGGTGAGCCCGTGGTGGACTTACCTGGCACAGGAGCGGGGCAAGTAGCACGGGGGATGGTGAGCCCGTGGTGGACTTACCTGGCACAGGAGCAGCAAGTAGCACGGGGGATGGTGAGCCCGTGGTGGACTTACCTGGCACAGGAGCGGGGCAAGTAGCACGGGGATGGTGAGCCCGTGGTGGACTTACCTGGCACAGGAGCAGCAAGTAGCACGGGGGATGGTGAGCCGTGGTGGACTTACCTGGCACAGGAGCAGCAAGTAGCACGGGGGATGGTGAGCCCGTGGTGGACTTACCTGGCACAGGAGCAGCAAGTAGCGCGGGCTATGGTGGGCCCGTGGTGGACTTACCTGGCACAGGAGCAGCAAGTAGCACGGGCTATGGTGGGCCCGTGGTGGACTTACCTGGCACAGGAGCAGCAAGTAGCGCGGGCTATGGTGAGCCCGTGGTGGACTTACCTGGCACAGGAGCAGCAAGTAGCGCGGGCTATGGTGAGCCCGTGGTGGACTTACCTGGCACAGGAGCAGCAAGTAGCACGGGGGATGGTGAGCCCGTGGTGGACTTACCTGGCACAGGAGCAGCAAGTAGCGCGGGCTATGGTGGGCCCGTGGTGGACTTACCTGGCACAGGAGCAGCAAGTAGCACGGGGGATGGTGAGCCCGTGGTGGACTTACCTGGCACAGGAGCGGGGCAAGTAGCACGGGCTATGGTGAGCCCGTGGTGGACTTACCTGGCACAGGAGCAGGGCAAGTAGCACGGGCTATGGTGAGCCCGTGGTGGACTTACCTGGCACAGGAGCAGGGCAAGTAGCACGGGCTATGGTGAGCCCGTGGTGGACTTACCTGGCACAGGAGTAGCAAGTAGCACGGGCTATGGTGAGCCCGTGGTGGACTTACCTGGCACAGGAGCAGCAAGTAGCACGGGCTATGGTGAGCCCATGGTGGACTTACCTGGCACAGGAGCGGCAAGTAGCACGGGGGATGGTGAGCCCGTGGTGGACTTACCTGGCACAGGAGCAGCAAGTAGCGCGGGCTATGGTGGGCCCGTGGTGGACTTACCTGGCACAGGAGCAGCAAGTAGCGCGGGCTATGGTGGGCCCGTGGTGGACTTACCTGGCACAGGAGCAGCAAGTAGCGCGGGCTATGGTGGGCCCGTGGTGGACTTACCTGGCACAGGAGCGGTGCTGTAACTTGGGTTCCCAGAAATTCGTTACCTTTTAAACTGTCGAGGCATGACATCATAGTCACGTGATGTGTCATAACTACACGATGACGAACGTACTGTCACTGAAGCGGACGTGAGGCGGTGACTTGTACAGTGGCCGTGGTGTTCACTGTACAGCGCGGTGAACCAAACTGAACCACATAAGCTACGAGACTTAACAAGGGCAAAATGATGTAATCAGGTCATTTAGATGTGCCGTTAGTATAGGTGTTGAAGATGTCAGTACCAGCATAGCAGTTGGCATCTGTCCACCACTGAGACGGTGGTGGACAGTGGCTTGATCATTAACAAGCCTCTGTCGGTCTCCCGTCCGGGGCACAACAGCCTTGGCCTAAATTAGTACATATATGTACTCTAGTAGGCCTAGGAGAACTTAGATTTGTTTGTTGCCTTGTTTACTAATACAAAACGTGTGTGTGTGTGTGTGTGTGTGTGTGTGTGTGTGTGTGTGTGTTACGGTACTGGCACCGTCGTCTGAGTGTGGCATGGTAATTCCAGCGCCATCTATGAGTCTGCACTCAAACTCCCCTGGAATTGGATGCTACGTGGACAACGCCATCTATTGGTGGTGGCGTGGCAGCGATCAATGGCTCCTGTTTCCTGCCTCAGTTAACAAGAGAGGTCACCGTAGATGACCTCTGGTGGTGGGCATATCAAGATCAGTGCCACCTAGATTGTACTATGGAGCATAATGTCAACTCCCCAGTGAGTAAGTGTTACCTCCTGGTTTCCCCAGTGTACCATCCTGTTAACTGATGACGTTTCATGACCATAGAGGTGATGTGTGGAGGCAGTTGTACTGAAGAGGGCATTTTACCTTAGGCAGTCTACGTACTCTCCGCCTGGTCTTGGAAGAAGACTGAGTAAGCCGCCGTCGATCTACGCAGTGTGTTGGTAACGATCGGCGTACCCGGGAATTGCTTAGGAGAGTAACGGACGACAGTGAGGTGCCTGTTGTGAAGTGTTGCTAGCCGGTCGCTAGAGGCTTCTGCCAGGGGTTAGCTACCCCTGTATGTGTTGGTTTGTGACCCTGATCAGCGTGTGGCTGAAGTTCTCTGCCAGCAAGTGGTTGGAGAGCGATAGTGGGATATAGGCACGACGTGATACTGTGTCGGTGGGCTGGCCCACGTAAAAGGTGAACTCGCCAGTGTTTCCCAGTCCGAGTGGACAAGGTACTGAGCGGTGGAAACACTACGGTTGACGAACACTGTATGTGTGTGCTTTTGGTGTCCTGTGTGAAAGGAACCCTACTACTGTAAATAAGAGTAGAAATATTCTATTTTAATATATTTTAACGGTGAGGGTAAATACAGTGGTGAAGGCAATAGTGTTTTGTTCACCCTCCCCTTTATTTATTCATTGCATTATATAGCCAAATCTTGAGCGTGTACTACCGACTTGGGGTCGGATACTACAAACAAGGTTCATCCATCAAGAACTAAGTTACTGGTCCATAGTGACCATAACATGTGTGTAGTCACCTAACTGTGCTTGCGGGGGGGGGGGGTGAGTTTCGGTTGTTTAGTCCCGCCTCTCAACACGTGTACAGATGCCTGAGCCTACTGGGCTCTATCAAATCTTTATTTAAAACTGTGTATGGAGTCAGCCTCCACCACATCACTTCCTAATGCATTCCACCTGATAACTACTGACGCACGTTCCTTCAACTGTCTCTACCTCATTTGGGTCAATACCGTCCACGGCATGCTACAGGTGGCACCGTCCACGGCATGCTACAGGTGGCACCGTCCACGGCATGCTACAGGTGGCACCGTCCACGGCATGCTACAGGTGGCACCGTCCACGGCATGCTACAGGTGGCACAACGTGTGGACGACGACACGGCGGGAATGTATCTGTGGGCGCTCTGTGTACCGGCGACGGCAAGCATAGTAACACTGGTGCTCAGTGTTGTTCCCAAGTTTACACTGTGGTGAACCACGGAGGGTCGAGGCCGGAGCCCTGGAAGGTGTCGGGGTTTACGGCTGGAATGCGTCCTTGTGGCAGGAATGTATGTGAACATAATCGACCAGCACCGAGAGGTGTGTGTGCTCTTGGCCTTCATGTCAACATTGGCGTGTGTGTGTGTGTGTGTGTGTGTGTGGGCTCGCCTGTGTGTGTGTTGTTGGGGTTGAACCTCAGCTCCGCGGTGTCGTCCTAGGGGCTCATCTTCCATTAAACGGTGTTTATATTGCATAACAATTTGGGGTGTCGTACCTGCGTTGCAGGTGTCTACTCCTGCGCTCTCTTGTCAAACTTCATATCTAGTTTATATCAAAGTATTTTATAAATGTGTGTGCGTGTCTATAGCACTGCTTTCAGTGACTACGGGGAAGTGACGTCTTGGTGTTATGCCCCGCCTTCTAGCCTTGTTGTATACGTTTGCTTTATAATTTATTTGACGCTTGAATTTGTTTACAAATTATCCTTAGCCGAGGATGGAGGTGGCTTCCACAACTTCCTCTTTCTGCGCATTCCACGTGTTGACCATCCGTACAGGATACGTGAATTTCCTTAGATTCCTGCAGCTCTTTTAGCTCTGGCACGAATCTTGTTGCAAACCTCTGGACTTCTTCAATTTTGGTGCTTCACAAAGTGCGGAGTCCACGCTGGTGGTGTATATTGCAGCATTAATCAACAAATGTTGCGTAGATTGCCTTTCAAGTTCTGATTCAGGTTTCTAAAATATGCTGTAATGTTTGGCAGCGTTCTATAGCTGCCGATCTTACCCCGTCTGTGCCTCTGGTGTTACTAATGGAAATATTACTCCCAAATATACTACTTACGATTTCTGTAGTTTTCTTCCTCTTATGGTGAGGATGTCTCCTGGTCTCCAATTCCCATCTGCATTATCTTGCACTTTTTGGTGATTTAAGCTTTAGCAGCCATTTGTGTGCCTAGGTAGAAATAACCTAAGCTACTCTATCCCTTTGATGTATTTCTTTATCTCAATAAACATACTTGAACTCTTGGGATATTTTTTTTTTTGTAACTTTCTGCAGTCTTCTGTTCTTATATGCTTGTTAAGGTTGTGCGGTGTGCAGACATTGACATGTACGAGCTCACTACCTCGGGCAGGGTCATAACAAGTAAGAACACTGGTAGCACGCCTAGGTGGCCTTCACTTGTTACATTCCTCCAGGTCATGGCCTCCTCGTTGGCTGTTGTGTTCGCTTATATCCTCCAATATCCAGGTCATTGTCGTTGCAGTTATCCCAGCCTCCTGCTCCATCCTCAACACCACCTTATCATGAAGAACAGTCTCAAAAGCCTTTATATAATCTGGGAAATACTGTCTATCCGGCCTTCATTTTCCTTTCGCATTTCAGTAACCTTGTCACAGAAATCGATCAAGTTTTTCAGGCACGACTTAACCTTCTTAAATCCAAGTTGCTCTCTTGTTACAAAGTTTGCCTCTTTACAGGTGCTCCATTGTTCTCGGTCATCATTTCTGCAACCTTGTGCACGGAGTACTTGTCAGTGGCCTGTAATTTAGTGCCGGTCTGTAATTTAGTGGCGCGTGTCTGTTCCATTCCTTGTAATATTGGGGCGACGTTAGCAGCGGTCCACAATTACCTGTGAGAGTGTGTGCGTTACTGAGTCTTTGTAGAGCCGTCCCTAGTACCAGTCCTCACTCTGTGAGGGGAGAGTGAGGGGAAGTTGGGTTCTCATAACACTGTAGTGCATGGTAGTGTGCCCGGCCTTGGTGGTGGGCCAAGGTGCACTGGTCACCCGCCCACCTTCCCCTTATCTCACGGCTTAACCGCATACTTGGCCGGATAAAACAAAAAATAACTGTGCCATAGAGATTGGGATCTACGCGAGGGCGAGGCAGTGGTGTGGCAGTCGAGGAACTTGATGACCGAAGTAAAAGTTTTGATATAGAAACCAAACAGGCGGAAATAGTTACGCAAGTAACTGCTTTCCATAGAAGTAGTTACAAAGTAATATCATAGATGTAAACTTGGGAGAAAGTTTGAGGCAGCGGCTGGATAAGTGGAGGAGTGTAAGTGGTATCTGGCTTGCCTCTTGTGACGTCATGGAGTGAGAGCGCTGGGCCTTGGTACTCTGGTGTGCCGAGAGCACTGGCCTGATATACAAGTCGTGCACGACCAAGTGACGGGAGGGCAGCGACGACCTCCAGGTGAAGTATACACTCCCAGCCACACTGGTCGACGGTACCGACACTGAGTGAACGACACACGAGAGGCACCAGCACCCTGCCCTGCATCTGCAAGTTATTGCTCTCTTGCAGTGCTCTAGGCCAGACACTGTGGATAATATATTTTCTAGTCATTTTTATAATGAAGAACAGGCCATCTGATGCCTGGAGGAGCCTGGAGCAGTGTTAGTGGCACTATTCTCCACGCCAGAGGTCACTCTCGGCTGGGCTGGACCAGCCTTGCCCTCACTGCTAATTAACAATGGTCAGGGAGTCATAACACCATGCTAATGTTCCTCTCCACAAGACGATGATTACTGATGAGTAATGACATGAACACTGATGACTTAGTGATAACATCAACTCTGATGACTTAGAGACAGAGGGGAAGGAAGGATGGGAGAGGACACAATACAAATGGGAATAAATGAGTCAGGAAATGTGTGACGTTATGAGGTCACTCGATAAACGAGGGAGAGGGAGAGGCCGCTCACACTGTGTGAGGAGCCACCACCACCACCACTGTGTGAGGAGCCACCACCACCACCACTGTGTGAGGAGCCACCACCACCACTGTGTGAGGAGCCACCACCACCACTGTGTGAGGAGCCACCACCACCACTGTGTGAGGAGCCACCACCACCACTGTGTGAGGAGCCACCACCACCACTGTGTGAGGAGCCACCACCACCACTGTGTGAGGAGCCACCACCACCACCACTGTGTGAGGAGCCGCCACCACCACCACCACTGTGTAAGAACCACCACCGCCACCACCACAGTGTGAGGAGCCACCACCACCACCACAGTGTAAGGAACCACCACCACCACCACCACTGTGTGAGGAGCCACCACCACCACCACAGTGTGAGGAGCCACCACCACCACCATCACTGTGTAAGGAGCCACCACCACCACCATCACTGTGTGAGGAGCCACCACCACCACAGTGTGAGGAGCCACCACCACCACCACTGTGTAAGGAGCCACCACCACCACTGTGTGAGGAGCCACCACCACCACCACAGTGTGAGGAGCCACCACCACCACCATCACTGTGTGAGGAGCCACCACCACCCCATCACTGTGTGAGGAGCCACCACCACCACAGTGTGAGGAGCCACCACCACCACCACCACTGTGTGAGGAGCCACCACCACCACAGTGTGAGGAGCCACCACCACCACAGTGTGAGGAGCCACCACCACCACAGTGTGAGGAGCCACCACCACCACAGTGTGAGGAGCCACCACCACCACCACTGTGTGAGGAGCCACCACCACCACTGTGTGAGGAGCCACCACCACCACTGTGTGAGGAGCCACCACCACTGTGTGAGGAGCCACCACCACTGTGTGAGGAGCCACCACCACTGTGTGAGGAGCCACCACCACTGTGTGAGGAGCCACCACCACCACTGTGTGAGGAGCCACCACCACCACTGTGCGAGGAGCCACCACCACCACTGTGCGAGGAGCCACCACCACCACTGTGCGAGGAGCCACCACCACCACTGTGCGAGGAGCCACCACCACCACTGTGCGAGGAGCCACCACCACCACTGTGCGAGGAGCCACCACCACCACTGTGCGAGGAGCCACCACCACCACTGTGCGAGGAGCCACCACCACCACTGTGCGAGGAGCCACCACCACCACTGTGCGAGGAGCCACCACCACCACTGTGCGAGGAGCCACCACCACCACCACTGTGCGAGGAGCCACCACCACCACCACTGTGCGAGGAGCCACCACCACCACTGTGCGAGGAGCCACCACCACCACTGTGCGAGGAGCCACCACCACCACTGTGCGAGGAGCCACCACCACCACTGTGCGAGGAGCCACCACCACCACCACTGTGCCAGGAGCCACCACCACCACCACTGTGCCAGGAGCCACCACCACCACCACTGTGCGAGGAGCCACCACCACCACCACTGTGCGAGGAGCCACCACCACCACCACTGTGCGAGGAGCCACCACCACCACTGTGCGAGGAGCCACCACCACCACTGTGCGAGGAGCCACCACCACCACTGTGCGAGGAGCCACCACCACCACTGTGCGAGGAGCCACCACCACCACCACTGTGCGAGGAGCCACCACCACCACTGTGCGAGGAGCCACCACCACCACTGTGCGAGGAGCCACCACCACCACTGTGTGAGGAGCCACCACCACTGTGTGAGGAGCCACCACCACCACCACTGTGCGAGGAGCCACCACCACCACTGTGTGAGGAGCCACCACCACCACTGTGCGAGGAGCCACCACCACCACTGTGCGAGGAGCCACCACCACCACCACCACTGTGTGAGGAGCCACCACCACCACTGTGCGAGGAGCCACCACCACCACTGTGCGAGGAGCCACCACCACCACCACCACTGTGTGAGGAGCCACCACCACTGTGTGAGGAGCCACCACCACCACCACCACCACTGTGCGAGGAGCCACCACCACCACTGTGTGAGGAGCCACCACCACCACCACTGTGCGAGGAGCCACCACCACCACTGTGCGAGGAGCCACCACCACTGTGTGAGGAGCCACCACCACTGGTGAGGAGCCACCACCACTGTGTGAGGAGCCACCACCACCACTGTGTGAGGAGCCACCACCACTGTGTGAGGAGCCACCACCACCACTGTGTGAGGAGCCACCACCACCACTGTGTGGGGAGCCACCACCACCACTGTGTGAGGAGCCACCACCACCACTGTGTGAGGAGCCACCACCACCACCACTGTGCCAGGAGCCACCACCACCACTGTGCGAGGAGCCACCACCACCACCACCACTGTGCGAGGAGCCACCACCACCACACCACTGTGCGAGGAGCCACCACCACCACCACTGTGCAGGAGAGCCACCACACTGTGCGAGGAGGAGCACCACCACCACCACTGTGCAGGAGCCACCACACCACCACCACTGTGCGAGGAGCCACCACCACCACCACTGTGCGGAGCCACCACCACCACCACTGTGCCAGGAGCCACCACCACCACCACCACTGTGCCAGGAGCCACCACCACCACCACCACTGTGCGAGGAGCCACCACCACCACCACCACCACTGTGCGAGGAGCACCACCACACACCACACTGTGCGAGGAGCCACCACCACCACCACTGTGCCAGGAGCCACCACCACCACCACCACCACTGTGCGAGGAGCCACCACCACCACCACTGTGCCAGGAGCCACCACCACCACCACCACTGTGCGAGGAGCCACCACCACCACCACTGTGCCAGGAGCCACCACCACCACAGTGTGAGGAGCCACCACCACCAACACCACTGTGCGAGGAGCCACCCACCACCACTGTGCCAGGAGCCACCACCACCACCACCACTGTGCGAGGAGCCACACCACCACCACTGTGCCAGGAGCCACCACCCACCACAGTGTGAGGAGCCACCACACCACCACCACTGTGCGAGGAGCCCCCACACCCCACTGTGCCAGGAGCCACCACCACCACCACCACTGTGCCAGGAGCCACCACCACCACCACCACTGTGCGAGGAGCCACCACCACCACCACCACAGTGCGAGGAGCCACCACCACACCACCACTGTGCCAGGAGCCCACCACCACCACCACCACTGTGCGAGGAGCCACCACCACCACCACTGTGCCAGGAGCCACCACCACCACAGTGTGAGGAGCCACCACCACCACCACCACTGTGCGAGGAGCCACCACCACCCCACTGTGCCAGGAGCCACCACCACCACCACCACTGTGCCAGGAGCCACCACACCACCACCACTGTGCGAGGAGCCACCACACCACCACCACAGTGCGAGGAGCCACCACCACCACCACAGTGAGTCGGGGACAGCAGGTAAAGTGGAGGAGGAAAGCTGACATAAATATATAGATGAGAAAGTGAGATCAGGAGAGGAAGGGATTGTTGTGGGTAGGATGTTTTGGGGGTGTTGAGGGGGGGGGGTGTTGGTGCCCCTCCCCTTCCCTGGGGGGTGTTGCCCCTTCCCGCTTGGGGGGGGGGGGGCGGTGTTTGGACACGAGTTGGTGTGGCCGTCAGTGTGCTTCCACCAGCTGTGTTGAGTGTACGTCCCTTCTCTCTCTCTCTCTCTCATCCTCTCCCATCTCTCCTCTCTCCTCTCTCTCTCTCTCCCTCTCTCTCTCTCTCTCCTCATCTCTCTCTCTCTCTCTCTCTCTCCCCCTTCTATATGTCTGTATCTTTTTCTCACTCACGCCTCTCTCTCACTCTCATAGGCTCTCTATCTCACACACGGACTCTCATTCAATTACGGTCTCTATCTCTCACTCAAAAACGCATTTT
>WNGS01004374.1:10587260-10598139 GCA_020271785.1 Procambarus virginalis
CACCTCTACTCATCTCACCTGCACCTCTACTCACCCCACCTGCACTCTACTCACCCCACCTGCACCTCTACTCATCTCACCTGCACCTCTACTCACCCCACCTGCACCTCTACTCTCTCACCTGCACCTCTACTCACCTCACCTGCACCTCTACTCATCTCACCTGCACCTCTACTCACCCCACCTGCACCTCTACTCACCCCACCTGCACCTCTACTCATCTCACCTGCACCTCTACTCACCCCACCTGCACCTCTACTCACCTCACCTGCACCTCTACTCACCTCACCTGCACCTCTACTCACCTCACCTGCACCTCTACTCACCTCACCTGCACCTCTACTCATCTCACCTGCACCTCTACTCATCTCACCTGCACCTCTACTCACCCCACCTGCACCTCTACTCATCTCACCTGCACCTCTACTCACCCACCTGCACCTCTACTCATCTCACCTGCACCTCTACTCACCTCACCTGCACCTCTACTCATCTCACCTGCACCTCTACTCATCTCACCTGCACCTCTACTCACCCACCTGCACCTCTACTCACCTCACCTGCACCTCTACTCACCTCACCTGCACCTCTACTCATCTCACCTGCACCTCTACTCACCTCACCTGCACCTCTACTCACCTCACCTGCACCTCTACTCACCTCACCTGCACCTCTACTCATCTCACCTGCACCTCTACTCACCTCACCTGCACCTCTACTCACCTCACCTGCACCTCTACTCACCCCACCTGCACCTCTACTCACCCCACCTGCACCTCTACTCACCCCACCTGCACCTCTACTCACCCCACCTGCACCTCTTCTCACCTCACCTGCACCTCTACTCACCTCACCTGCACCTCTACTCACCTCACCTGCACCTCTTCTCTCCCCCCACCTGCACCTCTACTCACCCCACCTGCACCTCTTCTCACCTCTTCTCACCCCACCTGCACCTCTACTCACCTCAACCTGCACCTCTACTCATCTCACCTGCACCTCTACTCACCCCACCTGCACCTCTACTCACCCCACCTGCACCTCTACTCACCCCACCTGCACCTCTACTCACCCCACCTGCACCTCTACTCACCCCACCTGCACCTCTACTCACCCCACCTGCACCTCTACTCACCCCACCTGCACCTCTACTCACCCCACCTGCACCTCTACTCATCTCACCTGCACCTCTACTCATCTCACCTGCACCTCTACTCACCCCACCTGCACCTCTACTCACCCCACCTGCACCTCTACTCATCTCACCTGCACCTCTACTCACCCCACCTGCACCTCTACTCACCCACCTGCACCTCTACTCACCCCACCTGCACCTCTACTCACCCCACCTGCACCTCTACTCACCTCACCTGCACCTCTCTTCTCACCTCTTCTCACCCACCTGCACCTCTACTCACCCCACCTGCACCTCTACTCACCCCACCTGCACCTCTACTCACCCCACCTGCACCTCTACTCACCCCACCTCACCTCTTCTCACCTCACCTGCACCTCTACTCACCTCACCTGCACCTCTACTCACCTCACCTGCACCTCTACTCACCCCACCTGCACCTCTACTCATCTCACCTGCACCTCTTCTCACCCCCCTGCACCTCTACTCACCCCACCTGCACCTCTACTCACCCCACCTGCACCTCTACTCACCCCACCTGCACCTCTACTCACCTCACCTGCACCTCTTCTCACCTCTTCTCACCCCACCTGCACCTCTACTCACCCCACCTGCACCTCTACTCACCCCACCTGCACCTCTACTCACCCCACCTGCACCTCTACTCACCTCACCTGCACCTCTACTCACCTCACCTGCACCTCTACTCACCCCACCTGCACCTCTACTCTCTCACCTGCACCTCTACTCACCCCACCTGCACCTCTACTCACCCCACCTGCACCTCTCTCAACCTCACCTGCACCTCTACTCACCTCACCTGCACCTCTACTCACCTCACCTGCACCTCTACTCACCCCACCTGCACCTCTACTCACCCCACCTGCACCTCTACTCACCTCACCTGCACCTCTACTCACCCCACCTGCACCTCTACTCACCTCACCTGCACCTCTTCTCACCTCACCTGCACCTCTACTCACCTCACCTGCACCTCTACTCACCTCTACTCACCCCACCTGCACCTCTTCTCACCCCACCTGCACCTCTACTCACCCCACCTGCACCTCTTCTCACCTCTTCTCACCCCACCTGCACCTCTACTCACCTCACCTGCACCTCTTCTCACCTCTACTCACCCACCTGCACCTCTTCTCACCTCACCTGCCCCTACTCACCCCACCTGCACCTCTACTCACCCCACCTGCACCTCTACTCACCCCACCTGCACCTCTACTCACCTCACCTGCACCTCTTCTCACTCACCTGCACCTCTACTCACCCCACCTGCACCTCTACTCACCTCACCTGCACCTCTACTCACCCCACCTGCACCTCTACTCACCTCACCTGCACCTCTTCTCACCCCACCTGCACCTCTACTCACCCCACCTGCACCTCTTCTCACCTCTTCTCCACCCCACCTGCACCTCTACTCACCTCACCTGCACCTCTTCTCACCCCACCTGCACCTCTACTCACCTCACCTGCACCTCTTCTCACCTCTACTCACCCCACCTGCACCTCTTCTCACCTCACCTGCACCTCTACTCACCTCACCTGCACCTCTTCTCACCCCACCTGCACCTCTACTCACCCCACCTGCACCTCTTCTCACCTCTTCTCACCCCACCTGCACCTCTACTCACCTCACCTGCACCTCTTCTCACCCCACCTGCACCTCTACTCACCTCACCTGCACCTCTACTCACCTCACCTGCACCTCTACTCACCTCACCTGCACCTCTACTCACCTCACCTGCACCTCTTCTCACCCCACCTGCACCTCTACTCACCTCACCTGCACCTCTACTCACCTCACCTGCACCTCTACTCACCTCACCTGCACCTCTACTCACCCCACCTGCACCTCTACTCACCCCACCTGCACCTCTTCTCACCTCTTCTCACCCCACCTGCACCTCTACTCACCTCACCTGCACCTCTACTCACCCACCTGCACCTCTACTCATCTCACCTGCACCTCTACTCACCCCACCTGCATCTCTACTCATCTCACCTGCACCTCTACTCACCTCACCTGCACCTCTACTCACCTCACCTGCACCCACTAAACCCCCAATAAGAGGCAGGTGCATAAGCTGGAGAAACAGGCAGGAGTAACTGGTAGGGTGCTCCAGTGGATAAGGGAGTACCTAAGCAATAAAAAACAGAGTTACTGTGAGGGGTGAGGTCTCAGGATGGCGTGAAGTCACCAGCGGAGTCCCACAGGGTTCTGTACTCGGACCTATCCTGTTTCGGACATCCGTAAATGATTTTCCAGAGGGTATAGATTCATTCCCCTCAATGTTTCCTAAAGTTATGTGAAAGAGTAAGACAGAGGAGGACAGTATGAGGCTACAAGATGACCTGGACAAACTGAAGGAATGATTCAACAAATGGCTACTTTAGTTAAATTCAAACAAGTGTAAAGTAATGAAAATAGGTGTAGGGAGCAGGAGGCCAGATACGAGGTACCATTTGGGAGATTAAATCTTTCAAGAATCAGGGAGTGAGAAGGATCTGGGAGTTCATATCACGCCAGACCCGTTCCCTGAAGCCCCACATTTTATACAAGAGTTGTTACATTCTTGTACAGCCACTAGTACGCGTAGCGTTTCAGGCAGGTCCCTGGAATACGATCCCTTGCCGCGAAGAATCGTTTTTTCATCCAAGTACACATTTTACTGTTGCGTTAAACAGAGGCTACAGTTAAGGAATTGCGCCCAGTAAATCCTCCCCGGCCAGGATACGAACCCATGACATAGCGCTCGCGGAACGCCAGGCGAGTGTCTTACCACTACACCACGGAGACGAAAATAAATCAAGAGGATATCACCAGCGGCATATGCCAGGTTGGCCAACATAAGAAATGTCTTTAAAAATTTGGGTTTTTGGTTTTGGTAGGGACGCGAGTCTTATTTTCCTCGGCGTCACCCCTTTTATATGAAAAGAACCATCGGAAATGCATCCGAGGTGCCGTAAGGAATTATTCAGAACCTTGTATACTACATATGTCAGACCAATCCTGGAGTATGCAGCTCTGGCATGGGGTTCGTATCTAGTCAAACACAAGACTAAGTTGTAGTAAGTTCAAAGGTATGGCACCAGACTGGTACTCGAGCTGAAGGGTATGAGCTGCAAGGAAAGACTATTAAAATTAAACCTTACGTCACTGGAAAGAAATAGTTATTGGAGACATGATAACCATGTAGAAAATACTAAGGGGAGTTGACAGGGAAGATTATATAAGGTGGGCCCTCCAGCACGCACACACACACACACACACAACACACACACACACACACACACACACACACACACACACACACACACACCACAAACACACACACACACACACACACACACACACATAAAATTGTAAAGTTATGGAAATGGGATCAGGTGATAGGAGACCAAAGGGACAGTACACAATGAAGGGGAACAGCCTACCTGTAACGATTCGAGAAAGAGATCTGGGAGTGGATGTGACACCTAATCTAACTCCTGAGGCACATATAAATAGGATAACGACAGCAGCGTACTCTACACTGGCGAAAATTAGAACTTCATTCAGAAACCTAAATGAGGAGGCTTTTAGGGCGCTTTACACTGCCTACGTGAGACCCGTCTTAGAGTATGCCGCACCATCATGGAGCCCCCACCTGAAGAAACACATAAGGAAACTGGAGAAGGTTCAGAGGTTTGCGACGAGGCTTGTCCCAGGGTTACGAGGGATGGGATATGAAGAGCGTCTGAAGGAACTGAACCTTACGACACTAGAGAAAAGAAGGGAGAGAGGAGATATGATAGGGACATATAAAATATTCAAGGGAATTGACAAAGTGGAAATAGATGAAATGTTCACACGTAATAATAACAGAACGAGGGGACATGGGTGGAAACTGGAAACTCAGATGAGTCACAGAGATGTTAGGAATTTTTCTTTTAGCGTGAGAGTAGTGGAAAAATGGAATGCACTTGGGGAACAGGTTGTGGAAGCAAATACTATTCATACTTTTAAGACTAGGTATGATAGGGAAATGGGACAGGAGTCATTGCTGTAAACAACTGATAGCTGGAAAGGCGGGATCCAAGAGTCAATGCTCGATCCTGCAAGCACAAATAGGTGAGTACAAATAGGTGAGTACACACACACACACACACACACCACACACACACACACACACACACACACACACACACACACACAACACACACACACACACACACACACACACACACACCATGAGAGAGAGAGAGAGCGCCTTTTCCTCCTCTCCACAAAGGGTGAATAGTGTGTGTGAACTAAGCAATTGATTTCCAAGTCAGTTATGAGTGGCTAGGGGGGCAGGTGTGCGTAGGGGGGGGCGGAGGTGAGGGGGGCTTTTGGTTTAGAGGTGGGGTGAGGGCCGGGGTTTGGGGAGGGGGGGCTTCGTGGGGGGGGGGGTGATGTAGGGATGGGGGGGAGGGGCGGGTGTGGGGGGGGGGGGAGGGGGTCTCGCTCTGTTGAGGAAAATGTCTTACGAGTGGATCATAAAATGTTAAACGTTACAACATCGTTCATAGTAGGGAAATGTGGAGGTGTTTAGGTGTGTGTGAGTGTTCAGGTGTGTGGGAGAGTCCAGGTGTGTGGGAGAGTCCAGGTGTGTGTGGGAGAGTCCAGGTGTGTACTCACCTATTTGTGCTTGCGGGGGTTGAGCTCTGGCTCTTTGGTCCCGCCTCTCAATTGTCAATCAACTGGTGTACAGGTTCCTGAGCCTACTGGGCTCTATCATATCTACACTTGAAACTGTGTATGGAGTCAGCCTCCACCACATCACTTCCTAATGCATTCCATCTGTTAACTACTCTGACACTGGAAAGTTCTTTCTAACGTCCCTGTGGCTCATGTGGGTACTCAGTTTCCACCTGTGTCCCCTTGTTCGCGTCCCACCAGTGTTGAATAGTTTATCCTTGTTTACCCAGTCGATTTCCCTGAGGATTTTCAAGGTTGTGATCATGTCTCCCCTTACTCTTCTGTCTTCCAGTGTTCAGGTGTGTGGCAGTGTTCAGGTGTGTGGCAGTGTTCAGGTGTGTGGCAGTGTTCAGGTGTGTGGCAGTGTTCAGGTGTGTGGAAGAGTCCAGGTGTGTGGGAGAGTCCAGGTGTGTGGGAGAGTCCATGTGTATGGGAGAGTCCAGGTGTGTGGGAGAGTCCAAGTGTACTCACCTAGTTGTACTCACCTAGTTGTGCTTGCGGGGGTTGAGCTCTGGCTCTTTGGTCCCGCCTCTCAACCGTCAATCAACAGGTGTACAGTTTCCTGAGCCTAATGGGCTCTATCATATCTACATTTGAAACTGTGTATGGAGTCAGCCTCCACCACATCGCTTCCTAATGCATTCCATTTGTCAACCACTCTGACACTAAAAAAGTTCTTTCTAATATCTCTGTGGCTCATTTGGGCACTCAGCTTCCACCTGTGTCCCCTAGTGCGTGTGCCCCTTGTGTTAAACAGCCTGTCTTTATCAACCCTGTCGATTCCCCTGAGAATCTTGAATGTGGTGATCATGTCCCCCCTAACTCTTCTGTCTTCCAACGAAGTGAGGTTTAATTCCTGCAGTCGCTCCTCGTAGCTCATACCTCTCAGCTCGGGTACTAGTCTGGTGGCAAACCTTTGAACCTTTTCCAGTTTAGTCTTATGCTTGACTAGATAGGGACTCCATGCTGGAGCCGCATACTCCAGGATTGGTCTGACATATGTGGTATATAATGTTCTGAAAGATTCCTTACACAAGTTTCTAAAGGCCGTTCTTATGTTAGCCAACCTGGCATATGCTGCTGATGTTATCCTCTTGATATGAGCTTCAGGGGACAGGTCTGGCGTGATATCAACCCCAGGTCTTTCTCTCTCTCTGACTCTTGAAGTATTTCATCTCCCAAATGATACCTTGTATCTGGTCTCCTGCTTCCTACCCCTATCTTCATTACATTACATTTGCTTGGGTTAAACTCTAACAGCCATTTGTTCGACCATTCCTGCAGCTTGTCCAGGTCTTCTTGAAGTCTCAAGCTGTCCTCCTCTGTCTTAATCCTTCTCATAATTTTGGCGTCGTCAGCAAACATTGAGAGGAATGAGTCTATACCCTCTGGGAGATCATTTACGTATATCAGAAACAGGATAGGTCCAAGTACAGAGCCCTGTGGGACTCCACTGGTGACTTCACGCCAGTCTGAGGTCTCACCCCTCACTGTAACTCTCTGTTTCCTATTGCTTAGGTACTCCCTTATCCACTGGAGCGCCCTACCTGTTACTCCTGCCTGTTCCTCCAGCTTATGCATCAACCTTTTATGGGGTACTGTGTCAAAGGCTTTCCGACAGTCCAAAAAAATGCAGTCCGCCCACCCTTCTCTTTCTTGCTTAATTCTTGTCACCTGATCGTAGAATTCTATCAATCCTGTAAGGCAAGATTTACCCTCCCTGAACCCATGTTGATGGGTTGTCACGAAGTCTCTTCTCTCCAGATGTGTTACTAGGTTTTTTCTCACAATCTTCTCCATCACCTTGCATGGTATACAAGTTAAGGACACTGGCCTGTGTGTGTGTGGCAGTGTTCAGGTGTGGCAGGTGTGTGGAAGACGCAGCTCCCCCCCCCTCTCCCAGGGTACCAGAACACAGGGGTAGCAGCACCCTGGGGCGGTACTCACAGTCACCAGTACCCGGGGAGTACCCATGGTTCACAGTGCCCGGTTTAACACACACTGTACAACACCAAGACGGCGGCGCCGGAGGTGTCGGACCTACAGGAGGCCACACACTCTGGCTGGTGGTCCCGGGCTAGCACACCTTCACACTCATAGGGCAGGCGAGGCAGGCGAGGCAGGCGAGGCAGGCGAGGCAGGGGAGGCAGGTGAGGCAGGCGAGGCAGGCGAGGCGAGTGAGGCAGGCCAGGGTGCCAAACTCCTGGTAATTCCACCGTGCGGACCGTCGCCTGCTGGGCTGGCCGCCGCCGCCGTCTTAATTCTCATTTAACTCACGTCTCTAAAGAATTTAATTGTTTGTGTTTGTTTCCTTGCTGTGTCGTCTCTGCGGCCTCAGTGTAGACTAGTTGTGGTATACATAGTATCTCTGCTGCCTCAGTGTAGACTAGTTGTGGTATACATAGTATCCCTGCTGGCTCAGTGTAGACTAGTTGTGGTATACATAGTATCTCTGCTGCCTCAGTGTAGACTAGTTGTGGTATACATAGTATCTCTGCTGCCTCAGTGTAGACTAGTTGTGGTATACATAGTATCCCTGCTGCCTCAGTGTAGACTAGTTGTGGTATACATAGTATCTCTGCCAGACCGTTGCCTTGTTACACCATAACCTACAAAATACAGTCTTCACCTAACCAGCAACCCACACACCCAAGCCTCCCACCTAACCCATCTAGCCGTTCCATAGATATCGTGAATGACATGTAAGCGCATTATCGTGCAAAATAAGACCCACTGGTTGAGCGAACAGGTTGTCCCTGCTGCCGCTTTTTAGGCTCTAAGTAGTGGTATACTCTACGAATGTAAACTGCGGACTATGATGGTATTACAGATGTAAACTAGAGTAGGAATTATGTTAAGAATGTGAGAGGAGAATGGGTAGCAAGGTCACCTGTGAAGGACACCTACCTAGGTGAGGTGAAACAGGACATCTACCTTGGTGAGGTGAGGCAGGACACCTACCTAGGTGAGGTGAAACAGGACATCTACCTTGGTGAGGTGAGGCAGGACACCTACCTACGTGAGGTGAGACAGGACATCTACCTTGGTGAGGTGAGGCAGGACACCTACCTACGTGAGGTGAGGCAGGACACCTACCTAGGTGAGGTGAGGCAGGACACCTACCTAGGTGAGGTGAGGCAGGACACCCACCTAGGTGAGTTGTGGGTTCCCTTCTTGACTGTGTCTCAGGTGTTCTCTTGATAATTACTGACTCTTCTCAGGTAAGTAAAACCTATGTTACTTGTACTGTTTGTTGTTCATCAGTACGTCCAGCGTCACTCACTTGTTTCTCACTTAATTACTTGTCACATGTTGTTTATTCGTGTTGTTTGTGTATTAAGTGATAAGTTTTTGTTATTGACAAAGGCTTTGTATTTAGGGTCACTGTTGAAAGGTTGAATTGTTTCGCTGTTATGCTTTTGTTTTTTTATGTCAATATTTCTTAATTTCCATTTTATTGGTCATGTTTAGTCTTTCTAAAATTCTTTTCCTCCCCCCCCCCTTCTCCTCGACACTTGCTATAGAGTTTATCTCTTAAATGGGGAGGATGTCCTCGTCCCGTCAGTGTGGTGGTGTGTGTCCTCGCCCCGTCAGTGTGGTGGTGGTGTCCTCGCCCCGTCAGTTGTGGTGGTGTGTCCTCGCCCCGTCAGTGTGGTGGTGGTGTCCTCGCCCCGTCAGTGTGGTGGTGGTGTCCTCGCCCCGTCAGTGTGGTGGTGGTGTCCTCGCCCCGTCATGTGTGGTGGTGGTGTCCTCGCCCCGTCAGTGTGGTGGTGGTGTCCTCGCCCCGTCAGTGTGGTGGTGGTGTCCTCGCCCCGTCAGTGTGTGGTGGTGTCCTCGCCCCGTCAGTTGGTGGTGGTGTCCTCGCCCCGTCAGTGTGGTGGTGGTGTCCTCGCCCCGTCAGTGTGTGGTTGTGTCCTCGCCCCGTCAGTGTTGGTGGTGTCCTCGCCCCGTCTGTGGTGGTGGTGTCCTCGCCCCGTCAGTGTGGTGGTGTCCTCGCCCCGTCAGTGTGGTGGTGGTGTCCTCGCCCCGTCAGTGTGGTGGTGGTGTCCTCCCCCGTCAGTGTGGTGGTGGTGTCCTCGCCCCGTCAGTGTGGTGGTGGTGTCCTCGCCCCGTCAGTGTTGTGGTGGTGTCCTCGCCCCGTCATGTGTGGTGGTGGTGTCCTCGCCCCGTCAGTGGGTGGTGGTGTCCTCGCCCCGTCATGGTGGTGGTGGTGTCCTCGCCCCGTCAGTGTGGTGGTGGTGTCCTCGCCCCGTCAGTGTGGTGGTGGTGTCCTCGCCCCGTCAGTGTGTGGTGGTGTCCTCGCCCCGTCAGTGTGTGGTGGTGTCCTCGCCTCGTCAGTGTGTGGTGGTGTCCTCGCCTCGTCAGTGTGTGGTGGTGTCCTCGCCCGTCAGTGTGGTGGTGGTGTCCTCGCCCCGTCGTGTGGTGGTGGTGTCCTCGCCCCGTCAGTGGGTGGTGGTGTCCTCGCCCGTCAGTGTGTTGGTGGTGTCCTCGCCCCGTCAGTGTGGTGGTGGTGTCCTCGCCCCGTCAGTGTGGTGGTGGTGTCCTCGCCCCGTCAGTGTGGGTGGGTGTCCTCGCCCCGTCAGTGTGGTGGTGGTGTCCTCGCCCCGTCAGTGTGGTGGTGGTGTCCTCGCTCCGTCAGTGTGTGGTGGTGTCCTCGCCCCGTCAGTGTGTGGTGGTGTCCTCGCCCGTCAGTGTGGTGGTGGTGTCCTCGCCCCGTCAGTGTGGTGGTGGTGTCCTCGCCCCTTCCGTGTGTGGGGTGGTGTCCTCGCCCCGTCAGTGTGGTGGTGGTGTCCTCGCCCCGTCAGTGTGGTGGTGGTGTCCTCGCCCCGTCAGTGTGGTGGTGGTGTCCTCGCCCCGTCAGTGTGGTGGTGGTGTCCTCGCCCCGTCAGTGTGGTGGTGGTGTCCTCGCCCCGTCAGTTGTGGTGGTGGTTGTCCTCGCCCCGTCAGTGTGGTGGTGGTGTCCTCGCCCCGTCAGTGTGGTGGTGGTGTCCTCGCCCCGTCAGTGT
>WNGS01004374.1:10626278-10652340 GCA_020271785.1 Procambarus virginalis
CCGCCACCTGATCCACCACCGAATCCGCCACCCGATCCACACCGAATCCGCCACCCGATCCACCACCGAATCCGCCACCCGATCCACCACCGAATCCGCCACCCGATCCACCACCGAATCCGCCACCGATCCACCACCGAATCCGCCACCCGATCCACCACCGAATCCGCCACCCGATCCACCACCGAATCCGCCACCTGATCCACCACCGAATCCGCCACCTGATCCACCACCGAATCCGCCACCCGATCCACCACCTGTTCCATGACCAGATCCCCACCTGTTCCATGGCCAGATCCACCACCTGTTCCATGGCCAGATCCACCACCTGTTCCATGGCCAGATCCTCCACCTGTTCCATGGCCAGATCCACCACCTGTTCCATGGCCAGATCCACCACCTGTTCCATGGCCAGATCCACCACCTGTTCCATGACCAGATCCACCACCTGTTCCATGGCCAGATCCTCCACCTGTTCCATGGCCAGATCCACCACCTGTTCCATGGCCAGATCCACCACCTGTTCCATGACCAGATCCACCACCTGTTCCATGGCCAGATCCACCACCTGTTCCGTGGCTAGATCCACCACCTATTCCATGGCCAGATCCACCACCTATTCCATGGCCAGATCCACCACCTGTTCCATGACCAGATCCACACCTGTTCCATGGCCAGATCCACCACCTGTTCCGTGACCTGATCCACCACCTGTTCCATGACCAGATCCACCACCTGTTCCATGACCAGATCCACCACCTGTTCCATGGCCAGATCCACCACCTGTTCCATGGCCAGATCCACCACCTGTTCATGGCCAGATCCGCCGCCTGTTCCATGACCAAATCCACCTCCTGACCCACCACCTATTCCATGACCTGATCCACCACCTGTTCCATGACCAAATCCACCTCCTGACCCTCCACCTGTTCCATGACCTGATCCACCACCTATTCCATGCTCAGATCCACCACCTGTTCCATGACCAAATCCACCACCTGATCCTCCACCTGTTCCGTGACCTGATCCACCACCTGTTCCGTGGCCAGATCCACCCCACGAACCGCTGATAGATCCAGAACCACTTCCTGATCCTCCTCCAGAACCACTGAAGGATCCAGAACCACTTCCTGATCCTCCTCCAGAACCACCGAAGGCTCCCGAACCACTAAAGGATCCAGACCCGGAGCCCGAGTGTGACCCAGAAGCACTTTCAGAACCACTGGCTGATCCAGATCCTCCAGACGCGCTAAAGGAAAACGATCCACTAGCAGAACCGCTGCCAAACTTCTTGACTTCTCTTCTGCTTCTTCCCGCCACTGACCGTCGACCTCTGCAGCCTGACCCACAGCCGCCGTAGGAGCCTCCGCTGGCTGCTGACAATGCACTGCTGCTACTGCTCGCTCCGGCACTGCCATATGCTCCGGCATTACTCCATGAACTGCTGCTGCTGGACGCTCTTGATCCAGAACCTCCATAACCGCTACTTCCAGGTCCTCCTCCGCCGGAACACCCTCCTCCACCACATCCGCCACCACCACCACCACCACCTATTCCTCCACCACCTCCACCGGAACACCCTCCTCCTCCTCCACCGCATCCACCACCACCACCTAAACCAAGACCACCTGCTACAAATCCGCCTAATGTGTTTATGAAATCTGCTCCTGAACCACCAGCTCTCCATCCATGGCCGCCTCCCCCACTACCTCCGTATCCATAGCCTGATCCCCCATTACTTCCTCCCCCTCCTCCTCCTCCTCCTTGGAAGCCGCCTCCTCCACATGTGCTGCAACCTGCAGATCTGAAGGAGAAGCCATATCCATGAGGGCTGCCAGGATCTCGCTTATGTCGTAACTTGTGCTCCAAGACATCCACCAAGTGTCTCTTGCTCCTCTCATGGCCAACATCTGCGCCACTGATGGTGGGGAAGAGTGTGTCGCCTATACCAGGGTCCTTCAAGGCTCCCACCAGCGTCCCCGCCAGCAGCACCAACACGCCATATCCACGCATGGTTGCCCTGAAGAACAACAAACATTAGAAACCAATCAAATGAATTTCATACGTGACTGTTTCATTGTCAAGTTTCTGACGCCTTTGGCGACGAGAAAAATGCAATAGGAAAAGGCATGAACCTACTTCAATTCTGTCATGGGAGGCAGTAAGACACAGCTTGAGGTCAACCCCGGCTTGGTGCCTTCTCTTGATAATTACTTACTTACTTGAGGTCAACCTCTGCAAGACAAATGCCATTTTCCTGTGACCTAGGTTTCCATCACAGACAATTTTCCTACTCGTAAAACAGGGACTGGATATTTGTAAACCAGTTGCACTAGTGGTGCAAGGAAAAATAAACTGAACATGTTGTTGTTGTTATAGATTCAGCTACTCGGAACAAGTTCCAAGTAGCACGGGCTATGGTGAGCCCGTAGTGGACTTACCTGGCACAGGAGCGGTGTGTGTGTGTCGTAAACTGAACAGTCGTATGGCTAGCAAACAATGTACGAGTTTACCTAAGAAAATTTCAATATAATGCAGTTTGATCGAGAATAGCGGGCATTATATCTCAAGTAAATATACTTGATAAATATACGTATATTTCATCAATACGCATCAGGTTTTGTACGCTCATTTTCCTTGTGCATAAATGGATACATTCGGTGTAACTAAGACTGTACCGTCTCCCAGAGAGTCGAACTTGGGACTGTTGGGTGTTAGCGTTACAGCATCGAAATCACTACAACAGTAAAAGAAGTCAAAATTTTACCATGATTAGCTGTAATTATAATACGGCATTGCATGACTGTTTACAATAGTGTAACCTGAGTCCAGAGCTTGAGGTGTTTCTTATCAACTACTACAAAAAATCACGTTTTCTATGGTTAGGTTAGGTGGGTTGCTTGGGTTCGTGCGTTTCTGGTTAGGTTGGCACTTTGTATTTTGTATGTTGTGGTAGATCAAGAGACCTAGCCGTGCTGGAACCATTTATGTCCTGGGACACCGCCTTTAACATTAACTTCTTTTGCAATGGATAATATATATTAATATTAGGAATTCCTTTAAAATATTATTGTACTTTAAAGGTCCGGAATCTATACATACTTCCTATAGACTTACACAGTGGGTCAGGATCGTACTTCATGTGTTTTCGTGTATAAGAATCGTATACTTTATGTTTTATTAAGAATAAGAACTGTATTCTCCGTGTATTATCGTGTATAAGAACCATATACTCCACATATAAGCTCACATAAAGTCTGTACCCCATGTATTAGATATAAAGTTACATCAATATTGTTTTATTCGTTGAAGTTAAATAATTCAAGCAATTAAAAACCCAATAATGAGCTCAATTTAATGTCAGTGCAGTATCTGCTGCATTTCCAGTTTATTAATTAACAACGGAATCATCTGAAGTTAACTCACGGTACAAGACGCAAGTATTTTCAGGTGGGTGCAGATTGGTTCAGGTGGTATAGGTAGTTGCAGGTGGACAGCAGCAAGAGGTATCCCGCTCTGACTGCGTACAGGAAGGCTGCTCCACACTAACTGGTGTTCCCGCTCTACCTCCACGGACCTTAATATCCTCAAGGGCTGGTCCTTTTGTTTACATCCTGGTTGACCGGTTGCTTGGTATAAATTTGTGCAAGACAAAAGAATGAGGGGGGCAGGCAGGTTCGTGACTGCATGATAAAGCACAACACTTCTTGGAAGGCTGAGGCTTGGGACTCGAGGTTCGAGCACCCAGGGCGGCCGTCCATAACCATGCATCACTAATTTACAACAGCTTTTCGAAGTGCAAAATGCTTTGATAATTAGAGCGTTTGATTACTTGATCCTATTCTCTTGAATTTACAATAACAGCGTGTAACTGTGTGCCCCGTTACGTTCTGAATCTACTAGTCTTGCAAGAAGGTAATTTCGAGAACATAGCGACCAAATAATCGAGAATGCAATTAGCTTACTGCACAATGGGAATGTGTTAGTAAACGTCTTTATTAATACCAAATATTCCACCTCAAAAACCAGGTACTATGTTGCTTAGAAGAGGAAAGGCGTGACTAGATGGCTTTTGTAGTGGCAGAAGGCTCGGTGTGTAGCTTGGAGAAAATGGCAAGCCACAGGTCAAGGTTAATGACGTCTGTGAATGATGATTTGCATAAATGTTAGGGAGAGGATACTGGTGCTCCAATGATTTACAAGGAGCGTGCCTCCGTTGGAGAGTGAAGGAGACGGAGTGTGAGGACACCCGGTGTCGCTAGACCTTCCAACACTGCAAGCTTTTGGAATTCCCGGCAAGGTTTGATTAGTCTGCTTAGGATATTGGCTCATATTTATAGGTTAGATTTATAAATATTGTGGGATTATGTTTTAAATGAACCTACTGAAGCAGAATTCGGCAGCATATAACATTTCCCAAGTAACACTGGCCCAGCAGCAGTGCCTGAGCAAGACACCGGTATGGAACACCGACGTCTCCCCCACACCTGAGGAACACCAACACCAGCGCCTCCTCCACACCTGAAGAACACCAAGACCGGCGCCTCCCCCACACCTGAGGAACAAGAACACCAGCCTCTCTCCCCAAACCTGAAGAACACCAACAAAGGCGTCTCCTCCACACCTGAGGAACACTAACACCGACGTTTCCCTAAACCTAAAGAACACCGGCATTTCCCCACACCTGAAGAACACCGGCGTTTCCCCACACCTGAAGAACACCAACTTCAGTGTGTTCCCCACACCAGAGGACCTAAAAAATCTGCAAAATCCGGTTGGACCACACCCGCCCTGACGGCTTGTTTGTGTGAGTGAGTGGGACCTCGCCCGACTTGTCATCCCTGCTGCGCGTACCCGTGGAGTTGTGTTGACGTATCCATAACGTGTACTATTATTATGACGATGTATAACATCATGGCGGATGCGTCGTGTATACTGAAAGAAAATCTCGTGCCATGATTTATTCATTGCGAGACGTAAATGGATACCGAGTGAAACACATCAGAGAGGAAGCGCATGAAGGCAGCAGAGCACATTGCTCATCAAGAGTGTAGATGAGGCTGTTTGTACAACCATTGTCAGCGGCGTGTCTGTACCTCTTAGGTTACAGCAGTCATTGGAGTTTTTAATTAAATAAAGCAAAGTACAGATACGGGAGTATATAAGTATATATTTAGACTCGTTAAGAGTTTATAATAACAGTTGATTTAACGATAATCAATGAAAAATTCATCATTGAAAATTTGGGCATTGACCGATGCCCAAATGAACTACTCGCAGACAATGTGCGACAGCTTCCCTTTCTGTCAAGTGATCGCGTCACAGTAGTGAGGCCAAAACACAAACGAGGTATGCAAGTTTACAGCTTGCGTTCTGATGAATGGCATAAAGAAGACTAATGAGGAACGCTATGTTTGATTGCACATTCATCGTTCGATAAACCTACCTTTCTGTCGTGTTGTGCAGTCATTCACGTGATTTTTGGGTATGACTACGAGGTACAAAGTCATTCATAGGATTTTTTAGTATGATTCGAGGTGCAAAGTCATTCATAGGATTTTTTAGTATGACTAAGGGGTGCAGTCACTCACGGGATTATTGGGTATGAGTACTCAATAAACGTACTTGAACTTGAACCAAAGAACTGAGGAGGTTAAAGGTTTCAGTAGCCAGTAAGGAATTTGTAATCGATAACTAATTATGTTTATTTTACTTATTTCAATTTCCTAAGAGCATGTGGACCACAATAACATTTAAATTTGCTCCTGCATTCCTGACAAGCATTGAGAAAGATGTTTATATTTTTCTGTACGAAAATTAAAAATTCTAAGGTAGTCTGCTGAAGTTGATAATCATTCACATTTAATATACTAGCCTTGAGTTCTATCCAATTTAGATCCAAGACATTTAAATGATCCAATTATTACAATTTTAGAACTGGATTTTCTCAATCGCTGCCTCAGCTTTAGTGTTGTAATTATCCCTCTGTATTCCTTAATCAGTCACGAGTTAATAGCAAATTGTATGCCCGATTTCCGAGCAGGACAGAAATGGTTGAGCACGTTTCCTTTCATCTAATGCCTCTGTTTACCTAGCAGTAATTCTAAGTACCCGGGAGTTAGTCAACTACTGAGAGCTTGGATCCTGGGGACGATCAGCAGTTCGACCTCGGGAGGGACCTCTAATCCCATGTGTGAGATCTGCATCATTTACACATTCTTATCCATTTACCTGTTCTTACATGCAATCTTGTTCCCATCAGTGCCACAATATCCAATTTAGTGACCAAATTTTTGTAGATTATCCGATCTTTATGCTTGTGTCTGACAGTAGGTTTGTGAGGTGCTGGGGCGTCGGGAGTGCCGCTCACGACCCCGGGTCATTGGCAGATGGGATTTCCTGAGCTGATGTGCTGATCTGATGATGAGATCCAATGTCATGACCTCATTCCTATAGTCTTGGGTCAGTACCGACTCCATGTCCTGACCCGGACGTAATGGGCTGCCATCCTGGATAAGGCATATCAATACTCTTCCTCATCCATTGTAAATCTTCCCTTAATTCCCTTTAATAAAGGCAGACACCTCCATTGCTACCCCTGAACCCCTATCACCTTCTCCCGGCCTCCTCTCCCTCAGATTTCGAAGCACCCCTTCTCTTCCCTCCGCTTCTCCCCGGACTCTTCACTAAAAATCCCTCGAGACAGCCTATGTATACACAGTGACTTTTGTTTCCTTCGGGGTGAACCTCAAGGCCAGTCAGGTGTCTTACATGTCACGCTCGAGCGAGGAGAGCAGTGGAGGGATAGAAAGGGAGTAAGGTGAGAGAAGGAAAGGGGATGGAGAAAGATGGAGGAAGGCATCAAAAGGTGAAAAAGAGAAAGATGATGGCGACAATAGAATACAGGAAGCAGAAAGAACGAAAATCGTTGGTGAGGGAGAACAAGGAAGGATGTGATAACAAGGATGAAAGAGACGCAACAGAGGACAACAAAGAAAGAAAAGACAGCCTTGGAGAAAGAGACGAGAGGGGGAGAACATGCGGATGGTGGAAATAGTAACACTGACAGCAAACATGAAAAGGAAATTATATCAAGAGAACGCTAACAAAAATAGGACTAAGGATCCTTATTGGAAAAAACAAACGTATTAAGAATAGTGACGTCTATCCAGAACAACGGCAATTTGTCAAACTAACAAGAAATGGTAAAATAAAAAAAAGAAAGGTTAAAAGTGATTATGAAGTACATACAGCAGGGCAGAGATAAATCCTAGTGTATAATAAAATATATAATTTAGGAGAATAATTTTCTAAGAAGCAATGACTTTCTGAAGATGAGGTTTCTATGCTTGGATACAATAATCCAAGTGATTACAGTATTGGATTAATTGTACCAGAGATTTATACAGTTGAATAACTACCATCTTTTTCTTAAAGTCAACAGTACGTTTTATTCATAGGAGTTGATCAGCTTTTTTTTTTTACTGCCGCTCCCACTTGTTGTGCAACTTTCAGAGTGATGGATTCTGACTCCAAGGTTATTTTCTTCATCAGTCTGCTGCAAGGTAATGCTCTTAATTTGGTAGTTGTGACGTAGGTTCTTATGCCCCACATGCAAGATCTTGCATTTTTAGATATTAAACAGCATTTGCCAGTTTTCTGACCATTTGTGGAGTTAATGTAGTTCTCTTTTGTAAGGCCTCAATATAATTTTCACTTCCCACTTTACCGTAAATCTTAGTGTCATCTACGAAATTTTATGATGTAATTTGTAATATTCTCATCCATGTCGTTGATGTATATGACACGAAAGTTCGGTCCCAAAATTAACCACTGTGGAACCCCCATTTCTCCAGTCGTATTTCTTTCTATTTAGCATGACCCCTTTGTTTTCTCCATTCTAGTATTCTACCATTCATTCCATGTGCCTGCAATTTCCTTGCTAGTCTTTCATGCGATACCGTACCTAAAGCTTTAGCAAAATCCATGTATATTACATCCACCGGAGGTCCTTTGAGAGCTGGTTACCATTTGAGATGGTGAATTACTCCTTCCCTTAGGATTCTCTCCGTGAGCCTGCAGATGTGTGTTGTCAAGCTGATCGCATGGTGGTTTTTTGCTAAGCTCTTTCTGCCTTTTTTAAAAAAATGGGTGACATTTGCATATTTCCAGTCTAGAGGAATTATCCTTTGGTTTGTATGGAGCTGCTTTGTACAGGCCAATAGGGTTTCTGCAGTTTCATTTATTTATTATGTTCTATGAGAGTGAGAGAGAAGATATGTAAAGAGGAAGAGAGGGAGGAGAAGGGGACAGTGAGTGTACAAGGCAACAGGTGCTCACAAGAGAAAATATTTACATTTCTGTTAACTCAAAAGCTGTGGCAAAATTTAGTACAGTAGAACAAATGAGAATAACAAAATAATACAAACATGAACAATATAATGAAAATTCCAATTAAAAATAAAGGCAATGTAAAGGAGTTTGACCACTAACTGCAAGAACAACACATTGTTAAGGACACAACCTAAAGCACAAATCAACAGTATCTTCATGTAAAATATAAATACTGTATCTCCTTTACATAAAAAACTTGACGATTTGATGATTAAAGAATAGGCAAGGTGTCCCTGAATGCAATAATCAACAGAGCATCATGAATTGTAAATAGTATTTGTTTACATACCAAACAGAGTACGCAAGTCCTCCCCCACACTGCTGACCGAGGAAGGCTCTCCTCATGGCCCCACCTGTCCATATTCCCATTTTAGTCACATGTGAGCACACCTTTGTTCATCCTTGCCTTCTATATACTTCCATAAATGAGAAAACCTCTCTACCTCAAACTCTTTAGCACCTACCCCCCCTATTAAGACATGCAAGGTTTTGTCACTTATTCCAGCTGCATAAACTGATTTGTTTAAACCCACAGACAAGCAGAGCTGAATCACTGACCTCGCTGGTTCCCAAGGTCAACCACCACAAGTCCTGCAACACCTGCCGAGGAGCTCCTGAGTCAAGGTTTACACTTGGAAGAAAGCCTGCTGGCGAAATCACACCGATTATAATTGATATTACTGAATATGTAGTTATAAATGTTGATAAGTATTTGATCAGTGCTGCATAAGTTAGTGTTTATTTTTATTATTTATTAATCAATGTGGCACACTACATATTAGGTATAGTTCAAATGCAAGCAGATCCTTACATTATGCACACAAATATAATGAAAGTGTCATGTAATCATTTACTGTACCACTTTGTATTATCATACCAATTGATACCTGAAGATAACACCAAGTCTGAGATAACATAAATATTAAATATCAATATATTACTCCAATGCATAAAATTTTAACCTTTCATAACCCTTGCACAATTTTAAATCTTTACAATTGAATATTAAACAAAACAGTATACATTACCATGAAGGTTGCTTAGGCTAAAAAAATCGACTTAAAATATTCTGCAATTTATTAATTTCATAAAAAAACTGAAGGGTACAACATGGCTAAAACCCAAATTTGTGAGTTCAAACCATTTGTGACCTATGTGCTGCCATTATGAATGTTTGTTGCAACGACTGTATACATGCATATATACATATAACATACATATACTGTATACTTAAAAATAAAATTTGGAATGTAGTTAGTCATAACATTTATTTCAATCCTGGCTACTTTCTATACAGGCTAAGTAATTATCAAACGAAAGCATTAAGCCAATATGACTATACAGTACTGTATAGCATTATTCAAGTTACAGGTAAAAGCGAGGTACAGTACTTAAAATGCTGATGTGAGAGCAGAAACAAACTTAGTTGCATTGAATAAATTTATTTCCTTAAAGGAGTGTACCTAGTGATATTTCATCTAAGAGAATTGGTGGGAATCAGAAAGCATGGTCATTTTGCAAACCTCGGTATAATATGAGCTGTTCGGCAGAATGACGCAAGATATTTTAGGCAATAAGAGGCAAATTTCTATCCCATAATTGACCCAAGTCCACTAAGTACCGAATGGCCTTAAAATAAAAGACAAATTTGAAATACAGTAGTTGTTTTGAAAAGTTAATATACATTACCCTATTTCCAATTGGAAGAAGGTGTTAGCTAGACTTGGGCTTTCTATGGGATATTGTTACACAGGAACTACTGATGATTTGAGAGATGCCGATTTCACAATGTGTGCCCATAAACACACACAGGGTGGATGTCCGAATGTTTACATGCTCATACACACACACATGGCTTCGGTTCCAAAATGTGAACCTATAAACACGCACACATTTTTATGAAATAAAATCCATAAAAAAAAGGCTGAGAAACTAAAAAGCCATATTATATGGTTTAAATTGTAAATGTAGATAAAGGGTATTGAATATATTATACAAAATATGTAAGTTTAAATATGATGAACTAAAGTAAAGGCCAAGGTTAATAGCTAATGAGGCCAAGATAACTGATGCACCACTTGCATTGTGGTTCATGAGGCCAAATTAACTGACACCTCCCTGCTTTGTTGTTCATGATGCCAAGTTAACTGACACCTCCCTGCTTTGTTGTTCATGATGCCAAGTTAACTGACACCTCCCTGCTTTGCTGTTCATGATGCCAAGTTAACTAACACCTCCCTGCTTTGTGGTTCATGAGGTCAAGTTAACTGCCACACCCATTGGCCTCCTGAACCATTGTAGTTCAGGAGTCCAAGGTAACTGATGCACAACATGCATTGTGTAAAATAACCAGTCTTTTCATTTTTAATAATATGCAGAGTATCAGTTGAAAACAGGATATAATACTTAATTATGGTGTAACTACTTAGCTCATAACTTAAACACACATAATGAAACCTCGTGTACTTATTATTTTATGTTGAATTGCAAAAAAAAACTACGTGTAAATAAAATAAAGCAGGCATCTTTCAAGTAAGATAACAATACTAATCATAAATATTTTCAAGTATGACAGTGTGACTAGCATACAATTTAAGTGTATTTTTTCCAGCAATTGTGTTTTAGCCATCCACCTACAATCAAAGGTAGGTGGATGTCAGTACAGTACAACTAAGGTGGGACTAGGTTAGCACAGTACTACAATCAAAGGTATTACAAGGTCAGTGCTGTAATTTCATGATTTATGTGACAATAACTATGCACAGAAATAATACTGAATACAAACAAGCAAATGTAATAAACATTCATCATCACAATAATAATGAAACAACACTTTCAAAGTTGAACATAAAGCATGGACCTCATCTCTCATTGCTCTGTAAGCAATAGTGGGTTAACTATACTGTTCACCCATATCTACAATAGAGAATGTCTGTCTGTCTGAGGTTGGAGGCCAGATATTTAGGGCTAGTCACTCATCTTTTCAGGAATGACACATGGGTGGTAGGTGATCTATCTTGAGGTTAGCTCGAGACGATTTCTGGGCTTAGCGTCCCTGCGGTTCGGTCCTCGACCAGGCCCCCCTTTTTGTTATTGTCATAAAAAGTTCAGGGATGGATGGCTCCTTTGCCCCTCTATCTCCAAATGCAACACCCAGTGACTCTTGTGAAGTCAGAAATTATGATTTTGTATACTAGTGTTTTTCAACTGTTTTTCAGCCATTTATAATGCAGTACAGTATATATATAACAATGGGGCTGCTTTATCCTTATTATTACAGCATTGCACCAAAGTAACAATAGTGTTGAATCCCAGGTGAGATGGACATGGTTAGGTATTTTTCCTATCGTCTAATGCCCCTGTACACCTAGCAGTATATAGGTACCCAGGAGTTAGTCAACTTCTTGTGGGGTTACATGCTGGGTGGTGTCAGTAATTTTGACGTTAGGAAGGTGAGACTGACAAACCTAATATATATATTTGCTGGCTGCCTGTCCCCCAGTACAATGATTTATTATTAAATTATATTTACAGTACTGCATGAATAGTTTTTATTTAATGAGGATAGGTACTGTTCAGGTTCAAGTACTGGCAACAATAAAGGAATTTATTATTATTTTTAATGTATCCACCCCCATTATTTATGTGGGTGGATACTGTACTAATATACTGTCTCATATTGTTCAGCATTTATAAGTTGATAATGCATCAAATTTAGCAGAATTAATTACAGGATTCTTTCATGAAGGATTCCAGACCAAAAACCTAACCAGACACGACAGTTCATCCATGAAGTGTTGAACAAAGTGTGCCCCAAGTCAAATTAGGATCATTATGTGTATTTTAACACTGCAATAACAAAAAAGCTTTTCTCATAAATATGTTTAGCTGGTATATGCACATTATTTGTACATTTATTCTATTTCCGTACCAAGCAAGCCTGCTGTGTATAAAATGGAAGTGTACGTTCTGGAAAGGGAACTTTTCTTCAATTACTTGAAAGAAGATTTAACTAAAACGATTTGTTGAGAATACACAATACAATGTTGACAATGAGTATGGCACAGCTTGACAACACACACAGACACAGCTATACAAGTCCTACCTTGTAATGGACTACCGTAACCACTCGAGCAACAGTCACGCTACAATTCCTACACACACACAATACTTACAAAGACTGTAACACAGGAATAAGGTAATAGTTGTCATCAATGATTTATATAATTAATATGTCTTACCTCGATAACTTTTATTGACGTAATATTTATTAAAGGTATCATTATAACATTTACTACAGAACTTCTCTAATCAGAAAATGTTATTTATTATCCAATACAAAAATAAATTAATGATAACAAAATGCCTCCAAAATATTGCATACATACTGTACTACCATTATTGAAAATAAGTCCAGCACCAAAATATATAAATTATAAATATATATATATATATATATATATATATATATATATTAATATATAATATATATATGATGTATGTATGTATGTATGTATGTATGTATGTATGTATGTATGTATGTATGTATATGTGAGATTCAGTTACATGCCTTCAATAAATATATTTAATAACCCAAACAATTTAAAACATGAGACCATACAGCCACATAAGAAATCCTTGTACAAAAGACTTAGGTGCTGGTATATAAATGATCAACAATGGCTTTACTTTGCACACTCTACAGCAACAAATACCTGCAGATTATCCCTGTTAAGCACATCTAGTTATAGTTCAGATTTAAATTATAAATCCTCAGCATGTGGTTATCATCAAAATTGCACCATCAAAGTTGTGTGAAAAATATATACAAAATATGCAACAAGATTTGCGTTAAGGGAATGATACATTTACATGCACAGAAAAGGAATAAAAAAAAAAAAGGATGTGTTCCGTAGTTTGAGTGTATTAAGATGCTGGGGTCATTTTGATGCCACACGACTTCTGACTAGTTCACGACTCAAATGTTCAATCTAGATGCTATTTTTATGTATTTTTTTTTTTGCTTGTATATTTTGTACGTAAAGCTCCTTCTGACATAGCTCAAGGAAGTGTTTTGTAGCCCATTTCTTTGATATGATTCTCTCTGGGAATGTCATTCAAACATTATCGGTAGAGACACACACGTGGACATCTTCAAGAGGAAACTAGATTTATTTCTTCAAGGAGTGCCGGACCAACCGGGCTGTGTGGGTATGTGGGCCTGCGGGCCGCTCCAAGCAACAGCCTAGTGGACCAGACTCTCACAAGTCAAGCCTGGCCTCGGGCCGGGCTTGGGGAGTAGAAGAACTCCCAGAGCCCCATCAACCAAGTAACCAGGTATCATGAAATCACATTTGATATCCACAGGCCACTAGTACATGATAGCCTCATAACATATGCATGCAATTATAAAGTTATTATCAAAATAAGGTGCCAAGCCTGGAAGACTATTTAGCACTGTCACAGAATATTCAGAAATAGTTAGATATTCAGATTCCAATACTGGTATAAGAGCAAAAATATACATATATATAGGGAGTAATGTCAAAGGTATCAGATTCACCAATGATTTTGTCAAAAAATATGTACCTCAAAGAAACATTGGGGAAAGAAGATTTATCATTATCCTAAAAATCCGGACATTCTACAAGACTGTGCATAACTGTTAGCAAGACAATGCAGATCCAAGAGTAAAGTGCAAGATTCTGTTGCATTAAGTGCCCATGAGAAGAGGCCTTGGCACCATAGATGACATCTCCCCTAAGAAAAGGGGGATGCTGTTCTTGTTCTCGAGTGGTAGAATGGACTACTTAACCAACAATTTTCACACAATACATTAATAAACCTGAGCTTAAACACATTATTCTCCTCTGAGGTAATTATTATTAACCAACTGCACTGGAGCCTAACATTAGGCACTAATAAAATATTTTGCATATAAACTTTATAATCAACCAACAATGTAGACTGATACAACCATGATGAAACAAAACATCTCAAGACAGAGCAACAACATTTAATAAAACCCTATCAACCAAAGAGAAACTTTAAAATAGAAAAAGGTTCCTGTTCATCTTCTAGCTATTGCATACTAGTCCATGGTCAGTGCCAGACCATATACAATAGATACACATGCTTACTTCATATCACCTAATTCAGTCCACTCATCCAATATCACACACTATTTTCTTTTTTACATTTACAAATGATTCATTCTTCTATTGGTGTATCTTTGTCTTACTAACAACAGACATCTCACGTGTTTTGTACAATATTTTGGATGCCTTGGCTACCACTTCCTAAAAGCTACCAAATGTGACAACTGATGACCAAATTAAAATAAAAAAATGTACTCATCAATTCATAACATTATGTTACATATGCACCATTTCTGGTCATTGATATTGGCAAAAGCAAATGTGTAAATACTGTATTTGTTGTCTGACTGCACAGTCAAACAAGAGCACATAGATATAAAATATATGAGAACATAATTAAATCTGTCAACAAAATCTAAGATGACTAACAGCACTGTTGAGAATAAGACTCTTTGTGCAACAGCAATATATACATATAAATGCTTGCTGGACTTGAAGAATTAGACGTCTTCCGACTTCTGTACTTGCTCACTGTTATAATGGGAGATTCTTTCTTGCCTGTGATAACTGCATTTCAACATTAGAATTAACATTAACAATCATAAACACTATTAAAGATGATACATAACAAGACAAACTACATTCTAATGACTAGTTAGATCATGTCACAGATCTAGGTGAAAACAGCAAACAGAAATGTAACAATCACAATGAATGAATGGTTAATGAAAGTAACATTAATGGTAATGTTAGGAAATGTAAATGCCAATTGGCTTCCCCCTAGCAGTTCACTAAAGCACAACAGACCATAAAATTATATTCAAAAACCCAACACTGAATTTAGTAAAACACCTGTTTTCTAGTGGACCACTCAATAGCTAATCACTCTTACAGCCTCTAAGTACCCAAGCCTAGTACTGTACTAGCCTAGTACTAGTAAGTACCCAAACCTAGTAGCTTATGACCCGTGAGTGCCTACCGGGTACCATGACCAGTAACTGGCCCACTCGGGTTGAGGGATGCCTGGCAATCAGAGATCACCACAGAATCAACCAAAGGACTCGACAGAAACCCACAAATGCTCCAAAACAAGTAACTGCTTAAAGAAACTTGTAAGTCTGATGAAACCATGCAAAAAACTTTTATTATAAAATCCCCCACCTAGGTACATGCAACCATGGGTCTTGGTTGCAAACCATACCATTCACTGGGTGGGGGTTGGGGGGAGCTACTGAGTGGCTTCCTATTCACCGGGTGGGGGATGGAGAGATACTGAGTGGCTTCCTATTCACCGGGTGAGGGATGGAGAGCTTCTGAGGGACTCGGTCAGATTGCCGAGAGGGCCCCTCAGTAGCTCCCCAATACTGACTCCATCACCGAGTAAGTACAAATCACATGTTTCACCTGTAATAGTCTACAGCATTGTTGTGTTTGTAATAAAATATATATGTTGTACCTAATAGGCCAAATTCCCTAACAAGCTGAATTTTCCTGAAATGTTATATTTTTAAACAAAATTTATCATAAAATTTTTTTATATTATATATATTATTGGACTTTTTTTAATTTGACTTGAAAGAACATAGAAATTTGATCAAACCTAACATAACAAATCAGCCTTTCACGTTCTTAACATAGCATAATAATATTCACCTGAATAAAACAATTTGGAAGGAAATATTTGAAAATAACAAAAATCACTGCTTGTTAGGCATACCAGGCCTTGCATATTAAGCCAAGTAATGTAGTTCTGTCAATAAACCTTTTTTATTGTATGATCATTAGATACTAACTAATGAAAGTGGACAGTTCTGGATCACCCTAATGCAATGATACAACATTAAAGGTGATAATATAAATAACTGAGCTGTATACTCATCACTTATCATTAAATGAATTAACTATATTAAGCCAGACAAGAAACAGGGCAAGTTAATAATCTTGTGATCAGCCAGTGTTATCAGCTCCTCACACTTCCTTGGGGCGAGCTGAGCATGACTGTGGTGCACCTCCATTAATGTTTTGCTCATACTGAATTGTACTCGTGTTAGAACATTTCAGCACCAACACATGGAGATTGGTGCATAATTAATACCTCTTGTAACATCCAATGACATGGGAAACTATTTGGAAAGTAAATAGAGGTACATTATTTGCAGTTGATGAGAGAGTTGTTGCATTAGTTTACAGCTTAGTCAAGCAAGTAACATTCCAGTTCTTTCCAAACATTTTAGTCTAGTATTGATGCTATGACAAATATAATAAAGAGAGAGCACTGTACTTGTAAAAAACTGACATCAACAATGCAATGAAGTTTGATGCTGAATTAGGCAGTTACAAAATTCTCACATTTAAGACTTTGTATAATCAACTTGCTATAAAAGCCTCTAATGCAAACTCAAAATGTAATGATTCAGAAGTGGGTACAATATTGCATTCATAACATGTGTTCGTGATTACATTATTTCTTAGAGCAGCATTAATATTATACTCAATATAAACTCACTACAGCTAAAGAGCTGAGAATTAAGTCTCCACAAGTGTTTATACTTCAGTAATTACTGGTATACAAATTCTATTTTGTCTCAAAAGCTTTGAAACATACATATAAATGTATCTATTCAAAAGTATATAAATCTTAATCCCTTAAAAAGTAAAAATACTAAAATATAAAAACTCATTAAATGGTTGCATTAAAGCATTGGCACAAAATTGCAAGCTGCTACATTTTACTCATATGGGTCTCGCATTATATAAATTAAAAATACCTGACTTTGATTATGCGTTGTCACATACTCTTCAAAAGCACATACCAACTGCAAATTCTGAGAATGAGCAAGACTTAACTCTTGGTATCACCCCTTTGCATTTTCTTCCCTTTCTTCTATACCAAGCAGTTGTTTTATGCGTGAAATGGACTTCTTACACCCAGAGTGAGCCTCTTGTGACACTAATGACAGATTGAGAAATCCATGGGGAAGACTGCTCAAAATATCAATAGTGACTGGTACACCCAGGGACTTTAATGTCTTGGCCATGGTAACATCATCATCCAAGCAGAAGTCATATTCTACAGTCTGAAACAGGGTAGAAAATAACTACAATGAGGTGCTACAATTAATAAGGGAATACTCAATTAGTGATTTAGCTCAGGAATTATACAACCTACAGGATGTATCATTCCTTTATAACCTACATGAAGGCAAGAGGCAATCAGCCATGCTTACTAAATTATAGTTCATCAACAACACAAGATAGTGATGGTGCATGTGGTCCCTACAAAATGCAAATATAAAGTATGTATATATGGACAGTATATATGTATATGTGGACAGTATGTATGTATATGTGGACAGTATGACAATATATATGGACATAATAGTATTGAAACTGTTGATACACGTGTAAAGATGTTTATGCTCATTATGACTCAATTTATATTAAAATTATGGCATAAAAATCCTCATCACACATGTCGAACAAATCACAATTAAAAATGAAGCGTCATGAGGCCTCAAATGTCAGCCAAGGTTTAAGATTGAATATGAAGGCCAAAAACTCCACAGCCTTGCCATGGGATGGAAATAGTAAATATTAATCTGCTAAATATTATGAAGAGTAGTACAGTACAGCATAATAAAATAGAAGAGCAACAGTGGCAGACAGGTGCTGCGTAGGCTTGCAAGAAAAGAACGAAATATTTACCACTGATAATTTAATTCCTCCTATAATTAAGGATTAATAATGCATACACTGAAGCACTATCGTATATTCCTATCCTAACATTGCACAGCCCCAAATAACACATAAGAAATATCAAGCATTCATTCTTTAAAGTTATTAAAATGTAATACAGCTAAGGAATTAATAAGACATTGACAGACTCACGAGAATGGCAGAAGCAGGAAATTTGGCGAGAATGTCTTTAGGAGCACTAAGAGGATTCAGATAATGATCATTTATTATTTCCACTCCGCTGAATTCTTCCATCAGACTACATCGACTGTTCCTCCGTGACGGAGACCTGCCCATTAGAATTTGACCTAGAGAAGATCTGGAATTTAAAAACCATTTGATTATCAGTAACAAAATACAGTAGTTAAAATTGTTCTTTCCTTTACATTGATTTTACTGCCTAATCTCTGAAAAAAAGCAGCATTGCGTGATTTTAGTTACTTAAGTGAAGCAAAGCTGAGTATGGTGATTTAAACATTTTAGCATACTGTACTTTAATACAAATTTTAATTTTTTAAATTTGTAAACAAAAATTTACTGCATTCACAAATTCCTTACTATGTCACTCATAACACCAAAGTCCCAATTTTTCCATATTTACATGCATGCCATTTATTCCTTAAAGATCTCCCGAGATGGTGTAACAAAAGGTTGCCAGTAAATCTACACCAACTCGCCTAGTTGTATTTACATCGCAAGGGATGAGAGTCCCAGTTCTTGGGTCTAGCCTTTCGACCCCTTACTCGACTGGTGCATAGGTTCAAGAACCTATTGGCCTTGGTTATATCCATATTTAAAGCTGTGTATTGTGTTTACCTCCACTCAAAATTATTGGGACCGATTAAAATTTGTATATTTGTATTCTCTAGAGAGCAGGTGGGAGAGATACACAATTAATTCTTGGAAAATATCAGATTGACTGGTTCAAACTCTGCACATGGAAATAACATCACACAAGACCAGGAGGCATTGCAGGATATGCAAAATAGCCCCACTGAAAAGCAGAGGTGCAATAGACATGCAGAGAGAAAAATCTATTAACACCAAAGGCACAAGGCTTTTCAACACTCCCACTATACATAAGGGCATAACTGGCTGGCCTTTCATGCTGTTCAAGAGAGAACGTGGTAGATTTTCCATCTATCTTCCCTTTGTGTACTACCCATGGTAAATAGTTTGTCTTGTCTGTCCTGTCAGTTCTCCTGAGTATTTTGTATGTTAATGATGTCTACCCTATTTCTTCTATCCTCCAGTGATGTGAGGTTGAACTCCTTTAGTCTTTCCTGTTTAACTCAGACCTCTCAGCTCTGATGACTTAGTCTGGAGGAATACCTCAGAACTTTCTTCAGCTTTGTTTGGTATTGAATGAGATAAGGACTCAATCCTAGTGCCACAAATTTCATAACTGGTCCGACACGATATACAAAATCCTGATTTTTTTTTTTTTAAGATTCCAGAAAGCAGTTTGTATATTACCAACTTTCCATATGCGGCTGAAGAGATTCCATATGCGGCTGAAGATATTCCTTTGATATAGGCTTCTGGTGACAGGTTTGGTGTTATATCAACTCCTCAAGTCTCTTTTTCTGTCAGATTCCAGGAGGATTTCTTCTTTCATTTGATATTTTGTGTCTGGTCTTTCCCTGTTTCCAGCTTCATTACTTTTTACTGGCTTGAGTTGAACTCTAGAAGCAACTTGAGGGACCATACTTTCATTTTGTTCAGGTTTTCCTGTTGTCTTTTGCAGTCTTCCATCATATTTGACTTTCTCATAATTTTCGCATCAGCAGAAATTGAGAGAAAGGAATTTATCCCTTCTGGTAGGTCATTCACCTAGATTAGACAAAGGCTCAGCCCCAGTACTGACCCTTGTGGACATCACTGGTAACATCTCGCCACAGTGAGGTCTTGCCTTTCACTGTGTCTTCTGTTGTAGAATGCTCCTTTATCCACTGAAGCACCTTCCCCATCACTCCTGTGTTTCTCTATTTTTGTGCACAAATATAACCCCATATAAATTAACACTACTGTTATTCTTTACTAAGTTTACTAACTGTAACAATCAGTCACTGTTCTCAAACCATTCGGCATCACCTGTTACAGATAGTATAGTAGCTCCTCCAACTGTCAACAGTTTTCATAGTCACTATGGCATATTACCTCTTAATATTACTTACCATACACTCATTAATTAATGTTATGTATATCTCACTTAATTCTTGTACAAAATTTTATTTCACATTAATTGAACTGTTACAATATTCAAATCCTGACCCATGTCTCATGTCCATCCTCCACCCAAAGACAACATGCATCTACAGTTCACTCACTGACCTTTTGACAGCTGTAGGCAGTGGCTTCACAGGGGATGTTGGTGATGAGACACTTTCCTTTCTTCTCAGTCCAAATGATGTCAGTCCTGCTGAAATGCCACTAACTACTGCATCTTTGGCTCGGCCAAGTTTAGCAGTGATACCAGCACCCATACTAGGAGCCTCAAATAGAACATTTTCATCTTCCTGTTCACTCTCGTCACTTCCAGTTCGAAGTATTGGAACCCTTCGACCCTTGTATAACACACAAATATGTTAACTGGAGCAATAAACATCACAAGAAAGCAGGCAGTAAATGACATGAAGTTATGTATGAGCAGTTTTAAATAAATACTCTCTAAGATTCTCAAGCAAGGTGGAGTAGCCTATGCAGTATGCATTTAAACTGGTAACACATTATATAAAGAAAAATATCCCATAACATGCTTAAAGATCTGCATACAAGTAGACTTTTAAAATAGTCTTCCAGCACTTGCCAATATACAACATACCACAAATTAAGCACCCACCAGAAACTTTAAGTCAAAATTCTAATAACAGTAACTGTGAACTAGTACTGTGGACCACTGTTCCAAAAATGCTATTTTATATCACTGCACCACAATATGTAACTCACCTGTTTATCTGTTCGAGAATCAAGAACATATTTTTCTAAAAATTCTGTGACATATCTTCTAGAGCGTTCCTCTTTCTCTTCTGGTTTGTTGTTCCCATTTCCATTATTATTTTTTGTGGATGTATCTTCTAGTTTGGAAGCCTCAGATGTAAGTGAGACTGTAGTAAGGGTGTCAGATCCTGGGTCTGAGAGAAAAGAGGGACTTTTGACTAATGTCTCTGCTTCTTTGACATCACTTTCTGAGACTTCAACAAATGATTCTGTATCACTCTGAGTATCTGACACTCCTGACTTTGTCTGTGGAACATTAAGTGAAGCTGGAGCATCATTTGCTGAAGCATCATTTGCTGAAGCATCATTTGCTGGGCCTTCTATGAGTTCTGAATTTGTGGAAGTCTTTGATGCTTGAGAGGTGAAGGTTGGCAGCGTTACATCTCCTGGCGATGTCACTCGAGACGTTATTCCACTTGAAATACCCGCATATGCTGTAGCCAGAAGTGTCCATCATTAAGAAAAGCATAAGAAGTGTAGTGAAATTCACATATTTACATGAAGGCATTACTGTAGGCATTTTATCTATAGATATTAATTATACCAAAGTTGAACACATGCATAAAACTGCCACCTCCTAAGAAATTCGTACCTTTCAGACACCTTAAAGCAAAGCCAAGGGGCAGCATAGGGTCCATGACAGCCAAGAGTCTTGCAGGTGATGGAACAAGCTCAAAGACAAAAGGTGTGTAGGCAAAGAACAAACCATCTGCAGGACGTATTCCAAGCTCCAGGCACTTGACTGTAAGTCCTGCAATCAAATTACCTCCGGCACTGTCACCTGTAGACAGTAATACAGTTATGAGAGATCATAAAGGAGGTCACACACAATTCTAATAAGTGAGTACATAGTGTTTTGAGCTGAATAAATATAACAATTGTTTGCACTATTTTACAAAATACTTTAAAGGATATTCTTGTGGAATGGCTTCTAAAAACTTAATTACCAACAAGTATTTATGCAACTGAAGGCGAGAACATTAATTTGAAGGCAGAAGCACAGTTCAACTCAGAATAACCATGCAGGTGTTCCTTTTACCAGTAATGAGTGATACCCTTGGGTACATAATCATGAAAACATTGCTTGTTTTCTCTCTTCTACACTGTCTTTGCTCTAAATTCTATACCAGGTACAAAATTCCTTTTATATATGGTTCTTCCCCTTTACTTGTGCCTATATACAGTATCATCTATTTCTTCCCTTCTATATTTATTCACTCACTTATGACTTTTATTGCTTAGCCACAGACTTAAGGAAAGGACAAGTACATGTTTTCCATTGTTGGGTGACAGGAAACCTGTTAGGCTTATCAAGCTTACTCTAGAGCCAGTGGTTCCAATCTTTTATGTCTCATTCCTCCTCTTCCAATCATGCTCTCATCTGTAAATCCTTACAAACACATTCTCACCTGTGGACCCCTACAACCACATTCTCACCTTTGGACCCCATACAACAAAGATCCCACCTGTGGATCACTACAACCACATTCTCACCTGTGGACCCCATACAACAAAGACCCCACCTGTGGATCACTACAACCACATTCTCACCTGTGGACCCCATACAACAAAGACCCCACCTGTGGATCACTACAACCACATTCTCACCTGTGGACCCCATACAACACAGATCCCACCTGTGGACCCCTACAACAAAGACCCCACCTGTGGACCCCTACAACCACATTCTCACCTTTGGACCCCATACAACAAAGATCCCACCTGTGGACCCCTACAACCACATTCTCACCTTTGGACCCCATACAACAAAGACCCCACCTGTGGACCCCTACAACCACATTCTCACCTGTGGACCCCATACAACAAAGACCCCACCTGTGGACCCCATACAACAAAGACCCCACCTGTGGACCCCATACAACAAAGACCCCACCTGTGGACCCCATACAACAAAGACCCCACCTGTGGACCCCTACAACCACATTCTCACCTTTGGACCCCATACAACAAAGATCCCACCTGTGGACCCCTACAACCACATTCTCACCTTTGGACCCCATACAACAAAGATCCCACCTGTGGACCCCTACAACCACATTCTCACCTGTGGACCCCATACAACAAAGATCCCACCTGTGGACCCCTACAACCACATTCTCACCTTTGGACCCCATACAACAAAGCTCCCACCTGAGGACCGCTACAACCACGTTCTCACCTTGGACCCCATACAACAAAGCTCCCACCTGAGGACCGCTACAACCACATTCTCACCTGTGGATCTTCCTACAACAAAACAGATCAAGCTAGCAAAATTTACAGTACACACTGCTGCAACAAATCCACATTCATTTGTTCACAAGCTACGCAGTGTTTTCCCTCTGTTAAAACTGCATGTAAATGATAACAGGAGACATTCAGTTCAACACATTCATGCATAGTTCTTAGTATATTAAAGTACAATCCAATATATACTATTAGTTCCATGGACCCCCAGTTGGGAACCACTGCCCTAGTCCAATAACTGACCTTCTCTAGGATGCAACCCATAATAGGTGCCTAACTCCCAGGTTCCTATTTTACTTTTAAATGAACAGACACAGCAAGTATGGGAAACATGCCCGAACATCTCGTCCTGACGGGAACTTAAACCTGGGACTGTTCGGATACGAGCTGACTGCACTGGCAACCTCGCCACAGGTCATCCCACTGTGCCACTTGCCCATTTGGCAAGATATATAGCTGGTGATTCTTTAAACGATTTATGACAAGCTGGTTGCAAAATGTAGTCATCCAATGTTTGAAACTAACAATGATCTGTCAGTTTTAAACTGAGCACTGACAGATCAGTGTCAGTGTTGAGTTTAAAATGTAAGTATCTCTGCACCACCAGAATACCTTCTTAATATGTATAAGAACAACTATATACTAATATCATAGCAATGTTACCTATCAATAACAGACAAAATCTAGCCTCAGTTAACTTTTATTAAAGAGATGCACATCTGGGCAATACAATAATATGGTATTGAGCAGAATCGAACACACAACAAAACAAAGTTAGAAAAGTTGCAGGCTCAAATAAAAAAAATACATTATAATTATTATTTATTAATTTTTAGTATTTATCATGTATGTGCCTTTTTTCTTATAACACTTGACAGATGCACAGAATTTTATATCTGATGAAGAACAATTATTTCTCCAACTATAGGATGAAATAAATAGATGAAATGATAGAGCAAAACAAAAAGTAGAGTATAGTAACAATGTGGTGAGAAATTATGATATATGATTGTGAATGCTTGCTAGGTAATGATGATGACATTGTACATACTGTATAGAAACCATCATGAATTAATAAGACGATGAAAGAATATGATAAAATGACATTTCTGGTACACTTGGGTGAGTCAGATAACTGGATAGTGTATCAGGGTCTTGTACATGTTAGCTGTGCAGTGAGTCACAGCTGACATTTAAGTGGCAGCAAAAACAAAATATACCAGGTACCTTCACAAAATCTAAATGATACTGCAATTTTTTTTAATTAAAGCTAATAAAATAATTTAGTGAACAGAGTAATATTTTAAAGAATCTACATTAACTACCTAACTTTCACCTCGTATTTTTCGTTGGATATTGGTGGAAAAACATGAGCTCTGAATTAAAAAAATTAATTTGGTTACACTACCTGTCATAACAATTTTGGTTCCAGTAGTTCCCAACAGCTTCAAGTTGTTTAACACCCAGCAGTAAACAGTCAAGACTTCTTCCAAAGGACGTGGATAAGGGGCTTCCGGTGCCAAGGAGTAGTCAATTGACAGAATTGGAACACCAATATTGGATGCCCACTCCCGGAGAAATACCTGTCCAGAACAAAGAGAGGTCAGACTTTAGGAACACCTTTTGTTTACACGAGTGGGTGTGTAGAGATTACCATTTCTGCAACAAATAAAATAAAATTACAAGAAAATGACCCAGAACTTAAAAAAAAAAACTCAATTATTAAATACAAGTAAATGCATTTTCATTTACAGAATAATACTTTGATTTTAAATTTTTTATTACATCTACAGCCTGTGAAGGAGGCCAATTAACGATCGCTAACCAAACTGATCAAGTCAGTAAAAACGTAGTGTGTAATGGTTAGGAGAGTCTTACCTACAACTAATACATGGAAACAAGATCAATGCTTAAGTGACACAGTTGGTGGGTGGACTGTTGTCAGTGACACAGTTGGTGGGTGGACTGTTATATCAACGACACAGTTGGTGGGTGGACTGTTATATCAACGACACAGTTGGTGGGTGGACTGTTATATCAACGACACAGTTGGTGGGTGGACTGTTATATCAACGACACAGTTGGTGGGTGGACTGTTATATCAACGACACAGTTGGTGGGTGGACTGTTATATCAACGACACAGTTGGTGGGTGGACTGTTATATCAACGACACAGTTGGTGGGTGGACTGTTATATCAACGACACAGTTGGTGGGTGGACTGTTATATCAACGACACAGTTGGTGGGTGGACTGTTGTGTCAGTGACACAGTTGGTGGGTGGATTGTTATATCAACGACACAGTTGGTGGGTGGACTGTTGTGTCAGTGACACAGTTGGTGGGTGGACTGTTATATCAACGAACACAGTGGTGGGTGGACTGTTGTGTCAGTGACACAGTTGGTGGGTGGACTGTTATATCAGTGACACAGTTGGAGGGTTGATTCTTATGTTAGTGTTTTAAAAAAAACTGCATTGAAAGTAATGAAATGCCATTTGCTGGGGCGAGACCCGGATGGCTCCCCGGGTCTCCGTAGAGGCCATCTATGTCTCGCATGGCAGACAGAATGCTTCCAGACCACACGGG
>WNGS01004374.1:10662700-10673527 GCA_020271785.1 Procambarus virginalis
AAGGTGTCGACGTTCCTGACGTCACGGGTTCCTGACGTCACGGGTTCCTGACGTCACGGGCTCCTGGCGTCACGGGCTCTTGACGTCACGGGTTCCTGACGTTATGGGCTCCTTACATTACGAGTTCCTGACGTTAGGGTTCCTGACGTCATGGCTCCTTACATTACGAGTTCCTGACGTCATGGGCTTCTGACATTACGAGTTCCTGACGTTAGGGGTTCCTGACGTCATGGGCTCCTTACATTACGAGTTCCTGACATCACGGGCTCCTGACGTCCACTCTGATCCCCTTGACCCGGAGGAGTCGCCGGTGTAGGCCCCACCAGAAGCCCAGGAGCTGCCGTCAGCGCCGCCGTAGCCGCCCCCGGCGCCTCCGCCTGGAAGCTCCCGAGCCGGTGCACCTCACTCCGGGCTTGTTGGTGAGACAGCCGCCCCCTCCTCCACCACCCTGCCACCCCCACCACCGCTGCTCCCACCTCCACCTGCACACAAATCCACCTCCGGACTGGTCCTCCACCGCTACCTGATCCACCACCGCCACCTGATCCACCTCCAAGTCCGCCGCCTGAACCTGATCCACCGCCAAATCCGCCGCCTGATCCTGATCCACGCCAAATCCGCCGCCTGAACCTGATCCACCCCCAAATCCGCCGCCTGATCCTGATCCACCGCCAAATCCGCCGCCTGATCCTGATCCACCCCCAATCCGCCGCCTGATCCTGATCCACCGCCAAATCCGCCGCCTGAACCTGATCCACCGCCAAATCCGCCGCCTGAACCTGATCCACCGCCAAATCCGCCGCCTGAACCTGATCCACCGCCAAATCCGCCGCCTGAACCTGATCCACCGCCAAATCCGCCGCCTGAACCTGATCCACCGCCGAATCCACCGCCTGATCCTGATCCACCGCCATATCCGCCGCCTGAACCTGATCCACCACCAAATCCGCCGCCTGAACCTGATCCACCACCAAATCCGCCGCCTGATCCTGATCCATCGCCTGAACCTGATCCACCTCCTGCTCCTGCTCCTCCGCCTGAACCTGATCCACCTCCTGCTCCTGCTCCTCCACCTGAACCTGATCCACCGCCTGAACCTGATCCACTTCCTGCTCCTGCTCCTCCACCTGAACCTGATCCACCGCCTGAACTTGATCCACCCCAAAATCCACCTGCTGAACCTGATCCACTTCCTGAACCTGCTCCACCACCTGAACCTGATCCACTTCCTGAACCTGCTCCACCACCTGAACCTGATCCTTCACCCAAATCCACCTCCTGTACCTGATCCACCGCCTAAACCTGATCCACCGCCTGAACTTGATCCACCCCAAAATCCACCTGCGGAACCTGATCCACCTCCTGAACCTGATCCACCACCTGAACCTGATCCACCTCCTGAACCTGATCCTCCACCAAACCCACCTCCTGAACCTGATCCACCTCCTGAACCTGATCCACCACCTGAACCTGATCCACCTCCTGAACCTGATCCACCACCTGAACCTGATCCACCGCCTGAACCTGATCCTCCACCAAACCCACCTCCTGAACCTGATCCTCCTCCAAATCCACCACCTGAACCTGCTCCACCTCCTGAACCTGATCCTCCTCCAAATCCACCTCCTGAGCCTGCTCCACCTCCTGAACCTGATCCTCCACCAAATCCACCTCCTGAATCTGCTCCTCCACCAAATCCACCACCTGAGCCTGATCCACTTCCTGAACCTGCTCCCCCACCAAATCCACCTCCCGAACCTGCCCCACCATCTGATCCACCGCCTGCAGATCCTGATCCACCCCAAGAACCACTGAAGGACCCTGAGGCACTTCCTGATCCACCGGTTCCTTTAGATCCACTAAGGGACCCGGAGGCACTTCCCGATCCACCACTTCCTTTAGATCCACTGAAGGACCCAGAGGCACTTCCTGATCCACCACTTCCTTTAGATCCACTGAAGGACCCAGAGGCACTTCCTGATCCACCACTTCCTTTAGATCCACTGAAGGATCCGGAAGCACTTCCTGATCCACCACTTCCTTTGATCCACTAAAGGATCCGGAGGCACTTCCTGATCCACCGTTTCCTTTAGACCCACTAAAGGATCCACTGGCTGATCCAGACCCGGATCCAGATCCGCTGAAAGAGAAGGATCCACTGGCAGAACCGCTTCCGGAGACTTGTTGAGCGAGTTGGCACAGCGGGCACGGCTTCTTATTGGCCTCTCTAGCAAGTCTCCTGCTGTTCCAGTCCAAGGGAGACGCTGACCGCCCTGCGCGATAGCCATGACCTCCGTGGCCAATACCTCCTTTCTGGCAGAACTCACATAGTGAGCTACCGTGCCATCGTCTTCTTTGGAATCATCGGTGTACTCTCTGGAGAAGTCTGCCGTGTGTGTCCCGCCGCTGACCACACCGCTGGCCCTCACACCGACACCCAGAGCTTGAGCAGTGTTGACGATCCCAGGAACGGTGAGGACCTGGGCCATCGTCCACGCCACCAACAGGAACATCGCGCTCCTCTGCATGTTCTCCTCTGGAATCAGATTAATTATGATAACTCTTATTGGTTTGCTAATAATGGACGGTCACAAATGCCATTTGTGTGCGAATATTGTTTTACTTCTTTATGACAACTCATCAGAGGCCCCTGACAAGACCTGAAACATTCTTACTTTACAATTTAATAAGGAACGTCTTTCGAAAGAGAGTACATTACCTACATTAGCAAATATTTAAAAAGGCCTAAAATAAAAAAAAAATTAGTCTTGTGCGATATTTTAAACTGTTAATACACGTAATTGCTTCATAATTAAATATCGAATTTGTACTTTAAGTCACATATGGTTGCTATATATATATATATATATATATATATATATATATGTCGTACCTAGTAGCCAGAACGCACTTCTCAGCCTACAATGCAAGGCCCGATTTGCCTAATAAGCCAAGTTTTCATGAATTAATTGTTTTTCGACTACCTAACCTACCTAACCTAACCTAACCTAACTTTTTCGGCTACCTAACCTAACCTAACCTATAAAGATAGGTTAGGTTAGGTTAGGTAGGGTTGGTTAGGTTCGGTCATATAATTACGTTAATTTTAACTCCAATAAAAAAAATTGACCTCATACATAATGAAATGGGTAGCTTTATCATTTCATAAGAAAAAAATTAGAGAAAATATATTAATTCATGAAAACTTGGCTCATTAGGCAAATCGGGCCTTGCATAGTAGGCTGAGAAGTGCGTTCTGGCTACTAGGTACGACATATATATATATATATATATATATATATATATATATATATATATATATATATATATATATATATATATATTATATTTATATATATATATATATATATATATATATATATATATACCTTTGATTATTTGTATACCTCTTTAATAGCACAGAGTATATTATTATATATACCTCATATCAACAACAGTGGGACATATCAACGTTGTGCTGTCGGTCAATAGTGGTACTGTATAGCCATGTTAGCTTACCACCTTGTCATAATTACTTATTTATTTATTTATTTATATACAAGAAGGTACATTGGGGTTAAGAGAGTACATAGCAATGATGATTTTACATTCTTGTAAAGCCACTAGCAACCATAGCGTTTCGGGCAGGTCCTTAATCTAACAGATAATTTTAAGTAGATAATTTCCAGCAAAATTGACAAATAATGTTTACAGATACATTGTAAGAAATTTTGACACAATAAACAAAGATTAATTAAGACACAATAATGACAATACACTATAATGACAAAGATTACAAGGTACGTTAGGATAAAATTTGAGGGTTATCAATTGAGTCATTGTAGCACAATTTGAGGATCATTTCAAGGAATAATGCAATAGAATATGCACTCAATATAACAACAATGATATCAGATGATATCAATGATTACAGTGGTAAAGTTATATGGCTTAGGTACATATATGGGGGGACTGGGTAGCACTAGAGACAGTGTGAGTTTAAAGCACAAGGTAGGAAACTATTAAGATGAAATTATGAACTTTTTTGTTTTGTTTTTGAATAAGGCAAAAGTTGGACAGCTTTTCACTTCGTTAGGGAGTGAGATCCATATACTAGGTCCCTTTATTTGCATAGTGTTTACACAGATTACGTTTGACTCTGGGGACATCAGAGATATTTATTTCTGGTTTGGTGATTATGGGTCCTATTACATCTGTCCAGGGCGAGTTTCAAAGCAGGATTCGCATTTAAGAACAGGGTTTTGTAAATGTAGATGGCACAAGAGAATGTGTAGAGTTAGTTTATGTTTAGCATATTTAGGCATTTAAACAGGGGGAGCTGAATGTTGTCTGAAAGCAGAGTTTGTTATTGTTCTGATAGCAGATTTTTGCTGGGTGATGATGGACCTGAGGTAGTTTGCAGTGGTTGGACCCCATGCACCATAAGTAAGACAGGGAGAGATTAGTGGTAGTATAGTGAGAGGAGAGTTGAGTTACGTACACGATATCTGATTTTAGAGAGGATACCAACTGTCTTAGAGATTTTCTTAGTTATGTGTTGTATGTGGGTGCTGAAGATGAGGCTCTTGTCTAAGTATAGCCCAAGGAACTTTACATCAGTTTTGTTGTTGATGTTAACATTGTCTATCTGAAGCTGAATTGCATTTGTTGATTTGCTTCCAAATAAGATGTAGTAGGACTTTTCTATGTTTAGTGTGAGTTTGTTGGTTGACATCCGTAAGTGGATTTTTTAATTCATTATGAACAACATTATTTAATATGTGTGGGTTGGGGTCTGAGTAGACGAGGATAGTATCATCAGCAAACAATATAGGTTTAAGAATGTTAGAGACATTAGGCAGATCATTGATGTATATGAGAAAAAGGAGGGTCCTAGGATGCTGCCCTGTGGCACTCCTACGGTTAATGGTAGAATGGGAGAGGTTATATCATTGATGGCTACATATTGGTGTCTGTCACTAAAATAGGATGGGATAAAGTTCAGAGCAAGGCCTCGGATTCCATAATGGTGGAGTTTAAGTAAGAGGTAGTTGTGGTTAATAGTATGAAAGGCCTTTCTCAGGTCAATGAAGAGTCCAATCGGAAACTCATTTTTGTCAAGGGCTGAGTAGATTTTGTCAAGCAGACTAACAATTGCATCGTTGGTACTCTTGGGAGCGGAAGCCAAACTAACAGGGGCTGAGTATGTCGAATTTTAAGAGGTAAGAGTAGAGCTGTTTGTAAATAATTTTTAACAGTCATTACCAAGTTTTGTAACATGACACCTACACATGACAGCTGTGTACGGTTTGTCTCTCACTTCTCATAATCATCTACATCGGTTATGTTATCACAAAATAATTAACCATAACCCAGGAGTGGCAAACTTTCGCCATACGAAAACCATATTTTACTTAGCGAGGATTTCATAAGGCCTCACATTGTATTATGCGCTGTATACATTCATTTATATCACAAACTCATAGATCAAGTTTCATTCATTTAAATTGCTTTCGAAGATCACTCATGCGGCCTTAAAGCTGCATTAAGTTCCACATCCCTTCCCCTAGCCCATAGTAATTGTCCAAGGAAACTTGCGTGTTTGCAGAGAGTAGCATCACTTAAATGCTAAGGGATGTATAATAAATAATACAATCTATAATAGAGTACTAGTTTGGAATTCCTGTCCACAGCCTTTTCTAAAGTTGTTATAAAAAATTCAAGACAGGACCTTCATTGTAACTATTATGAAATAAACTTGATGTATCTAACTCAATACCACATCCATACTCTACAACGCGGAGATGTGTCTGGTCTGTGTGTATTCTTCAAACTTTACAAAACAACCCGTTCTCGCACTTGCTAATAGCCAATATCATGCTTATGAATAAGTGCATATGTGACATACTAATTTATTGTGAATATTTGAGTTTACCTTGAAAAGCTGAATAGAAAACCACAACCTAACCTAACCTTCTTAGTATGTTAAGATATTACAATTAGTACTGAACTTACACCTATATTGATATTACAGTTTTATAAAAATAATAAAACAAAACTAAAATATTTAAATAAATTGTAAAGTAACTCAGGATATTGTCAAATTTTGTATAAAATCTCTATTGTTTAATAAAACTGAGAGGAAGAGTTAGTGCCTTGAAAAAAAATTGCTTGGAATATGTCACATATGTACTTATTTATAAACGAAATAGTGACTATAAACAATAAGTCCTATAAGTGCTGTCTTGTGCGAGAGCAACTACAAAATGTCTTTCCTTTATTTTTCCTTTATTTAGTTCCTTTACAAGTCCCTGCCTCAAGAAAAATGACTAAACAGTGTGATATGTGACAATTTGATAAATGTTCTTTTTGCACAAACAGACGGATTTCGGCGCTCCTTTCGCAACAATAATTAAAGATTCGGAACGCATTTTGTTCTTCAATCTCCTCTTGCCAAATATGATAAATATTACTGGTACAAAAGTAAAGATTTTCTAGAGGCAACTGGACAACTTCCTGCAGGATGGTGGAAATGGGTAGGTGGTAGTGCAGGTCACTTCAAGCAATAGCCTAACTGAACACATTATCAACAGGCAAAAGTAGAACACTCGTAACCTCCTACAGTTAACTGCAGGTTGTTCAATTGTTATATAAATGGGTGTCATGAGGGAAACCCAGGTAAGAATATCTTACATGGAGTGTGAACCTACGTTATGATAGTGTACAGTACAGCGCAACACCTGCACACCGAATGTGGTCACACTGTACAAACAGCTAAGATAAAGAATACATTTACATCACAGAGGTTAGTATAGAATATACAGTACATCCCCACTGCCGGGCCAGGTATAGACCAAAATCCCTTTCAGACAGCTTTTTCTACTTGCAAAAAATATATATATACAAAAATAAGCATAAAGCTCGCTGTAAATTATTTACAGGAATAAAGTCCTCTTCAAGCCAGGAATTAGAACAATTGGGACTGCTCATTATTAAACTTTATTTCTATAAGCAAAAACCTTTTGCTACGTTAGGTGAGTTGCTTTGGTTCGTACGTTGCTGATTAGGCAAAACAGCTGCATTTTTACGGAGTGGCAAATGGAGAGAACGGACAGGGTAGCGGGGCCATCAACAACGTAGGTATTTTGTCTCTTACAAACATGCAGCTTTTATATGCTAGAATATTTCGTGTTTACCTTCGTCATATCGGCAATATTGACTCTAATGGTGATCTTTTGCCATGAAGGAACTCGTATAAATAACCTTCGTAAAACCTCAGTACATTAGTTTGGTAAGTAGCGGAGTACTCACAGTGGACGCCGGGGAGAAGGCAATATTACCCTCGCTGGGCGTGAGCTCCACAGCGACTGTTCCCTCCACGCTCTTCCGCGCTTTTAATATTGCAGCAGGACCCCCGCCTTTGTTTGATTAGCGCCTGTCTGGGAGCATTGGTTATTTATTCAGGAAGGCAATGATGAGGCAGCAAATATATTTCAGGATGGTAACGAGGATTCCCAGGACTGCAGAGGCCAGGGACGCGGCCTGACCTGCGCACTCGCCAACAGGACGTCATCACCTGAGAGCCGGCCTCCATATGCAGCAAAAAATGTTCAGTAAGAATATGGATTTTTTATATACTGTTTTGTTTAAAAGGCGAATATATGTTTTAATAACGAAATTATTGAGAATATGTTTTGAAGTGCGTTTATAAATCGGAACCAAAGAGAGCTACTGCATTTACGAGACTGGTGAAACTATATTGATTAACGACTGTTGATAATATGAAGGCTGCCATTCTTGTACCGCTAGGCTAATTACTGACCGGGATGCAACCCACAACAGTTGTCTAACTCCCGGGTACCTATTTACTGCTAATTATCCCATACAAAACCCCTAAATTGTTGAATGATTCCCAGATGTTGGTTATTCTAAAAAATGTAAAGGTCTAAACAAAGAAGCACCTAATGATCATTGTGAAGACATTTATATATCTTTTACACTAAATAATTGGGGCAACATAATCCTCCCGACTTGTTGCCTTCTTTTGATAATTACTCACTAGATAAAATAAATGTGTAATACAATGGCTACGTTCTCTACTCACAACCCCGGGTTCCGTCCGTTGGCGGGACAAAAATGGTTGGGCACGTTTGCCTTCATCAAATGTTTCTGTTCTCCTAGCAGTAAATAGGTACCCGGGAGTTAGCCAACTGTTATGGTTGCATCCTGGGGATTCAAAATTCAAATTCAAATACGGTTATTGAGTTATAAGTATACACAAAGGGATGAGGTAGCTCGAGCTATTCTCACCCCGTTTTGCATCCTGGGGAGGGTCAGTAGTTCAACCTTGGGAGACCTAAGCATAAAGAATATATATATATACACTTCTGCTAAAATGTTATAACTATATGAGATAATAAACCATAAACGTAATTACGTGACCGAGTATATTGGGTTTTATGATTATATGTAAGTATTTGTAATTACATTGACTGTATTTCTGTGATGGACTCAAGATCACACTTACTGTATAAAGACTTAATTTCTTCTGCAACTTTAATATATATATATATATATATATATATATATATATATATATATATATATATATATATATATATATATATATATATATATATATATTAAAGTTGCAGAAGAAATTAAGTCTTTCTGCAACTTTATATATATATATATATATATATATATATATATATATATATATATATATATATATATATATATATATCATTGTGAAGATATGCCATGCCATGCTTGTACCTATATATTTGCTTGTACCTATGCTAGGTACGACATATGTTTATATATATATATATATATATATATATATATATATATATATATAATATATATATATATATATATATATATATATATATATATATATATATATATATATAAACATATGTCGTACCTAGTAGCCAGAACGCACTTCTCGGCCTATGTGTGTGTGTGTGTGTGTGTGTACTCACCTAGTTGTACTCACCTAGTTGTGCTTGCGGGGGTTGAGCTCTGGCTCTTTGGTCCCGCCTCTCAACCGTCAATCAACAGGTGTACAGTTTCCTGAGCCTATTGGGCTCTATCATATCTACACTTGAAACTGTGTATGGAGTCAGCCTCCACCACATCGCTTCCTAATGCATTCCATTTGTCAACCACTCTGACACTAAAAAAGTTCTTTCTAATATCTCTGTGGCTCATTTGGGCACTCAGTTTCCACCTGTGTCCCCTAGTGCGTGTGCCCCTTGTGTTAAACAGCCTGTCTTTATCAACCCTGTCGATTCCCCTGAGAATCTTGAATGTGGTGATCATGTCCCCCCTAACTCTTCTGTCTTCCAACGAAGTGAGGTTTAATTCCTGCAGTCGCTCCTCGTAGCTCATACCTCTCAGCTCGGGTACTAGTCTGGTGGCAAACCTTTGAACCTTTTCCAGTTTAGTCTTATGCTTGACTAGATAGGGACTCCATGCTGGAGCCGCATACTCCAGGATTGGTCTGACATATGTGGTATATAATGTTCTGAAAGATTCCTTACACAAGTTTCTAAAGGCCGTTCTTATGTTAGCCAACCTGGCATATGCTGCTGATGTTATCCTCTTGATATGAGCTTCAGGGGACAGGTCTGGCGTGATATCAACCCCCAGGTCTTTCTCTCTCTCTGACTCTTGAAGTATTTCATCTCCCAAATGATACCTTGTATCTGGTCTCCTGCTTCCTACCCCTATCTTCATTACATTACATTTGCTTGGGTTAAACTCTAACAGCCATTTGTTCGACCATTCCTGCAGCTTGTCCAGGTCTTCTTGAAGTCTCAAGCTGTCCTCCTCTGTCTTAATCCTTCTCATAATTTTGGCGTCGTCAGCAAACATTGAGAGGAATGAGTCTATACCCTCTGGGAGATCATTTACGTATATCAGAAACAGGATAGGTCCAAGTATATGTGTGTGTGTGTGTGTGTGTGTGTGTGGTGTGTGTGTGTGTGTGTGTGTGTGTGTGTGTGTGTGTGTGTGTGTGTGTGTGTGTGTGTGTGTGTGTGTGTGTGTGTGTGTGTGTGTGTGTATGTGTGTGTGTGTGTGTGTGTGTGTGTATTAGTATAATTTTGGGGAAGATAAGTGTCATTTCTCTAATATACATGCATTTAAACACAACAGCATAGTGACTATTGTTAATTTTCTTATGTATATTTTTCATTCTACGTACCATCTAGAGGGCGAAGAAACTAATAATCACTTAATCTTTCCATTTTATTGTTCGACGTTTCAGCAGCAATGTGACATCTTCAGAAATACTTGTACACACTTTACTTTTTATGTATTTATTTATATATATAAGAGTTGTTACAATCTTGTACAGCCACCAGCACGCATAGCGTTTCGAGCAAGTCCTTAATCCTATGTTCCCCGGAATACGACCCCGCCAAATCGTTTATAAACCGCCCATTTACTGTTGGGTTAAACAGAGGCTACAGTTAAGAACTGACGCCCAGTAAATCCTCCACGCCAGGATACGAACCCAGGACAAAACGCTCGATAAACGCTAGGCGAGTCTTAACCACTACACCACAGGGACTTCTAAATGTGTCTTTATATTAAAGACGCAGGTATACAAAGCTTACATTCAGAAATATAGACATTTATAAGTGTGGGTTCACCTCCCCTATAAGCCCTCCATAATCGTAGAGAGCGCCGAAGAATAGGGTGAGGTGATTGCTGCCTAACTAGCAGCTATTAGTTGTCTAGCGGCTCTACTGCCTCTGGATCAACGGAGGGCCATCAAATTATTGAATGTTCAATGTCAAATTTACTTGAATA
>WNGS01004374.1:10708610-10724303 GCA_020271785.1 Procambarus virginalis
TTAATCCTTCACTGGCACCCCTACTAGATCGTCAAGACCCCTTGCTTTGGTTCAGGTAGTGAGTTTAAGAAAACACTAACCGTACTCAGTTAAACGCCTCCTAGAAAAGTACTCAGGACACACGGAACAAAGTTACTTATGTTGTCCAAGTGATTAACGACCTTAAATGTTACCTTCATTCCCTTAACACTTAACCATGGCTCATCAAACAAAAACAATTAAGTTTCTTTCTTGGAATATTCGAAGTGTTTATCTTCGGATAAATGACGTAATCTTGTATGCTAAAATGAGAGACGTGGATGTGATCTGTTTACAGGAACCATATACGTCCACAACTATCAAGAAGGTCCCACCCAGGATACCTGGGTATATAGCATACAACAACGATGTTGGAACTGGTTTACTAACGTATATTAAGAGTGGATTAATCTGTAAACTAATTAAAAATCACAGGAGTGATAGTATACATTATCAAAAATTCAAATTACAAACTGCAAATAGCCATTTCCTACTGTATAACATATATGGACGATGTAGTGTACTTAAAGCAGACCTGCTACCGAAACCTACAGGTAACACAGCTATGTTATGTATGGGTGACTTTATTGCTCGTCACACTGCTCTTGGTGATGTTCAGTGTAACAATAATGGAAGGGTCTTCTTGAAATACCTTACTGATCATAATATTACTGTGTATGATACTGATAAACAGACCCATTTATTGGGAGGTAGGCTGGATTATGTGATTGGATACAGCCTAGTAGATAGTAACGTCAACGTTAAGCTCATCCCAGAACTAGTAAGTGATCACTTTGCACTATATTGTGAATACAATGTGGCGGATATTAGGTCCAATCCTCATCCTAGAGTTAAAATTAACATTCCAGACAATCTTAAACAGCACTTTAAGGCTTATGTACATAAGTGGTACACTGGGTATACACCTGTCTCAGTGGACCACTTTTACAATGATCTTGTCAGTATCATCACTGGTTATTATGATACCTGGGTTAAATCAAGGAAAAAAAAGAACACTCGTTCTTCCTCATGGACAGAGGATCCTATTATCATTGCAGAGCGAGCTAAAGTGCTTCAGCTTGCTGACTCTTATAAACGAGACAAAACAGCTGACAATTTACTTGCGTTCCTTAATGCCAACAGAGATTTTCGCGAGCTTAAGGGTCAAGTTAAGAACACATATTGGGAACAATTCCTACAAGGTATCAATAGAACTACAACATTATCAGAAATGTGGAACAAAATTAAAAACATTACCAAACCTTCAGCCCCAGTTCAGCTTCATCATACTCCTGCAGAATATGCTGACATGCTCCTAGCTGAATGGTCTAGTGTCTCACAAATTTCTTCCTTACCCCCAGATATACAGCAGCATTTAAGACATACCAACATTAACAGAAACTTTAATATTGAAATAGCACGCTCCTCGCCAGATTTAACAGATCAGTTTGCTATAACCCCCTTTGAATTAACATCAGCATTAGGAAAACCTAAGCAAACTGCCCCTGGTGAGGATGGTATAACTTATAACATTTTGAGCTTACTGAATGATGTCCCTAGCCACCCTCTGCTTGACCTGATAAAACTGTTCACTATATTCCCCCTTGGAAAGATGTGGAGGTCTCTCTGCATTATACCCCCATCAGTGTTAAACAAATGTATAACACTGACATTTTGAGATGTATAACATTAGAAGCTATTGACAGTCATCTTCACATTCTCAAACCGACTGAATCCTATGCCTTTACTGATGGCTCTGTGCAGTTAGGCACTGGTAGAACAGGTTGTGCATGTGCAGTGTATAAAGGGAATGAAATGATCATGTCTAGTACACAGAGATTGAACAACTGGGCTAGCACGACGCAGACCGAGCTAGTGGGCATTTATCTAGCCACTGAATACCTTAAGCTCAATGGTGGTGGAGTTATTTTCTGTGACTCTAAAAGTGCTCTGCAGTCCTTAAATAACCCATCACAATGTATATCGGACGTAGCTTGTAATATTAAATGGAATGTAATCTTTGCCAATGATAATAACTCTTGTATAAAATTTGTGTGGATCCCATCCCATGTTGGAGTTGGAAAACATGACTTCGTAGATCGATTGGCCAATGAGGCTTGCAGGAAAGAAAACATTGATTATGACTTTGGACTATCTAATGCAGTTATTAGAAACATACAAATTAAAGAAATTAATTCAGATTTAGAAGAACTAAGAAATGCCCAGAGACCTGAAAGCTGCAGTATTAAAAGTTATGACAAGTTTTGTAATAATAGGTATTTGTATGGTCGGCATAGTAGCCGAACCAGGCAATGTGATGTAGTCATTGCGCGAATTCGCCTTGGCTATAGACACATCTGGCAGGTTAGTGAGGCTGAGCCACTACCAGAATACTCAGATTGTAAACTCTGTGATAAACCTTTAATGCACTCACTAGAACACTACATTGATGAATGTGAAACCGTAAAGGACTTTAGACCTCCTGGCCTCTTGTACCACCAACTGTGTAACTATTTTATTGACTCAGGTGTTCTGGACGACGTCCTAACAATTTACCCAAAATTTGCTTGTCCATTTTAAAGAATGAAGAACAATTTTTATGTATATTACTTCTAAGCTGCATCACCTATGAACCCATCCCTGCCCTTGTGTGGCAGTGCACAGTAGAAACTTGTTTTCACATATCCATATATTAAAACATTGATTGTAACCATGATATATATGTGCTTCAGCCTACAGTTTAGACCTATTGTCTTATGTATGACCCTCTGTCCTGCGTGACAGTGACTACTAGCATTATCCTCACTTTAATCAGACTATCAAAATCCTCAGATTAGGCAAAATTGTAATTAATTTTGTCAATAAAGATGTTAATAATAATAATAGTCTAATTTTGGTAATTACTATATCAGTCGCACTGTCTGATTACCACAGATGTAAACTACTTGGCTTAAAGACTGTTGTGGTTCGGTTCTTGAAACACTTGTGCTATAAAAGACTATATATATATATATATATATATATATATAATATATATATATATATATATACATATATATGAGTGCCAGACCACGAAGGAAGAATTGAAACAGGAATTTCCTTAAGCACTGTTTCAATTCTTCCTCCGTGGTCTGACACTCTTATATTTTTCATCACATGTTAATTTTCGTGATTTACACACACACACACACACACACACACACACACACACACACACACACACACACACACACACACACACACACACACACACACACACAAGATATGATAGAGCTCAATAGGCTCAGGAATCTGTACACCTGTTGAGTGACGGTTGAGAGGCGAGACCAAAGAGCCAGAGCTCAACCCCCGCAAACACAACTAGGTGAGTACAACTAGGTGAGTACACACACACACATACGCACACAGGAATCATTCAGGACCCTGTATACCACTTATGTAAGACCAATCCTGGAGTATGCAACTCCAGCCTGGAGTCTATACCTAGTTAAACACAAGACTAAGTTAGAGAAGATTCATCGGTATGCCACCAGGCTCGTTCCGGAACTGAGAGGAATGAACTACGAGGAAAGGCTAAAGGAGCTGAACCTCACATCCCTGGAAAACAGAAGAGTAAGGGGAGACATGATAACCCACCTACAAAATTCTCAGGGGAACTGACAGGGTGGATAAAGACAAACTCTTCAGCACGGGTGGGACACGAACAAGGGGACACAGGTGGAAACTTAGTACCCAGATGAGCCACAGAGACGTTAGAAAGAATTTTTTCAGTGTCAGAGTAGTTAATAAAGGGAATGCACTAGGAAGTGATGTGGTGGAGGCTAACTCAATCCACAGTTTGAAATGTAGATATGATAGAGCCCAGTAGGCCAGGGTCTCCATGCCCCTTGGCATGTCCAGTACTATAACCACTCTGCCACAGACTGTACAAATATTGGGAAGTCGCCAAACATTTAACCCCCAATACCCGACAGCACTCGTGACTTTACAGGACACAGTTCAAATCACTTCAACATGCTAGGGCCGTATGAGCATCAATTGTGCATCAAGCTTGAATGGTCCACAGGCCAACATACATAAAGAAACTCTTGAACACACAACGTGTAAGGAAGTTGGTTATAGTAATTAAGATAGTGTGAAGAGGGGGGAGGGAATTATCAGGGGAAAGCGCCAAGACATTACGACTCTCTATTAGTTGGAAGGGGTCAGGATAAGGATTTGGGATGGGACGATGAGAAGGAATGGTGCCCAGCCACTTGGACGGTCGGGGATTGAACGCCGACCTGCATGAAACGAGACCGTTGCTCTACCATCCAGCCCAAGTGGTGATAGTGCATAAAGCTGAACATTGTTACAGAAATAAACATAGTAAGTACTGATCGAAGATCGTTACAGTGATGAAGCTAGCTGTAGGTAGTAACTAAGAGTGATTGTAACCTATCCACCGCTGCCCGCTGGATGGGGGGCGGTGGGCAGGACAAACATATCAACTGTGACACTAGCTCTCCACATATGTCAGTTGCTTATTTTAGAAACTGTACTTGTGGTCGATCTCGAACCCATTGTTGATGTGACGACTTATACTGAATTTTGTAACTAGCTCATCAAGATTGTAACTTGCTTAGCTAAATGAATTGTGAGGTTCAGTCCCTGAGCCCATTATGTGCCTCTGTAACCCTTTCCACTACCGCCCACAAGATGGGTATGGGGTGCATAATAAATGAACTAAACTAAGTGATGAAGACATATGCAGTGAAGATGTAGCGTCTGTCATCCGATTATTAGTTATTTGAATCTAAATATTATTAACAAAAACCGTAATACTGTACTATATAGAAGGGAGTAATTACTGCACGCGAATGACTTCCTGCTGCAGGGCGGCGCCCGGGAGGTGAATCACGCCTCAGGCATTTCACACTACGCTAACGTATCACCTCTAAGTTATAACATTCTTTTGCATTATAGCATTATCTACTCTTTATATTATGTAATATGAAAGTAAATTAACTGATTGTGGTAATAATAAACACATTAGCACTTAATTTCAATTTCTTCTCGGTTCAATTTCAATATGTATCGGAGCGTCTCTGCTTTGATTCCCGTGCAGAACGACGTTTGGGTAACGTTTCCTTTTACCTAATGTTTCTGCAGTAGAAAATAGATACCCGAGAGTTAAGCAAGGGTTGCAGGTAACATCCTGGGAAAGCACACAGGTGTTGGCCTAGGTCGGGGGGGGAGGCCTTGATAAACCAATATCAAGACCTACCGATATCAATAACACATACAGGAGAAACCAATTATGAAGGGGGTACCATTTACCTGAGGGCCACTAACACTAGTGGCCTCGACGTGGACATAAAGCCAGTGGCTTACCACAGGTTTCCCCATTTGTCCTAATTATATTTTCAAGCTGGATCTACCAGGTAAATTTGGTAAAATTCAGCATAATTTGACATTTACGGCTTCAGCGGGTAGGCGGTTTCATAGGTTTACACCCTAATGGGTGAAAAAGGATTCTCCTGTTTTCAGTCCAAATGAACTTAACTAACTGTTTTCACTCCTACATATTTGCTTATGTCCTTAATATTTGTATATGTCTTTAATACTACAGTTACTGCATTATATTTCACTTTATTAAGTATTGCACTTACAGCATTTATAATTCTTTATAAATTAAATAATATGTATTTATGTTTTTATTAACAAGCTTAGGTATAGACAGCAATGTGCTGTTACCCTATTCTATATGAAAGATTACACAGTGTAGATTAAAAACTAACTATACGTTCATCTAATAATCTCATCACACAGGATGGTTAGTCATACCTGTGCAGTAAATAGTCAGAATAAGCACAATTATGGTTGTCTTAAATGTGTAAAGAGTAACTTCGAGCACACAAAGTGCAAAGTTCCCGTAATATAATCTTATTGCTATACACTGCAGATATTACACAAAACGAGCTAAGCTATAAATTATTTCTATTAGAAAACTGGAAGCCGCCCACCGCAGCGGCCCACAAGTCCCCGTGTGAGGGAACAAGTGAACAGCAACCCTCCTCCACTCTATTTAACTAATTAATGCACATGCTGGAGGCAAATACTGAGGGAACTTTACAAGATGTTAATATTGTGAGAGTGGAGTGTGAGAGGAGGGAGGCTGAGAGAGGTGGGTGTGTGAAGGAAGAAGTTAGCAGCGGAGTGTGTTATGGAGGTGACGGCACAAGAGGACGACCCGGCCACTACCACTTATCCACCCAACAAGGGCTCTGAGGCCGCCCAGGAAGACCCAGTCTCCCTCAGACATGAGCTACTCCTTCATGAAATAGAGGCTATCGATGAGTACTGGGGCCCCACCTTCAGGTAAGGTTGAGAGGGGGGGCGTGACAGCCAGGGAGCCTGATATCAACAGGTGACATGTCAGGTGTGCTTCCTTCTCAAGGATATTGTAAACAGATCAGGGATAGCCAGCCTTGTATACCTCTACACACGGGAGTTTCAACACCTGCTTCATAGTGCAGGTAATTGCATTATAGAATAGTTAGGTGGGCAGCTCCTGTTTATTCCTAACCCAAACTTGCCTTAACCTAACCTAATAAAACGTGCCCAGTAAAGTGTAACTAGTAATAACTAAGAAGATAAGTTGGATATGGGACGACTTCACTTGGGACCACATGTGTTTAGGACCACATATGTGCCAAGGCACTAAGTGTATCAGCTTGGCGTGAGTGAAGTCAAAATTCCAGTACAGGAGTGTGCTTTTGAATAACAGGTATTTTGTCAAGGTCTTTGGAGTGAGAAAAGTGAGTGTGTGCCAGAAGGGTAACTTATTTTTAGATTGTTAGAGAATGAAATATAATAAAGAATAGAATGAGGAGAAAAGATATACTCATTATTACTAAGGAAGAAGTTAGCTAACAAATTGATAGCCTAAAGCTAAGCAAAACCTTTAAGTCCTCAACATGTATTTTTTAGGGCTATAAAAGACCGTAAGAAAAAGCTTAGCCAACTTTTGTCGAGCATATTCATTATATCACTAGAGTTGGGGAACATTTAAAAAAAAAATACAGTACATCGTACCCAAGATAGTTCGGCAATGGATTTTAAAATGACAATACTGTACATCTTAATATAAACTATACAGCTTTTACAATTGGAAAACGAGCTTTTGTCAAATCGCCTGTGTTTTTTTCCTTCCTTTGTTTATTATTTGAATTTGTTTTAACCGTTACATCCTGAAGAATGCATACTCCTCCCTAACTATGTGAAGCCAGAATTAAATTGGTCACAAATCAGTTACAACTCTCAGAACTTGGGACTGAATATTTTTGGACTGATTTTTTCACAGATTTCAAACTCTATTTTCCTTGTTTCTTTAGGTTGTTTTGATGATTAGGGACCAGATTAGGGATTTTTTACTTACATAAAGTATACCCTAAATATGTTCTCTAAATCATAATAATTATTATACTTATCCCTATATTTTGTTTTTTTGGGGGAGGTTATTTTTTCTTGACTTCATTTCTACACACATTGACCTACAACTTTCACATACTTTAGTACGAATGCCAAACAGTGTTTATTACAACATACAAGTAAATTCATGAATTAGAACTGCCTTATTCATTATCGATAACTTGAACTTCAATTATATCTATAACTAGAATTTCAACTTACATTCTGGTAAGTTGATATGCAAAAATCTAGTTTCTGATCGATTCTCACTCTTTTTACATATGGTGTGCACAGCTGTCTGTTCTACAATCCCTATAGAATTGATTTTTCATAAACACTAAATGTTTGGGGTTATACATTTTTGTTGTCTATCTTTGCGCATATTTCAAATACCATATACAAAATTTTTTTTTACAGTAAACTATACTGAAAACCTATACAGGTATAGGTATTCTAAATATATTAAAATGAAAACATTCATATGCTATCCTGAGAGCATAATAATACCAAATGAACAGTTGGTGATATTTTTATATTTTTGCAGCTGATTTCAAAATCTGAAGTGTTCAATATTAAATTTTATAATTATTTTTTATTATCTTGTTTTTCAAGTTAGTGGTATCCTTTAGACAAAATTGGAGCATTTGCCTAGTAGATTATGCACAAAACATTTGAAAGTTTCAGAAAATGTTAAAAACCGAGTTCACTGTCACACATCATATGACATTTTGTGCAGTTTAAGGGTTAATGGGCAAGGTAAAGGTAGCATAGTGTGTCAATGTACATTGGTGATGTTTTCAATTGATCTGAAGATGGAAGTCTTATATAAATGACCCTTGGATAGCTGTGGCACTGATCTCCAAAATTATTAATTGTTACCCATAATGCACCTTTATAGGTGTGTGTGTTACTGTGGTTTTTGTACAGCTTAAGAATCAATATCCTCCAGAAAATGAAAATCAATTTATAATAAAATGTAACCCCTATACCTTTGAAAATAAATGAACGAGATTTTCATGTTCATGGTAAACAAAATACTGTATATTATTTATTGTATTTTGTACTGTACTAGGTCATGTAGTTCAGTGGTCTACGTTCTCGACTCGGGGATCTTGAGCTCGATCCCTGGTTGGTACAGAAACGGCTGGGAACAGTTCCTTTTATCTGATTTGTGTGTTCATTTAGCAGTAAATAGGTTCCCAGGTGTTGGGCAAATGTTATGGGTTGCATCCCAGGAAGGTTAGTAGTTTGACCTAGGGAGACCTTGATAAAAACCAATGTACAGGCTTCTTATCCCAGATATTGGGAATTATTTTTAAATTATTATATTTCAACATTTTATTTTGGTATATTTAAAGTTCTTGAAATTTTTGTGATTTCATCCAAGCCAGCAGTGCAGGTACAGCAGGTGCTAGTTTTCTGGAAGGCCTTCACTCATTGGCTTCCCAAGCTACCTAGGTTCGAAGCCTAATAAATCCTACCAGGCTCTTTTTATTTTGTTAAGTCATAAGCATCTATTGGAGACCAGATACAGGATCTGGTCCACTCATTAAATGCAAAGCGAGTGTGGGGATACTAGATAAATCAAGCCAAGAGGAAAACAACCAGAAAGGTAGTACTGTATGCCCTAAACAAGCAACTGCATTATAATTTGCTTCATGTGCATGTTTTTTCTAGTCTAGCTTGTGTCTGACCTGAGTCTTATTTATCTTGACTTTCTGTGGCGAGAGTTGCCTGACCTGCAACCTGTTTTTGATACCTTGCCTGCAACTTGTCCTTTAGTGCCTGACCTGCTGAACAAGTAGAACAGAGAACAGTAATACGATCATTACTGAACGCTTAAACAACTGAATACTGGATATGAACAGAGGGGCACATGTCCCTATAAAAATAAACAAACACTATGAAGACCAAAGTTTGACTAAGGTGTGAAGTTGATGAGCAGGGGCAAAATGAGGTGTGGACAAAACTGCTCGTGTAACAGTGACCTTGTGTGACCTCGTATGGGGAGGAAAAGGAAATCAAGCCAGTCAAGAATGTGTGTATGTGTGTGTATATAATAATAATAATATTAAATAAATAAATAAATAAAGATAGGGAGAGGGAGTGAAAAAGGATGAGCATAGTGAGTGTATTATCTGTGGTCTCCTGAGTGACCTGGTTAGAGGTGATTACTCGTGCCAACTCACTGTAAGTGCACTTACCCCTTGTTCAGAGATGTTCCTAATTGCCTAAAAGTATACATTTAGGATACATGTACATTCTTCTACTTCGATTGCTAATTATTAAATTAGAACCCAAAGTTCAAGTATTAATCTTCACTCTTTCATTCTGTGGCAATTTCTGTCAATAATGATTAATAGATATTAATAAAATCTCTTGGATAAACTAAATTTTAATAAAAGTAAATACAGTACTGTACTGTACATTCATCCCCTCCATTGTAAGCAAGAAGAGAACTGGGTTGCAGTATTGCCCTTTAGTGCCAGACCTGTGACCTGTCCTTCAGTGCCAGACCTGTGACCTGTCCTTCAGTGCCAGACCTGTGACCTGTCCTTCAGTGCCAGACCTGTGACCTGTCCTTCAGTGCCAGACCTGTGACCTGTCCTTCAGTGCCAGACCTGTGACCTGTCCTTCAGTGCCAGACCTGTGACCTGTCCTTCAGTGCCAGACCTGTGACCTGTCCTTCAGTGCCAGACCTGTGACCTGTCCTTCAGTGCCAGACCTGTGACCTGTCCTTCAGTGCCAGACCTGTGACCTGTCCTTCAGTGCCAGACCTGAGACCTGCCCTTCAGTGCCAGACCTGCCCTTCAGTGCCAGACCTGCCCTTCAGTGCCAGACCTGCCCTTCAGTGCCAGACCTGCCCTTCAGTGCCAGACCTGCCCTTCAGTGCCAGACCTGCCCTTCAGTGCCAGACCTGCCCTTCTGTGCCAGACCTGCCCTTCTGTGCCAGACCTGCCCTTCTGTGCCAGACCTGCCCTTCTGTGCCAGACCTGCCCTTCTGTGCCAGACCTGCCCTTCTGTGCCAGACCTGCCCTTCAGTGCCAGACCTGCAGCCTGCCCTTCAGAGCCTGTGTATAACCAAAATGTAAAAGGCCATCTTGACAGTGACTACCTATTGAATAAAAGCTATAATGTGGTTAAATGGCACAAATGTATATGACCTGGAATGTACTGCACTTGACCTGCACGTTAATCATTAAACTGTATTTACAAACCAAAATTTTGCAAAACTCGCTATCTTCTTTAGTGCATGTATAGGTAAAGAATATGAAATATACTATACAGTATAGCAAATGTATAATTTAACACTGACATATACATTACCCCTACGCTGTAGTAGACTAATTTCTACATTTTTAATATTTCCATAGCACATTGATATAGATGAATTTTTTGGCAACTTATAATTGTATGGTGGTTCTGCATACTGATTTAAAATGTGAACTGAAATTTCACTAAAAATTAGGTTGGAGTAACATTGTCACAGAATTTGGTTACTATTCATCTGGGATTCTGAACCCTAGCATGGGATTTTTTTTGTATGGGTGTATCTACACTGGGATGCTTGCGGTTTGTAACTCATTCTTTTGAATGAATTTACTTGCAAAAGCTTGTGCATGCCATGCTATAGGCACAATGACCGATGCATCTACCATCTTGTAGATGTACTTTCTGACCTTGAAATCTCAACATGGTCAGATTTAATTTTCCCATAGTATTGGGAAAGTCTCAACTCTCACCAGTTAACTAGTTCAACATTCTTTGGCAGGCATTTATAACGAGATACATGTTTAACCTGACCTCACCTTCACTTTCACTTCAAGATAAGCAGCAACTGCATCGCTTCTGGAAGACTTGGGACCACTGCCCCATGACTGCAACCAGGATAGTATCCTCCAGCACTGAAGAATCAACTAGATAGATTATGTTCATCTTGATTTTGAAGAGACAGATTGTTCACCTCAAGACTTCACTAGTTTTCCATCTCATTTTAGCGGCTTTATTGGCATTTGGATGGCTTTTTCCTGATGATGATTCCTCCTCCCCAACAGACATTGGTATATCAACTCTGACACAAGTTTCTCCCCAGGACACCAGCTACTTCCCCCTGATCAGTATTTCTTGACACCAGTTTTTCTCCCATCTAGCAGGTTGGTCCCCAGTACAACTTCGTAACCACCAGCCTTTCTCTATCGGCACCAATTTCTCTTTGGGCACCAGTTTCTCTTAGGACACCAGTTCACATTCCCTTCACTCTTTATTCCTAGCAATGATTATTTTAAAGTTTCAATGTGGGCCTTATGGCCTCTTGGTGCTCTCTCTAATGTGTGTGTGTATTCCAAAGTTGTTTTTAATCAGTGAAGCAACTTTGAAACATGTACAGACTAGACACACCTTGGAGCACACACATTAAAGTCCCCACAGACCCTGGGGACATGGCCCCATATTGAGAACCATTGCTTTAAATGGCACTACAGTTGCTTATCTTCCTTGCATTAATTCCTCTTCTGGTGCATGGTTTCATTCTTTATTGATTCCTACTTATGATACTCATTTCTTTCCCTCTGATGTTTATTAACTCCTAGTTCTGCTATATTACTTCCTGGCACTGCTATATTACTTCCTAGCACTGCTATATTATCTCCTGGCACTGCTATATTACTTCCTGGCACTGCTATATTATCTCCTAGCACTGCTATATTACATCCCAACCTACAAAATTTATAGGATTTATAGTTTCAGTGGACGGACTGTACAAAATATGGATTACGTTAATCCTAAAATGTTAGTTTTGGAATACTGTACTAAAGAGCAAACCAAACTGTGGAACAGAATAAACCTAAACAACCTGCGAAGCTTTAAATAAGCAATGCTAAACCTAACTTGCAATCTTAGGCCCAATTTAGTACACCATGTGCTATACTAGGCCTAGGTAAAGTTAAATGTGATTGGTCCCATCTCTTGGGCCTTCTACAAAATGAATACTGTACAATGGTACAAAATGTGACTCTTTGGGTGCAACAGTTCATATCTTGTACTTTACTTCCACCCTTAGTAACTATAGGTACTTTTTGGACAACAGGTTGTAATATTATCTCCTGGTCAGTTCAGTCAGTTCACAGTTGAAAGGTCCCCTGTTTGATTTTCAGCAGAGACCTTTCCTTACACCTGATGCGTCTGTTCAACTAGCAGTATATAGGAACCCAAGAGTTAGGCAACTGTTGTGGATTGCATCCTGGGAAAGGTCAGTAGATGGCCTGGGGGGAGGGGGGGGTGCTTTCAAAAGCATGCTGGCTTCTTGTCCCAATGAGATTATCTTTAGCACTTTAATTATCTAATCTTGGCACTCCTTAATTATCTCTCTGGCACTGCTTATCTCACATTGCACTGCTTGATTATATCTCACTGGCACTGATTTATTATACTGGCATTGTTTAATTATATTGGCACTGATTATCTCATCCTGACACTGTTTTTTACTTCATCTTGACATTGCTTAGTTATCTCATCTTGGCACTGCTTAATTATGACATCTTGGCACTGCTTATCTAATTTTTACACTGCTTATCTCATCATTACATAGCTTGATTATTGGCACTGCTTGATTACCCCATCATGGCACTGCTTGACTGTCTCAACCTGACACTGATTATTATATATTGCAATAGTATAATATATAATATTATATATAATTATATATTAGCATTACATGATTACCCCTTCCTGGCACTGCTTGATTATCTCATCCTAGCACTGTCTCATATTGGCATTTTTGTTTATTGTTTCCTCTTCACACTTTTTTTTAACATTGGCGCTGTTTGATTTGTTACCGTTAATCAAGGTGTATCAAGGTCAAATTGGTACACCTTGATTATCTTGCATTGGCACTGCTTTATCCCCGTTGACCCTGCTAGGTTCTCTCTCATTGACACTACTGTACTTGTTATCATAGGCACAGCTTGAGTCTCTCGTCGTGGCACTGGAAAATTCCTCCCTTGGCCCTCTCTTGTGATCCTCCCCCACCCCCATCCATGCTTGAGGGGAGTGAGCGTTAAGGAATGCTTGTGAAGCATGAAGATGCCCGCGCTCTCAGTCTGCTCTGTAGGCTAGCCGCGCTCCAGTCTGCTCGTAGGCCTAGCCGCGCTCCAGTCTGCTCTGTAGGCCTAGCCGCGCTCCAGTCTGCTGTGTAGGCCTAGCCACGCTCCAGTCTGCTGTTAGGCCTATCAACATGTCAATCATCTTGGTCATGCAGCTCACTTGGTAGTAATAGCGTGTCGACATTATTTTCTTATCAAACATACTAATAAACATATTCATGACATTATAATAGTTTAGTGGGAATACTTGCTTTGTTGAGGTAGACCACATCGCACACTGGTTGTAATTTTTAAGTACAGCATTAAAAAAATCTCACGCGCTAAGATTAAGATGAATGTAATAACCTAGTTTACATATACGTCTGTAGTCAAACGCGGCCTAGGTAGCAAGTTGGTAGCCCATGCTAAATGTGGCACAATAGGTCCTCACCTTGAAGGTGTGAGGACATGGTTGGATAAGTGTTGTAGGTGGGTGTGGGCGCTGTGTGAGGCTGCAGGAGTGACATACTGTGGTTAGTGGAGGATATCGACCCCAGCCGCGTCTCCACCGCCCCGTGACACCACACTACCACTCACACACACAGCCAACCTTCTCTCCACTTGGCACTTGAAACTGATGCGGGTGTCAGTGTTATAACGGGTGTTGAGGTGGGCGTGTTAACGGGCGTGTGAGGGATCAGAGGGTGCACACGCCGCCACTCTCCATGGTGTCGTCTGCAGCTTCCCGCCCTCATGCAGACCACACTCACCATTTGAAAATACATTAGTTTTTCCCTCAATACGTGCTCCTTGATATGCCATTTATGGTAGGAGGAGCTCTTATGACACTGCAGACTTCCGCCGCAGACCTTAAGACCGCGACAGCCTAGCGTCTGTGAGACATCTAATAAAATCTTTGATATTGGACGTAGTGTGGGTGGGTGAGGTGATGAGGGTGATGTGGTAGTGCGAGGAAGGTGGTCGCTGATAGCGTGGAGGTATGAGGACCTAGCATGATGGAGGAGGACCCCACACGTCACCCACCTGCTTAACGAGCTGGAGGGACCAGACACCAGCCGCGGTCGCGCTCGTCATCAGGTCTAACCTCTCCACCAGTATACTCTCCTTCCACTTGCCACTCCCCTACCCTAGTTGAGAAAGTCGGACACCATTACTACACAATTCTAGCGTTTGATGTTATTTTTGGATCTGATTGGAGATTTGGGGTGGCAAGTCTGTACAGGTCAGCCCCAAAGGGTTCAACCTGACCTGAGAACTTAATGTGGCAGGGGGGAGGTGGTTACTCTAGGCAGTACTCGACTTTATATATTGAAAACTTTATTTAAATTCAAAATGCTACCTTAAAAGCTAGCTTGTATGGAGTCCAGTAATGTTTCTAGAGCACTTCCACGGTAAATGACCAACCCACAAAGCAGCTGTACTTTTGAGGTCTTTTTAGAGAAAAAACTTAATGCACTTCATATAGGGTGTTGTAGGCTAACTTGCCAGTCAGAGAGAGGGCCAAGGCAACCTCCCTGTGCTCTCATATTTTTATTACTGTAATTCAATACAACTCATTCAGCCAAAGCAAGACTTTATTTTGATGGAAAATGAAGGTTGAAGATTTTTGTTATAGTAATAATATTTATTTATAAAATATATATTGTATAATGTTAGCCTGTCTTGTATTTTGGTTTTGTTTACATGGCCCTAAGTAAACATAAAGTTTTGATGCAAGGATTTGGTAATGTAATGTACTTCATACAGTGTGTAGTTTATCAGCCCCATATGTAATAAACAAACCTTAATGTGAAAATGCCATACCTTAATTTACTTATTTATGTTCAAAAAGGTACAATAGAGGTTGTGAGAATACACTTGGTGATTAAGTACTAATTCTAGCAAAGCCATCAATACGCAGTTCAGTTCGGTAAGTTTTAAAAGTTCATGCAGGATTTGCAATGAATTGAAATTACAGTTTGGAAGTCAATCTCAAAAAACAAAAATAGATGTACTATGACAGGTATATAGTAATGACAGAATTTGGATTCACATAATTATTACCCATGTACAAATACTGTATATAAAACAATGTATGTTCAATGTTGGAGGCCTGATGCTTACAGTTAGCCTCCTGCAACTT
>WNGS01004374.1:10724403-10764674 GCA_020271785.1 Procambarus virginalis
ACCTGCCCTTCTGTGCCAGACCTGCCCTTCTGTGCCAGACCTGCCCTTCTGTGCCAGACCTGCCCTTCAGTGCCAGACCTGCCCTTCAGTTCCAGACCTGCCCTTCAGTGCCAGACCTGCAGCCTGCCCTTCAGAGCCTGTGTATAACCAAATGTAAAAGCCATCTTGACAGTGACTACCTATTGAATAAGCTATAATGTGGTTAAATGGCCAAATAAGTATATGACCTGGAATGTACTGCCTGACCTGCACCTTATCATTAAATGTTATTTACAAACCAATTTTTGCAAAACTCGCTATCTTCTTTGTGCATGTATAGGTAAAATATAGATATACTATACAGTATAGCAAATGTATAATTAACACTGACATACATTACCCCTACACTGTAGTAGACTAATTTCTACATTTTAATATTTCCATAGCACATTGATATAGATGATTTTTTTGGCAACTTATAATGTATGGTGTTTCTGCATACTGATTTAAAATGTGAACTGAAATTTCACTAAAATTAGGTTGGAGTAACATTGTCACAGAATTTGGTTACTATTCATCTGGGATTCTGAACCCTAGCATGGGATTTTTTTGTATGGGTGTATCTACACTGGGATGCTTGCGGTTTGTAACTCATTCTTTTGAATGAATTTACTTGCAAAAGCTTGTGCATGCCATGCTATAGCACAATGACCGATGCATCTACCATCTTGTAGATGTACTTTCTGACCTTGAAATCTCAACATGGTCAGATTTAATTTTCCCATAGTATTGGGAAAGTCTCAACTCTCACCAGTTAACTAGTTCAACATTCTTTGGCAGGCATTTATAACGAGATACATGTTTAACCTGACCTCACCTTCACTTTCACTTCAAGATAAGCAGCAACTGCATCGCTTCTGGAAGACTTGGGACCACTGCCCCATGACTGCAACCAGGATAGTATCCTCCAGCACTGAAGAATCAACTAGATAGATTATGTTCATCTTGATTTTGAAGAGACAGATTGTTCACCTCAAGACTTCACTAGTTTTCCATCTCATTTTAGCGGCTTTATTGGCATTTGGATGGCTTTTTCCTGATGATGATTCCTCCTCCCCAACAGACATTGGTATATCAACTCTGACACAAGTTTCTCCCCAGGACACCAGCTACTTCCCCCTGATCAGTATTTTTTGACACCAGTTTTTCTCCCATCTAGCAGGTTGGTCCCCAGTACAACTTCGTAACCACCAGCCTTTCTCTATCGGGCACCAATTCTCTTTGGGCACCAGATTCTCTCTGGGCACCAGTTTCTCTTAGGACACCAGTTCACATCCCTTCACTCTTTATTCTTAGCAATGATTAATTTAAAGTTTCAATGTGGGCCTTATGCCTCTTGGTGCTCTCTCTAATGTGTGTGTATTCCAAAGGTGTTTTTAATCAGTGAAGCAACTTTGAAACATGTACAGACTAGACACACCTTGGAGCACACACATTAAAGTCCCCACAGACCCTGGGGACATGGCCCCATATTGAGAACCATTGCTTTAAATGGCACTACAGTTGCTTATCTTCCTTGCATTATTTCATCTTCTCTTCTGGTGCATGGTTTCATTCTTTATTGATTCCTACTTATGATACTCATTTCTTTCCCTCTGATGTTTATTAACTCCTACTGCTATCCTGCACTATATATTAATTCCGCACTGGCACTGCTATATTACTTCCTGGCATGCTATATTACTTCCTGGCACTGCTATATTATCTCCTGGCACTGCTATCTATTCCTACTGCTATATATCCCTGCACTGCTATATATCTCCTAGCACTGCTATATTACATCCAACTACAAATTATAGGATTTATAGTTTCAGTGGACGGACTGTACAAAATATGATTACGTTAATCCTAAAAGTTAGTTTTGGAATACTAACGAGCAAACCAAACTGTGGAACAGAATAAACTAAACAACCTGCGAAGCTTTAAATAAGCAATGCTAAACCTAACTTGCAATCTTAGGCCCAATTTAGTACACCATGTGCTATACTAGGCCTAGGTAAAGTTAAATGTGATTGGTCCCATCTCTTGGGCCTTCTACAAAATGAATACTGTACAATGGTACAAAATGTGACTCTTTGGGTGCAACAGTTCATATCTTGTACTTTACTTCCACCCTTAGTAACTATAGGTACTTTTTGACAACAGGTTGTATATATCTCCTGGTCAGTTCAGTCAGTTCACAGTTGAAAGGTCCCCTGTTTGATTTTCAGCAGAGACCTTTCCTTACACCTGATGCGTCTGTTCAACTAGCAGTATATAGGAACCCAAGAGTTAGGCAACTGTTGTGGATTGCATCCTGGGAAAGGTCAGTAGATGGCCTGGGGGGAGGGGGGGGTGCTTTCAAAAGCATGCTGGCTTCTTGTCCCAATGAGATTATCTTTAGCACTTTAATTATCTAATCTTGGCACTCCTTAATTATCTCTCTGGCACTGCTTATCTCACATTGCACTGCTTGATTATATCTCACTGGCACTGATTTATTATACTGGCATTGTTTATTATATTGGCACTGATTATCTCATCCTGACACTGTTTTTTACTTCATCTTGACATTGCTTAGTTATCTCATCTTGGCACTGCTTAATTATGACATCTTGGCACTGCTTATCTAATTTTTACACTGCTTATCTCATCATTACATAGCTTGATTATTGGCACTGCTTGATTACCCCATCATGGCACTGCTTGACTGTCTCAACCTGACACTGATTATTATATATTGCAAGTATTATATTAATATTATATATAATTATATATTAGCATTACATGATTACCCCTTCCTGGCACTGCTTGATTATCTCATCCTAGCACTGTCTCATATTGGCATTTTTGTTTATTGTTTCCTCTTCACACTTTTTTTTAACATTGGCGCTGTTTGATTTGTTACCGTTATCAAGGTGTATCAAGGTCAAATTGGTACACCTTGATTATCTTGCATTGGCACTGCTTTATCCCGTTGACCCTGCTAGGTTCTCTCTCATTGACACTACTGTACTTGGTTATCATATGGCACAGCTTGAGTCTCTCGTGGCACTGAAAATTCCTCCCTTGGCCCTCTCTTTGTGATCCCTCCCCACCCCCCATCCATGCTTGAGGGGAGTGAGCGTTAAGGAATGCTTGTGAAGTGCATGAAGATGCCCGCGCTCCAGTCTGCTCTGTAGGCCTAGCCGCGCTCCAGTCTGCTCTGTAGGCCTAGCCACGCTCCAGTCTGCTGTGTAGGCCTATCAACATGTCAATCATCTTGGTTAATGCAGCTTCACTTGGTAGTAATAGCGTGTCGACATTATTTTCTTATCAAACATACTAATAAACATATTCATGGACATTATAATAGTTTAGTGGGAATACTTGCTTTGTTGAGGTAGACCACATCGCACACTGGGTTGTAATTTTTGAGTACAGCATTAAAAAAATCGCACGCGCTAAGATTAAGATGAATGTAATAACCTAGTTTGACATATACGTCTGTAGTCAAACGCGGCCTATGTAGCAAGTTGGTAGCCCAGTGCTAAATGTGGTACAATAGGTCCTCACCTTGAAGGTGTGAGGACATGGTTGAGATAAGTGTTGTAGGTGGTGTAGGGCGGCTGTGTGAGGCTGCAGGAGTGACATACTGTGGTTAGTGGAGGATATATCGACCCCAGCCGCGTCTCCACCGCCCCGTGACACCACACTACCACTCACACACACAGCCAACCTTCTCCTCCACTTGGCACTTGAAACTGATGCGGTGTCAGTGTTATAAGGGTGTTTGAGGTGGGCGTGTTACGGGCGTGTGAGGGATCAGAGGGTGCACACGCCGCCACTCTCCGTGGTGTCGTCTGCAGCTTCCCGCCCTCATGCAGACCACACTCACCATTTGAAAATACATTAGTTTTTCCCTCAATACGTGCTCATTGATATGCCATTTATGGTAGGAGGAGCTCTTATGAACACTGCAGACTTCCGCCGCAGACCTTAAGACCGCGACAGTCTAGCGTCTGTGAGGACATCTAATAAAATCTTTGATATTGGGACGTAGTGTGGGTGGGTGAGGTGATGAGGGTGAGGTGGTAGTGCGAGGAAGGTGGTCGCTGATAGCGTGAGGGAGGAGGACCTAGCATGATGGAGGAGGACCCCCACACGGTCACCCACCTGCTTAACGAGCTGGAGGGACCAGACACCAGCCGCGTCGCGCTCGTCATCAGGTGCTAACTCTCCACCAGTATACTCTCCTTCCACTTGCCACTCCCACTACCCTAGTTGAGAAAGTCGGACACCATTACTACACAATTCTAGCGTTTGATGTTAATTTTTGGATCTGATTGGGAGATTTGGGGTGGGCAAATCTGTACAGGTCAGCCCCAAAGGGTTCAAACCTGACCTCCTGATGAACTTAATGTGGCAGGGGGGGAGGGGGTTACTCTAGGCAGTACTCGACTTTAGTATATTGAAAACTTTATTTAAAATTCAAAATGCTACCTTAAAAGCTAGCTTGTATGGAGTCCAGTAATGTTTCTAGAGCACTTCACGGTAAATGACCACCACAAAGCATGCTGTACTTTTGAGGTCTTTTTAGAGAAAAAACTTAATGCACTTCATATAGGGTGTTGTAGGCTAACTTGCAGGGCAGAGAGAGGGCCAAGGCAACCTGCCTGTGCTCTCATATTTGTTATTACTGTAATTCATACAACTCATTCAGCCAAAGCAAGACTTAATTTTGATGGAGAAATGAAGGATTGAAGAAATTTTTTTTATAGTAATAATATTTATTATAAAATATATATTGTATAATGTTAGCCTGTCTTGTAATTTTGGTTTTGTTTACATGGCCACTAAGTAAACATAAGAGTTTGATGCAAGGAAGTTGGTAATGTAATGTACTTCATACAATGTGTAGTTATCACCCCATATGTAATAAACAAACATTAATATGGAAATGCCATATACTGTAATTTACTTATTTATGTGCAAAAAGGTACAATAGGTTGTGAGAATACACTTGGTGATTAAGTACTAAATTCTAGCAAAGCCATCAATACGCAGTTCAGTTCGAGTAAGTTTTAAAAGTTCATGCAGGATTTGCAATGAATTTGAAATTACAGTTTGGAAGTCAATCTCAAAAAACAAAAATAGATGTACTAGTGACAGGTATATACAGTAATGACAGAATTTGGATTCAAATAATTATTACCCATGTACAAATACTGTACTGTATATAAATAATGTATGTTCAATGTTGGAGGCCTGATGCTTACAGTTAGCCTCCTGCAACTTTGTATGGTGAATTGTGATTATATGGTGTTGTAAGGTGGGGGGGGGGGGATGGAGGTTTACCCCCTTATGCCTCTCTAAGTAGGATTAACACCTATTGCAGTTACTAACAATGCCTATACATTCTGAAATGGGGCTTTGGTTTTCCAAAGACTTTCACAATTTTCTGTCATTCACTACACACAATGTAATCTCAACATTGTTACAACATTGTGTTTGTAACAATAGTAAGAATAACAGGGAGGGAAGGTTATAGAGGGAGAAGAGACCTAGTTATTGTGAGGTACCCCATCTATTATTAATATAAAGTAGTGGTGATCAGAAATTTATTATTAATGTAATTGTATTTTTAGATTGTAAAGTACTAGGTAAGTTAGTAGCACAAGGTGGGATTACAGTGGTAATGAAATTAGGTACAGTACTTCACCTAATACTTACAGTACTATAATAATACAGTACTTCATTATTATAATTTTTTAATAAAGTACAGTATAGTTAAACAGTTTTTACTACAATAATTATAAAGGGAGTTCCATATATTGGGGGTCTCTCTTTGCATGGCAGGTTTGCATAGTCTGGCTATGGTAATATCAGAGATATTTATTTCTAAGGTTCATGGGTTCTATTACATCCATCTGGGAAAACTTTCAAAATGGGATTAAAATTGAGGAATATGGCTTTGTAAGTAAATTGCACAAGAGAATGAGTGGATTAATTCATTATATCTTGTTTTTGGGGACTGGAAGTATGTTTAGGGATTTAAGCAAGAAGCTGTCTTGTCTGAAGACAGAATTTGTTTTTTGTTATAGTTCTGACAGCTGATTTTTTGCTAGGTGATGATGAGCTTGAGGTAGTTTGCAGTGGTTGAATTCCATGCATAAACTTAGTTTTCTGATTTTTTTGTGCAAATGCCATACTGTACAATAAAGGAAAAATCAATTGATGAATGAATGAATGAATGAAAACTATAGGTATTGTACTGTACATAGTGAAAGCCTGACACACTGCAGCAATAGGTTGAAGTACAGTATACAGTAGTATATATTTTCAGAGTGACCACAAAAACATGACAATTCTAACATTCTTGGTACACTCAAAACTGAAAGTGTCATGTAATTTGAGACCCCTAACACATAGAAGTCAGAAAGTGAAAACAGTGATCCTCAAACCGAATAAAAAAATAAAAGGTTGATGACAGAGTGAGAGGCCTAACTGTAATATTACTAGTAGTTGTACATGCACCTCACCAGATACACAATCCCAGGGCCAGGATTCATCAAGCATTTACACAACTACTTACAAAACCTGCAAGTCTTTCCCTAATGATCACAGCATTGTTTACATCTGTTGTGAAGTTTTGAAACTCAAAAACTGTTTAATGAATGTAAATAAAGCTACCATTGTTGAGGAAAGATATACAAGTTTTGTAAGTTGTGCAAATACTTGATGAATCCTGGTCCTAGGCTTTCAACCCATCCTCCAATAATGATAGTACTCACAGCAATTATTTGGTCAAACTTGGACATAGACTGTTGATAAAGAAAGTTCACATTTTGTATTATTGAATTAAGCTTCTTTGAGTCAATTTGTAAATATTTGGTAGTTTTATGCATATACAGCAGTATAGTGCACTACCATTGTGAGAGCTGCTCACTATACTGGAGTACAGAGGAGAAGCACTACCATTGTGTGAGTTGCTCAGTATACTGGAGTACAGATGAGAAGCACTACTATTGTGAGAGTTGTTCAGTATACTGAGTACAGAAGAGAAACACTACCATTGTTGATTACAGTATATATCTACCAAGGTAGTTTAGTAATTCTTAGCTGAATGTTTTAGCCACTATTATTAGACACAAATTAATTATATTAGTATGGAGAAAAATGCCTGTGGTGATTCAATCCCCGTAATTTGCTATATCCAACCTAACCACAGTACATATTGGATTCCCATAGCTGAAACAGGAAGCTGCCTGTTATTTATTAGTGGTGGGGTTTAACCCTTACTCTGCTCCAATTGCTATCTACAATTTTTATCCATTTTATTTATTTACTTTTTTAATTATGCACACTTCGATGCCAACAAAATAGAACATGAAACAAGGAATATAAATTGGATAAGATTAGATTCTGGAAAACCTGTGTAAATATTGGTTTGTAAATAGAGTTGTAAATTTATGGAACAAATTACTGGGTAACATAATGGACATAGGATCACTGGATTGTTTAAAATGGGGTGAAATGGATGCTGTACTGTATATGAATGAGTTTTGGCTGATATAGATAGCTGTCTTAAATAGCCCAATAGGCCTTCTGCAATTTCTTTTATTCTAATGTTATTGTGTGTACAATTTTTAAGATGCAGTGTACTCAATTTGATAAAGAGGGCGTGAATGAGGGGATGCATGAAACAATTGACACTGAGAGGAAGCACTCGCTACCTTGTCCTATGAAGCAATGGGACACTACTGTGCAGTAGATAATTTACCTGCAGTATGCAGATGCAGATATTTTTCCTTTGAGCAAATGCCACCTCACCCGATGTACGTGGTACACAGGAATAAAGATAGTGTATAATTCTCAAAATATGAACCACTATTTTCCTCAGGAATTTTGTTTCAGCACTGGCACTCCTTGCAGCTCTGATACCTCACCACAAGGGTTTGTGGCTCCTCCCTTACTGTGAACATCCTGTTGAGATAGTGTACTGTATTTGATACACAGGGTAACCACAAATTTATTGTTATTAATGAAAGCTCTATCTCTACTTTTTGAATTATGAATGAAGTACTGTACTGTACTTCTGTTGTTTTTGAGCCTTACATATATTTTTTTTATGTTCAGTACATGCTGTACTTTTATTTTGATTTACTTAATTTACTTTTTCTTTTCTATCATAAATGTTATTTTCTTGATTTAATTTGGATTGACTTTGCTTGTAAATAACATGACAATTTTGCCATTTGGCTTTATTTATTTAGTTTGGAATCTCTAGGTGTAAGTCTTAATTTGAAATACCATGGCATGTTTCCTTTAAATTTAGATTTTTCTTAACCATTTGAAAATAAGAATATTGGGCTGCATATATACTTTATATACATACAAGTTTCATGGGAAATGTTCAATATTATTTAGTTGAGTATAAAATGTGATGGTACATTAATAAGAAGCTGAAGCCTCTGTAAGTCAGTAGAGGATGTTGGTATCATAGTTATACATCCTGTGGGAGCGGGTTTGCTCAGTGTGTGTGTGAGAGAATCTAGCAAGAACCACCATCATACCATTTATAATTAAGCCTCAGCATAAGACAGTTGTGGTGTTTTGAATGAACAATAATTAAATTGAACATGCACTGCACAGTATAACATGCAAAGTTTCCAGTAAGGCAAAATCTAGTGGTTGAAAGGTGAATAGCAACTCCCATTGATAAGGAGATTGAAAATGATGTTCCCAGGTGTTGTAGACCCAACTGCTTATTACTTCACATGGTAAGGGTTTATTTTTCCGTCATTCAGCTTTTAATCGAATTAAAAGATTGGGATTACAGTATTGTAGTTATAAAAACTATGTCTCTTGAGTCATGGATTATGCTAAGGCACAGTGAATGATGTTTATTCTTAAAACAATTCTGTTGAGCCACAGCTTTGCAGCAACAAACTTTACTACATAATTTCAACTGATGCGAGCTAGTGATGAACTTTCTGAATAGAATTTGCTAGCTACTAAGTTGTCAAAGTATAATTGAAAATACAAACTGACACCAAATCTGTTTTCTTTCATGAAGGTTTAAAGCATTTATAAAGGATTTAAAGGGCTTGTATAGTTTTTGTTTTGGTATATTGTATACTGTACTGTTGTACAGTATATTGTAGATATGAAGTGCTTTTGTTATAAAAGTTTTCTCATTATATAGGGTAACAGTGCTATTGTAACCCATTCCTGTGATTTGGCAGCTGTATAGCCACATTGACTTCATTCTTTCTCCTAATAATTACCATACTGTACTTTACCTGGCAAAGCAGCACACTTAACAAAAGTATGCCCAAAACCCCCATTGAACTGTTTCTAGTCATTATGTTTGTCTGAGTTTTTCATATGAAATATATTCCTGAACTTTAATCAGGGTCCATATCTGCCTATAACACAGTAATCCCGATTCAGCAGGTGACCTGACTTGAGAAAACTGGATCACCGGATTTACTTCTGAACCCGAATGAAAATTCAGGTTATTGAGACCTTTGTTGAACAAAACCAGAATAAATTCAAATGTGTTAATTTTTTTAACTTTGTCAGTAAAACAATTAGCTAACTCAAATGGGGTTGACCCTATATAGCTCAGATTACCAATCGTTCACAGTGGAGAGTTGATATGGTGATACTGTTACGTTATCTGGAGGAATTCATTATACTGTATGTCTGTTAAGATTTAAGAAATTACTCTGTATTGGAGTAAAGATATGAAGTGCTCTTTTTGTGAGAACCTGCTCAGTATATTGGAATACAGATGAGAAGCACTACCATTGTGTGAGCTGCTCAGTATACTGGAGTACAGAGGAGAAGCACTACCGTTGTGTGAGCTGCTCAGTGTACTGGAGTACAGAGGAGAAGCACTACCATTGTGAGAGTTGCTCAGTATACTGAGTACAGAAGAGAAGCACTACCATTGTGAGAGCTGCTCAGTATACTGAGTACAGAAGAGAAGCACTACCATTGTGTGAGCTGCTCAGTATACTGAGTACAGAAGAGAAGCACTACCATTGTGAGAGCTGCTCAGTATACTGAGTACAGAAGAGAAGCACTACCATTGTGAGAGCTGCTCAGTATACTGAGTACAGAAGAGAAGCACTACCATTGTGAGAGCTGCTCAGTATGCTGAGTATAGGAGAGAAGCACTACCATTGTGTGAGCTGCTCAGTATACTGGAATGCACTTTATTCTAGTTTCAAGTTAAAATTATTGCCTCCACACATTCTTTACCTACATTCCTTATTCATTGTGACAAGACATTGCAAATGCTTACTTCTGACATACAAATATGTACATGGTATGCAATTAAGGTAGATATCTACATATGTAGAACATGTATTAATAGGACCTTTAATTATTTTTGTGTAATTGGTGTGCAGTGTAGTCACAAGTGCACCCTGGAATGGTACTGAAGCACCAGTTATCAAGTCCTGCACTTCTCAGCTAGTCCAGTACTAACTGTTGCCACCTAAGGTTTCATGACAATTATGGCGAGCTAGATTATATAAATGTAAGTACAGTACTGTATTGCTTTGAAGAGGTTTCCAATTACCTGTGCAGTATTTTATCCAAATATAACAGTAATAGTTTAGTTATAAAATTTGACAGGAAGGTTTTGAAGGTACAGTATTAATGTAGGGGCATTGTTTACATTGTATAATGTGTGGCAACATTTACCAGTACACACACACACACACACACACACACACACACACACACACACACCCACTATAGGTTCCCTTTGATACACTCGGTCATATAACACCCAGCACTGCTGCTTTGGTGTTAGTTTTCAGGGGCTCGGGGGGTGTGCCGGGCACAGGCTTGTGGAAAATTTAAATAAATGTAGTGTTGTGCTTTTGCTTAGTTTCATAGTTTTGGGGTTTGGAAAAATTCTATAGTGACTAAATATAACAGGATCGACATCACTTTAGTGTATAGCATTGTTGACATTGACTTGTGACACACAATCATGGAAACTGAAGTGGAGAGGCAGTGTGAACTGGACCATTTTGAGAGGATCTTCACCACATCGACACTCTATCAGGAAATAATGTGTGTCCTAACTTTCTTTTCATTGCTCAGTGATTATTTAATCTTAAATTGTTAAATACAATAAGAATTGTGATAGAAATGAACTGTGACTTGTCATAAGGCTGTTATTTTTAGGCCTAGATGTTATTTAAAAATTTCTTAACTATAGTACAAAACACTGTATATATGGTTAGTAATATAATCTAAAGAAGATTACAGTATTATTGTATTTGGATAAGGTTCATATTTTGTGTCCAAGATTTTCTTGTATTGCTCTGCTATTTCAGCAAGACAAATGCAGCCACACATGAAAGTGGAATAGGGGATGATGGTGATAATGTTGTTCATGATTAATCATAACATTTATTAATCATTCATCATTATTATTGACCAACTTTAACTATTGGTGTTAAGAGGAACATGTACAGAACTCCACACATATACATAGTCCAACACCAGTAATAGTTTTCAAGGTTGTTAATTAGTACGTATGGAATTGTTTGAGACGTTGAAAAATAATGTATTTAATCTTATTAATTTTGAGGAAAAACACAAAACAACTACTGTAGTCTTTTAATTCATGAACAAAAATTATAACTATGAATGGTAAAGGCTACTAAGTGTAAAGTCTGCAATCCTTCAAAATTAAATGCTGTATGAGGGGGCCTGACAGCTGAGTGGACAGCGCTTCAGGTTCGTAGTCCTGAGGTTCCAGGTTCGATTCCCGGTGGAGGCAGAAACAAATGGGCAGAGTTTCTTTCACCCTGATGCCCCTGTTACCTAGCAGTAAATAAGTACCTGGGAGTTAGCCAGTTGCTACGGGCTGCCTCCTAGGGGTGTAACAAAAAGGGGGCCTGGTTGAGGACTGGGCCGCGGGGACGTTAAGCCCCGAAATCATTTCAAGATAACCTCAAGATGAGGCTTGGAAAAATCAAAATCTGCTTCAGAAAATTCTACTCTTATAAGTTTCCATTCAATTAAGCAGTGTACTCCCATGGTAACTTATTTTTGTCTGCTATTACTTGAGAAAGCTATATTGTATTAGCTTGAAACTAGCACTACTTACAGCACGTATTAGCATGAAACTAAAGTTTCTTGTTATTAAAGAGTTTAGTATAATGTCAGATATTTTTGTAATACTGTATTTGGTTTTGATTGGAGAATACCTTAGTGTGCCTTACCTTAACTTATTGACTTGAAACCTTAACACTTAGGTTTATCATAACCATAATGAGTTATGGGTACACGAATAAGGGGACACAGGTGGAAACTGAGTACCCAAATGAGCCACAGGGATGTTAGAAAGAACTTTTTCAGTGTCAGAGTAGTTAAAAGATGGAATGCATTAGGCAGTGATGTTGTGGAGGCAGACTTCATACAGTTTTAAATGTAAATATGATAGGGCCCAGTAGGCTCGGGAATCTATGCACCAGTTGATTGACAGTTGAGAGGCGGGACCAAAGAGCCAGAGCTCAACTCCCGCTAGCACAATTAGGTGAGTACGTATGTATACTGTATTCATAACACTGAGCATTCTTGCACATGTATGATTGAACCCTTCCTTATGCTCCAATGAATGAACAGTAATTTCATGTTATGTTGAACTTGACTTTATATGATGAGGTGGAGAGGTTTGAGTCACTTGTTGTGCTACTGTCTTCCTGGCTAGGTGTAAGCTAAGTAATGTTAATGGGCATTTAGAAAACATTCGTCTTTCTCAAGGCGTTTTATTTGGTGTCACGAGTTCTTCATAAACAAGTTGGATTGTTATACTCTTGCAGTACAATATATGATGGACTGTATCTTCTGTTTAGTGTTAGTAAGGGTCACATTTCTTACGTCTTTCAGGTCTGTTTTCTCTGTCTTATGATTCGTTGAAAAGAAGTTTCTGTAGTAGAGTTTTATAAATGGGGCAGATCCTGATTTCTTGTCTTCATTAGTGGTAGTAGCATGGCAGTTCAGCTTCCATTACAGTACTGGTATCAATTGTTAACAATGATCTGCTTCACTCTGTTGAAATCCTCAGCTACTTGTGTAAGGCTTGCATACATGAGGATGGCAAACCTGACCGAGGAATCCATTATGATAAGTATATATGGTATATGTAAGGTAAATCATGGAGTATGCAGCTCCAGCTTGGAATCAACGTCTTGTAAAGCACAAGAATTGAAAAGATCCAAGATTTACCATGAGAGATACTCGAGATAAAGAAATGATGTATGAGGACAGGCTATGTGAACAAAAACTAATAACATTTGAAGAGAGGAGGACAAGAGGTGATAGGTCAGTCTCACACATTGCTTGCCCCTTATGACAGATCTGGATGTATGGGTAAGTGTGCTTACCTAATTGTGCTTATGGGGAGTAAATCCAGCTCTGGCACTACCTCATAGCTGCAGTATCTGGTGCAATAATACCTCCCTAGGTTCTAGCAATTGGTCATACTTGCTCAAACTATGAATAATGCTTAATGGGTGCATATGGAGCATATTCTTTTAAAAATGGTTGCTGTTGGCACAACTATGCTGTGTGTTCGGGGTTCAGCACGTCCCCTATCCTCTATGGTCTGATGCTGGTGGTATTTAGCATTTGCTTCAAACAGGTCATTGGTTGCTCTTTTCGACCAGCAATATACCACCTGCCATATGCCCGTGTCAACCACCGTACAACTGCAACATTTACTGAAGATCATTCCTCAGTTTGCACAATAAAATAACAATTTATGTTTGCAAATTATGTGGTAAGAAAGTAGAATAACTTGATAAAAAGTAGGCGTATTTGCAGAATCATAACTTTTTTTTATATCAAATAAAAGAAACTGCCAGAACATAGGTTTAAATTTTTAATGGCGAATTAGGCTCAAGTCAAACATGCCAGATCAACTGGCTTGTGTATATATGATCCCGCAGGCCACTGCCATGAAAACCCTTACTGAAACTGGTCATAAGTGAACTACAAATAGAGGAGTGTGGGATTATTAAAAAGTTGGGATACATGAAGGAGATTTCATTTGTTATCATTAGTTTGTGGTAACCACCCTAGCTTATTTAAATGTTATTTTAATTAGTTCTTTTTTTTCACAGGACCATATACGATGGAGATGAACATGGCAAATTCATGGAAAGGTTGGATACAAGAATCCGAAACCATGACAGGGATATTGAACGCATGTGTAACCACCACTATCAGGGCTTTATTGACTCAATTCGGGAGCTTCTGCAAGTCAGATCTCAGGCACACAAACTCAAGGTAATTCTTGTTCATAAGTGTGATTGCTGTTTTGCTAATTAATGATTTATGTTATGCTAGGTATGTTTCATAAATGTTACTCGAAGAATCACACTGTATGTAAGCATACATACAGTGTGATTTGAAAAACAGAAAAAAATAAGATGCTAGACACCTAACTCGCCCATGAAAAGAAAGGAAAGTGTGGTGATATTTTGGTTTGTCACTTTCCTTTCTTTCATATACAGTATGTGGGGTTGAGTGTCTAGTTTTCAGCCATGTTATTGTGAGTTACATTATGTAAATAATTGTTGAAACTTTATTAGCTCTTTTTGTGAATATTTTTGTTCCTTCATTTTCAATTATCAAAATCAACAAGGATAATCCATCTAATGTGTACTTGTAAAGGCAATATCCTAAACTTTACACTCGATTTCATTAAATGTAACTTTCTGGTCAGTGATGTCAGTTACCAGTGGAAGCTGTTGGTGGCTTCCTTAGTGTCAACAATGTGTACTTACTGCTAAGGCAGCATATATAGTTTGCAGCAAATGTTTTATGTGATATTGTTGAATAATATAACACCTTTAAGTGTTGAATATTATTGACAGAAATGCATGTGATTACAGTGATTTGTCTTGTAAGGAACAAAGCAAAGTATCATCATTGATAATACTAAATTTGTCAGCGATGCCTAATGCTTCAACACTTTACTAATATTCGCGTATTCTTTCCTTAAATTTTACTTCAGACGGAAGTTGTAAGAATAGATGACGAAGCCCAAGAATCTGCAAAAAAACTCCTTGCTAAAAGTGAAGAGTTGATAAAAACAAGAAAGGTTCAATCCAACATTTGTGCAGCTATTGATGCTCTCACATTATGTTTGCCAGTGCTGACCACTTACTCCAAACTACAAAACAGATGCAGGAAAAAAGGTATGCTCATGACTTATTTACATTTCTGCTTCCAATTTGGGAGGGTCCCCTCGGTAGCTTTCTGTAGCCAAGCACTGGCTGAGCCATGCAAAGGCCTCAGAGACCACCCGTGTTTACTGGGAGCCAGGACTAGAATCTGGCTCTCTGAGGCGAGGGAAGCTTGGAGGGTCAGAGATAAACTCAAAACTGAGAAAACCTCAAATCAGAAAACATAAGCACAAGAAAACGAGCAATTGCCTGAAGAAAATTAGGTATTTATTGACAGCCCAGTGTTCCAGCCATCTTACCCCCTCACTCATGAGCTGCTCAAATCCCTACACCCAACAGGCAAGTAGGGAACAGGGTTATGAAGGGAAACAGCTGAGGGCCCTCCAAAAAAAAAAAGAAAGAGCCTTTCATTACATTCACCACTTGATTTCTGGAGTCAGTAGCTTCATAAACTAGTTTACAATAGTAAGGCTGTCATGGCTCTTCCATGGAAGATGATGGCAGAAGATTATAGCTTGGACCTCATGGACACCTCTGACATCGCATGAGGTTAACACCCAGGTTGACCTCCTAAAACAATTCCGGGCTATTCATGTCCGTGCCACCTCTGGGTTTCTTAATCTTCTTCAATCAGTCAATCCTAAAACAAGTCCCGAGGCCAAACATGCGCTTAGCTTGGGAAGCCACTGAGGGCCCACCAGAAAAGGGCATTTCATTAGTCATCACTTGATTTTATTATCAGGTGTGTGTGTTTTTATTTTCCTGCTTATAAGGTCTTTGAAGAATCTGCTCTTGAAGTTAATATGGTTAGAAGTAGCTTCTACAACTTGTTTCAACATTTTGAATTCAATTTGTTGACCACCTATACAGAGTACATCTGTTATCTTTCATTTCTTGGAATAATTTTGCCTTTTCATCTTCCATCTATGTCGTGTTCTTTTTTCTCTCAATTTAAAGACGCTGTACTTTTCCACATTGTTTATTCCCCTCAATATTTTGTATGCCATGATCATAGCCCTTCAGTTTGCCATGTCTCCCTATAGTAGTAATAGATTTTCCTTAGTGTGTTCTTATAATTTAGTCATCTTTATTCAAGCATTTACTTCTCTTACTGCACATATCTGTACTTTTTCCAGGTCAGTTTTGCACTTCATGTGGTGCAGATTTCATGCGAGTGCTGCAATCTGACATGGAATCTGCACAGCCAGTGGTCTTGCATTGGCTATGTGTAAGATGCTGAAATTACAAGAACTATTACATTGAACAAGTTTTGGTACTGTTGTTAATAATAAATATTTTGTCTTAAGGCTTTAATACTGTAGTTTAGTTGATGTTGGTGATTTGTCACTTATTTTGTTGAAATGTAATAAATCTAAGCCAAACAAAGATATGTACAGGATCATTCTATAAAGAACGGACAAGCCTCTAGAACTGATGACACCCTATTGTTGTGCATCCACATTTTCTATCTAGAACACCTGTTTGATGTGCATCAATCCATTGGAACTACTGTATTTAAAATGAATACAAGGCTCTGATGCTTATCCATAGAGCTTGTGTAGAAAACTGTTTAGCATTTATATATATTCACAGGTATTATCCAGCTCTGAAGACCCTGGAACAGCTTGAGCATACATATTTGCCTCGGGTAGCTAGTTACAGATTTGCTCAGCAGATGCGTGATAACATCCCGAGGGTGCGAGAAGATATCAAGCACGCATCCATGTCCGATATCAAAGATTTCCTGGAAGCTATTAGAAGGCAAGTTTTTATGTCATGGGACAAATTGATCTTAATGACTTAAAAATAATTAATACTTAATTGAGGATACATGAAAACTGTGAATGTACAGAGACAAGCTGGAAAAAAGATTGCAGCATGTGGGATGTTATAAGTGCAGTGTGGGGGTGTTGGGTGAAACCAAAATGTGATATATGGAGGCTTGACAATGAAAAGATTATATTACTTGTAAATCTTTTATTTCAGTTGTTTAATATGTATCTGTTAACTTGTCAACAGGGTATCAACAAGAATTGGTCAGGTGGCCATGAAACACGCAGCGCTACAATACAACATGGATCCTAAACTTGCGGTGACTAGGAATGAGAGGCATGCACCCTTGCCTCCCAATCCATTTACAGGTTTGTTTCTTTGAAGGTTTTATGTGGAAGACAATTCTTAGTTTTCCTACTTTGGCAACCCCACACAAGCTGGGCTTGTCTAATGATTGCTTGGTAAGCCAGGTTATTTCTGCTTATAACTAGAGTATCATAAGCCAACTGAATGACATCCTATGCATGATCCCATTGAATTTTAGCTATTAGATTGACTAGTGTGGCCTTTGATTTTGACACTCTAAAGTATATTACGTATACTGTACTACAACATATTCGTAATGGTTTTCTTTGACACCAGCTATTTCTTCTAATGTTGTATTCGTCTACAAGAAATAAAAAATGCATTTCGAGTGGTGTTTTGTTTTTGATAGGTATTTAATAAAGTGAATTTGTGTGAGAGATTTAATTCTTAATTTTTTTGTTCTTTTTAATGTATTGGACCTGAGTGTTTAATTTCATTTATTGATCTGAGGGAGATGGGCTATGTAAGGTAAAATATTACTGAGTGTGCATTGGTGGCAAATAACTACTTGTTATGGATAAAAATATGCTGAGGTCCTTCAGTCTTCCATTATACAACGTTTTATTAGTGTGTTCCCACAATAGTTCTTGCTATTTCCACTACTGGAAGATTTAAAATAAGCAGAATTTTTGGGGGTATCTGAAATACAGTATTTAAGTATTTTTTCCATGTGAAGCAAAGATCCCTGTGTGCACACTTTCTCAGGAGTGTATCTCGCGTGCATATTTAGGGTTGCCTGTGTTTGAGTTGATCATTCAAACTCATCATCATTTTTATATCTGAACATCACATTTATATCTGTTGCCTACAAGGCTTTGTTCAAAGTTCAGCTCCTCTACCAAAACTGTTTTCATATCCAATATTATAATATATTTGCTTTGTAAATTATTTGTAGCATTTGGTAACATTGATATCATCTTATAAATGTCTTGGGTACACTAGCCAAGATATTTATAAGATGATAACTTGTATGCAAGATAATTTGCACATTGATATGTGCAAGTATTCCATTTGAAATGTCAATGAAGTTCTGTATCCTGATTATATCAAGGTTGAAATTGTATTGATGTAAACTGCTGTATTGTAAGGATAATATGCTGATTCAGAGTCATGAATGTGGTAGATCAATATACTGTATTATTCATATACATTATGCTTCTAATTTTAAGTTGTGAATTGGGTTTTGCACGACTCATTGGTAAACATTGTAAGCAAAACGACACATTAATCTGCTAATACAGTGGCACCTCAACTTACGATTGCCCCAACTTAGATAATATCAAGTTACGATATAAATTTGATTAGAAAATGCGACTCGACTTACGATAGTGTCGTCGACTAACGATATTCGTTGATACACGTTCGGGTTGACTGAGCGCATGGTTCACGGTCACGCTGGCCGACCTGCCTCAGTTTACTAGAGGCACTGGCTTAGTGACGATCACGCTTATAAGAAATTGCATTTTTTTTCTTGATTTTTTGCTTTTTGAACATAAAACTGATTATTATATATCATGCCATGGGTCCTAAGAAGGTCAGTGGTAAGGTTCAACATATGAAAACATATGTGAGGATGACCTTGAGGCAGCCGAGCAAATTTCTTCAGGGAAGGAGGAGGCAGAACAGAATGTTCCTTCCTTAACAATTAGGAAGTGGTGTAGACTGTGGGAAGAAATGCAAACATTTGTTGAAATGACTCGGCCATAGTAAGCTGTAGTAGGCCGTTTCCTTAACCTTTTCAATGACACTGATGCATCACTACAGACAAATGTTAAAACGAAGGGAAAAACAAGTGTCGCTAGACAAATTTTTAGTGAGACAGACTAGCAGTGAACCACAACCAGGTCCTAATGGTTTGCAGGCAAAATGTAGGAGTGTGTGTACCCCAGAGAAATAATCACTGCCAGATGTGATAATGGAAGGGGACTTCCCTTCCGAACAGTAACACCTCTCCTCCTTCCCCCTCCTCACCATCTTCCATACTCCATCAAAAGTCCTCCATAAAGGTAAGATAAACACATATACTGTATTGTAGTTAGATAAAAAAATTGTATTCAGTATAAAATGCATTTTAAGTTAATATTTTTGGGGGTGTGGAAAGGATTAATTCAATTCCCTTTATTTCTTATGGGAAAAATTGCTTAAACTTACGTTATTTCGACTTACGATACATCTCTGGGAACGGATTACCATCGTAAATCGAGGCCCCACTGTAATAGAAATGAGTGCATAATTGTTTATGATTACCTTGGCATAATTACTGTATTTCATAAACTGCAAGGTTGATATTAAATTGTATGTTTTAGGTGAAACATATGAAGCAGAGTCTGAAGCCCAGAGTGACGAGGAGGAGGAACTGTGTGCTCAGGACCTGATCAACTTTGCTCCAGTATACAGATGTCTTCATATATACACTGTGTTGGGTGCTAGAGAGCAGTTTGAAACTTACTATCGTCAGCAGCGCAGAGAGCAAGCCAGACTGGCTTTGCAGCCTCCAACAAATATGGTGAGAAATAAATGTAATATCTTGATAGCAAAACAGAAGTATAGTAATGTAATTTATATCATATATCATGTAATTTATATCAAAATATCATAGCACTTACGCTTTCTGCTCGTGTCCTAACGAGCAGAAAACTTAATTGCTATGATATTTTGTTAAGAGCAAATAGCAAATTAGTAATTCTTTCTTCATTGGTAAATTAGAAAGCAGGTGATGGATTCATTTGGCATTAAGCTGTAGTGATAATGTAATCAACAAAGAATCTTAGGGCAAGTTGAAGCTATTTAAAATGTTTTGGAGAAATTTAACAAACATCTCACAAGGTGTAGTGATTGTGGGCTGAAAATTGCTGTTGGGTATGTATGTTGTATTAAAAATAGTAATTTATAATCTGTTTTAGCAAAAATGGTGTAAATTATGGATTTTTCTTTAGCTGTTTGTAGATCTATTCATTCTGAGTGAAGTAACAGTACAAGTACAGTCCGATCGTATTTATTAGAGCATTAAAACTCCATATGCTCTGTACAGTGTTGTGTGTGTGTGGTGGAAGTCTTTGTGCATGTGATCTGATAATGGCAGGAAGCTTTTAACAGAGGTGTGCACTGCCAACACACACACCATTCTTTATCCTCTAAAGCTCAGTGTGTTGTTTCAGCTTACATTCCCTTCATTTGGTACTTCTAGTAGCATCCCATAAACAGCTGAGTAGTGTATCCAGCAGGTGCGTGTGTGAAGAATCCAGCTGGAGTAGTGTGCCTCCCCACATGATAAATTAAAATATATAGTTCCTTCATGCTGTAAATTATTTTTGTTCTTTCATAAATACATCATAGTTCTTTCCACTTGTGTGTGTTTAACAGTGGATGATAAAAAGTGTGTTATTGCAAATAAAAAACAAAACAAAAAAATAAAAAACTAAATTTGCCAAAAATGTGACAAATTTGGTTTATGATGCACAAAGTCTTGAAATTTCTCTTGCTAGCTTGTCTCTGGAAACATGGGAATTTGCAGAAGCTACAGCAGCTATCAATTGGATGTATTTCATTTTGAATATAGGTAATAATTGTTAACGGTGCATTTTAGTTTTTGTTCAGAGATTTGTAATAGATATTAATGATTGAAGAACGTGCACTTGAGTATGGGAGGCTTAATCTAAAATGTTTAGTGAGAGTGTAATAGACGTGTTGCAATCATTAAAGTAAAACAAACTTTGAATATTAGCCAAGATCTTCCACAAGTGACTGTAGTTGATGTTCTTGACAGTTTAAATCAAATTTAGTTCTCTAATAACATTTTAATACGAGCCTAAAAGCAATGTCATTGTATTTGGCAGCACGAGAACCTGGAAGGTTACCGACAGTATCTGTACGGAGTAGTTGGGTTCTTTGTGATAGAGGATCATGTACTGAACACTGGCAATGGTTTGGTCACTAGGCCGTACCTGGATGAGGTCTGGGACATGGCCTCCGGTAAGGTATGTACCATTGAGGGAACATCAACTTCAGTAAAAACACATCCCTGACATTCCTGCTATAGTATATAGAATACCTCAATAATTCATTATAACATGCAATTTGACTTTATTTTCTTGATTATGTACATGAAGATATATTTTGATACTGTCCCAACTTGACAATTATGACCTGTTATCTTCATATAGATTATTTAAATTATAAATTAATTTTCATTAATCTTTTCAATATTAATGATTTTGCATTAAAATTGCAATAATAAACTAAGTATTTGTTCATTTTGTTTCAGGTTGTAAATAATATTCGCAACCATTCTTCATACTGCACTGACACTTTCCTTATGTTAAACATCAAGAATCTTATTATGCTCTTTGCCCATACTTTGCAGGTAAGAAATCAGTGTTTGGGGTTATACACATTTGTAGTTTGACTCATATTTGTGTGTGTATGTAACTAGTTGTGTTTGAAGGGATTAAACATCTTATTAGTTTCATAATTTTTTTTTATTGGGTTCTCTATTCATGATATATGGTTTTCTTATAAGGTTCATTAGTCTCATTGTGAACCTTTTAGGGCTTCAATTAGAAAGTTTTGAGGAAGTTGTATTACAGTACTCGCCTACATCACAATCCTGTGTCAGGTAACCCATTGCTAAAGTCATCTCAGTTATCAAGGACAACCATCTTTTATGTTTAGGTCCTTATAAGTGACCTCCCCCATTCCATAATAATCTGCATTGAAACACGTTTATGTGAATAGCAAAGCATTTGTGAAATTTTGAGAGAACAAGAGGATAGGATATTAATATTGGAGTGGGCATGAGATAGGCATGTGTAATGTCACCATGCCACTTTAATATCTATATGGATGAGTTAAGTTAGGAAGTAATGGCAAGGACAGATGGATTGAGAGTGGAATTGCCTGAGAATCATTTAACAAAAGGTTCTACATGGGTGAGGGGCATCATGTAATAGAGGCAGATAACCAGTATCGTGGAAGGGTAGAGTAGATTATCACATGAAGTGAAGTGAAGGACTTTGGGATGGGTTTTCAAGATCATGAAAGTGTAAAAGTTTTGTGTAGTGATGAAGCCTCCTGAAGACACTTATGCTGTGACAGCCTCCTGATTGACAGCTACTGGGAAGGAGTTGGGACAATACACATAATATATAAAACACTGTAGATAAATATATTTTTTTTTTATGGTTATCCTTTGCAGAACTATGGGTATACTGTGAATCCTCTGCATGAACTACTGCTGGAGGTGAAGGATCATTATAATGAGGTCTTGATGCAGAAGTGGGTACAGGTATGAAGTTTATATTTTTGATGGTGGAATAGGGTTTTGATTGGTAACATCTTCAAAATTAGTAACAAAAAATTTCTTATTTATTTTTGACACCATTTCTTTCCATGGTGTATCTTTCAGTATAATACAATCTCGATTCAACAAACTATGTGACCAACCCCAATTCGGTACAGTAAGCTATTTGTTGGAACCGGAGATGCCTCCAGGATGCATTTCCTACATCCTATGGGTAAATTTCACTTGGCAAAATTTTCATTTCAACTTGTAATATATTATACAACTATCAAATGAATGCACAAAATTTAACCACACCTAACTCATTTCTCGTGTCTCTAGCCTCAAAACTCATTTTCTAAAGGTAGCAGGGCCATACCTAAGTGAAAAAACCTTTCCCCACTCCAAATTAAATTAAACCATAAAATTTGGTTTTAAATATCTTCAGTAGCTTCCACAAGGCTCTAGCTATTGTTTGTAATGTTGAGTAAAAAATCATCAAAAATGTGATTGGAGCCATATTAAGATATTTACAATTCATAACCTAGTTTTTCCCATGCTCTAGGCTGATTTCACTGAGCAAAATTATAATTTCCTCCTGTCATATGAAGGGCAACAACCAAGGTAACTTGTCTGTAAAAAGATTAAACCACATCTAACATATTTCCCATGCCCCAGCCTCAAAATTTCATTTTCAACTGAGAAAAGAACGATATTTTAATGGAAAAAATCTCTGTAACCAGAAATAAAAAAGAACCATAGAAGTTGGTTTTAAATATGCTCGGTGGCTTTCCCAAGGCCCCAACTATTCCTTGTAATATTTGCTCCATCTGTAAACTCGGTCCCAGCATCCTAAGCAAATCCATACATGACCTACTTCAATGAACTCTTGTTCATCAAATCGGGTGAGTAAATCTGGCATGGCGTGTGTGTGTTCCGACCAGAGATTCACCAAATCAAGATTTGTTGAATTGAGGTTCCACTGTATTTATGAAGTTCAGAAAGAAGCTGTACATAGTATTATGTGTAGTTACCTCATTGGTGCTTTACATTTAATAACTTTAAAATTGCATATTTGCTCAGAACAATTGTTTTTAATTGTTATACTCTACCTCGCAGCTTCCTTAGTATTGTCACCTTCCCTGTGCATAAAAACAAAACTATAAACAAAATATTTCGTTTTAAAGAATGAATGATACATTTGCATGAAAAGGGTAGAGAAAAATAGCTTATTTTCTAGCCGTGATAGATGCATGAAGGAGTTAATGAGTGCCATCGCTAGATACCAAGTTTGTAGACTTGTGTGTAGAAGTGAGAGGCCTCAAACAATCAAGTTGGATGGTTATGTTTGTGGCTTCACTTGTTTGTTTTCATTGTGTATTTTTTGTGTTAAATAATTTGATTTATGTTCACATAATTGATAAAGCAAATATGTAAGACTGAATATAGGCCTACAATATAATATGTACACCATTATATTACACAAAGCTATTCCTGGCACAGCTCATAAAATGTGTCTTACAACCTTTGCTGTGATTTGATGATAATTGCAGGCCACTAGTACACAATAACCTCATTGCACAGTAAGTAATTCAAAATTGTAACAGAATTTGTTATTGGGTTTTAGTTAACTCCATTACATCCATTCAGATGTAATATAACCATATTTATGTAATTTGTATAAAACTGGGCGATTATAACAAAAATGAGCAAATGAGGATAACGGCATTGACCTAGAGACTAACATACAGTACTATGTTAACTAAACTTGTTTGACAGTGTTAACTGAAGTGTTAAAAAACCTGTTTTCCAATTGTTGTTTCTGGTGACACGAGCCAATGGAAGCTTTTCGTTTTGTATATAAACATCTCTGGTATACGTGCATTTCAAAAGTTGTTTGTTTATATTAATGTTTTGAGAAAATCAGTAGGAGCAATGAGGAAGATTCAAACCTGTGTGGTGAATACTCCCAGGTCATGCTCTAAACTAAAATGTTTTGCTCTAGGAATAAATGTTTTGCTATTACTGATTGTCTGCTCATATAAACAACTTTATTTCAGGTGTTTAGAGATATCTTTGAAAAGGACAATTACCATCCAATACAAGTGGAGACACCGGAAGAATATAATAATATCATTGAGGTTTTCCCATACCATGACAAAGCGCTTGAGCAAGCGTCTTTCCCAAAACGTTTCCCTTTTAGTTTAATGGTTCCTAAAGTATATAGGGAGGTCAAAATTTATATTGGTGCCTGCCTGGAGTTTTCAGAAGATTTAAATTTAAGGTAAGTGATCAAATACAATGGTGTTGTTATATTTATTCTAATAAAGAAACATAAGAGTAAATTTATTACATTTGCCCAATAGTTTCTTCCCTCCCCTAAAATTTGAACGAAGGTGTAATCATTTTTAATTATTGCAGCTTCATTCGTTTCTAAGGTAGCAGCAGCTCTCCTCTTTGACACTGGGGCATCAGTAACACATTTCATCTTCTTGTCAGCCATTATTAAGGGTTATCCTTATTGATCAAACCATACACTAGAAAGTGAAGGGACTACAACGTTTCAGTCCGTCCTTGGCCATTCTCAAATCAATTGTGAGAATGGATTGTGGGGAAATTTGTACCACAATCGACTTGAGAATGGTCCTGGACGGACCTAAACGTCGTCGTCCCTTCACTTTCTTGTGTGTGGTTTGGTCAAGATATTTCAGCCACGTTATTGTGACTCCTCGTCTGCAAGGGTTATCCTTGAGAAAATGCACGGAAATCACTGGTCTTCACTCGGCCTGAGAGTAGCTGCTGACCAAACGGCTTCAGTTGGCCACACTGTGTGATACCCACAAGGACGTACAGACATTAAAGTACTGTCTAAGCTTGCTTATCCAGACTTTATGGGAAGGACCCCTTACCGGATAAGTAGAATTCTTACAGGGAAAGTCCAAAAATGACCATACAGTATTTGCAGTTTTTTTTGTACCACAACCAACATAATTTGGATTTCCACACATATGTACTATAAATCAAAAGTGTAATTTAAGAGAGAAACCAGCTTATCTTGTAGTTTGTCTTCTTGTTTGATACTGTAGCTCTTAAAATGTGTAATTCTGGAAAATTTACACAATCTAACCTCTGGTTATCTAGATTTCTGTGCGGATATGGCGAAGTTTTGCCAGAAAATTATCCAGTTGCGACTTTGGCCAGATAACCCAAATATCTGGTCAAGTGGAATCTGGATAAGTAAGTACATATTTGTACTTACTGCACTGTTCATAATATCAAGAACTTGGTTCTTAATATTGTGACGAGGTGTCACTGCAAAACTGAGGACTTGCTTCTAAGGATTGGAATGAGGAGCACTGTTTGATATGCTGATTATTATTCTTAAAATTGGGGACTAGGGCTTTGTTTTTAACATAAATATTTGGTTCTTAAGATAAAATCATGTATCATATTTGATTAGATGTTCATAAGTTAGAGGTTTTTAGCTTGGGATTTCATGTACACCACATGTTTGTATCTTTCACATTATCGAAATATATCTAGTTACTTTATTTAGTAAATTGCTAACAAAGTTGGTTTGCTAATACTTTAAAAGTACCTACAAATACATTGTTTTAATATGGTTATTAATGAGTTGAATAAATGTAAACAACTTATTATATGTTTTATGCTATTCAGTCAAACAGAAAAAGAGGATATGGTTCGAAAGTCGACCAACCTGCTCTTGACTCGTACCTTAAGTGGCTGCCTGGCAACTTTGATCAAAAGACCTGGCTTGAGTCTGCTGCAGCTGATCCAGATCACGATCAACACACTTCATCTGGAGCATGCTAATGTTCTCTTAGAACACTATGTTGCCAAGATAACAGGGTAAGTTGATAGTTACCATAGTAAGTTGATAGCAAGTTATCTTGAGCCACATTATTGTGACTCATCATCTGCAAGTTGATAGTAACCTTATTTGAAAGTCTTAGTATTAAAGTAATACCCTCAATATTATTTAATACTGTGTTCTATAAATGAACACCAGTTGAGGTTTTGTTAAGTTTGTAAATACTGATAGTTTCCAAAATGTCATTTTAAGTCAGTTTGTGGCATGAAAATTTGGAAACACCATAGGCTAGTATTAGAACATATATTTTAGAACAGGTTTGTGAAAAAGATAGTCATCTATAATCTAATGCTGAATTGTGTCCTTTTAAGTTGAAATTCCTGCATGATTTTAGGTATCAGGAATGTAGAAGTGGCAGGAGTGATGTCAGGTACAGGAAGTGGTGGCAAGAGTGATGTCAGGTACAGGAAGTGGTGGCAAGAGTGATGTCAGGTACAGGAAGTGGTGGCAGGAGTGATGTCAGGTACAGGAAGTGGTGGCAGGAGTGATGTCAGGTACAGGAAGTGGTGGCAGGAGTGATGTCAGGTACAGGAAGTGGTGGCAGGAGCAACATTTGGTATCAAATATCAAGTATCATGACATAATGTAACTGATGGGAAGCATTTACTTTATAAGGATAACTTGACCCTGAAACAGTTCAGTAGATGTCATAATCAGTCTGTGTCCAGTGGAATAAAATGTTCCAAATAGCTTGTCATTTACCTGGAGAAGGTTCCTAAACTTCTACTTCACGAGCCCGGCCTATGGCCAAGCTCGACCTGTGATATCTTGGTCCAACAAGCCATGTTGACCTGGGTTATGAAGTTCATTATTCTCCATAAAACTGGAGATTTGATTCCTGATAACTTTTTTTTTTAAACTTATGTGTGATGCTAGTGTGACTGGTGTATCATTTTTGGCCAATCTGTATACAATTTTTTCTCTACATTACACCGAGTGCTTGTGGTACTGGCACTTTACATTTTTTATAAATGTTGAATTCCAGGAGTCAGGACCCGAGGCCGAGTGCATGGGCATGTTGTAAATTTTTCTTTCAAAGTCTACTGTGTTCACGTTAATATCAGTTATATTGTTAGGGGTTTAGATATAGTTTATGAAAAAGCTGTTTGGATCTTCCACTTTTGTGTTGTTTATTGGGATGCTAAACATAGTCTCATACTGGTCTTTTAGGGTTGCACTAATTTCTTTGTCTATGTATATCTTCTCGGGTGTGTTTGGAAGTTTGCCCCTAAGAGATATATATTGTGATTGAATCATATCTTAAGTTGGTAAATTTGTATCACTCAGGAGCATAGAAGACAGCAGTAAACCAGGTGTCGGGAGACTACAAGGCAAAGCTATGTTCAAGGACATAAGAGGAGAAGCAGAGGAGCAAATATACATTGCTCTCAAACATAAGATAGATGAATTCTTGGACCTGGCATCTTACGACTGGATGCTAGCAGAACCACAAGGCACCTCGTCATCTTATGTCACTGATTTAATAGCCTTCCTTAATTCAACATTTACTGCCTTTACTAATTTACCAGTAAGTTGGAACATGTTTTGTAGAATTGTATCTAATTGTTATGTAAAATATATATGATCAAAGGCAGCAAAGGGTCTCAGTAGTACAGTTAGGTCCAATCTTGCCCATCAGTCTGGAATCCTGGGTTCGAATCCCAGGTGGGACAAAACTGGTTGGACACGTTTCCTTTTACGTAATGCGCCTGTTCATCTAGCAGTAAATAGGTACCCAGGAGTTAGTCAGCTGTTGTGGGGTTGTATCTTGGAGAAGGTCAACAGTTCGACCATGGGGGGGGACCTTGCATGCATGGCATGTATACATACATACATACACACACATACATACATACACACATACTCACTCACTCGCTCGCTCTGCCTTTCCCCAACAAAATTAATTAAATTGTATAAACTGTTTTCTATGTATATTGAAGGTTCAGCTAGTGTCAGTATAATCCTTTACACAGTCATTTATGAAGCTGTGCATGTGTGCATATCTATGCATGTATCTAAACTCCTGCTGTGGAGCTTAATATGCTTGATACTTGTGCCAGAAACCAATTGTTCAGTTTGTTATTACCTGGCTCTGTGGTGAGAAATGCTAACAGAATTTCAATCTGATTATCAGAAAGTGGAATTTATTGAGACTTGTGGAGAAAGAAAAGGAGTTACATTCTAATAATGGTTGGCTTTTCAGGGGCGTGTGCTCCAAAAGGTGATACAGTATTGGTATTTATATTCTTTCATTGTTAATTTTTGTGGTAAAGAGAATGTGATGTAAGAGTGGATTATATTCAGGTAGATCTTATGTGTGGGGTGTTTATTTTCAGGTGAGAGTAGCACAGACTGCTTGTATGTCGGCTTGTCAACATGTAGCAAAGTCTCTGATGGCAATGCTGCTAAGTGAAGATGTCAAACAGATGTCACTTGCTGCACTAGAGCAAGTCAACCTTGATGTCATCCAATGTGAACGTACGTCAAGTATTAGCTTTTATAATGCAGTAAGGAATTTTAAGCTTCCCTTTTTATGGCAATTCCTGCAGGATATATATAGAAACAGTTCATTAACCATATTTGTAAATATATTTATAGCTTACAAATTTTGCTTCAGAATTTGCAGCTTTTGAACCAGTGGAAGGTTTTGAGGAGGGTGCCCTTCTTATGTGCTTCTCTGACTTACGGCAGCTCCTAGACCTCTTCATGACAGAGGACTGGTCTACATATTTACATGATTATGGATCAGAAAACTCCAAGTATCTTCGAGTCAATCCCCATAATGCTATAATTATTGTTGAAAAGTAAGTAAAATGGACAAAAATTGGTAAATGATGCTGTCAAACGATTGCAGACGATGCGTCACAATAACGTGGCTGAATATATGATGACCAGACCACACATCACAAGATGAAGAGACGATGATATTTCAGTCCGTCCTGGCCTATTATCAAGATCTCAATCGACTTTATCGTTCGTTCGTTCAGGACGTTCAGGACCTTTATCTTAATGGTTCAGGACGGATTGAAATGTTGTCCACTCTTCATCTTGTGGTGTGTGGTTTGGTCATCATGTCAAACAGTTGTAGCCCCTCTCATTATGCAGTGGTAAGAATGAATCCTTGTGAAATTTTACAGTTTTCATATTATGTATGATCAATGAGATAATGACAATTTCTTGATACATAGTTAAATGCTAAATTTATTATTCTTGTTATATAATTACTAATGGGTGACTGAAGATCCAGGAACAAGAGCAATGATAAAGGTGAGCATGATGCAAGATGTAGTGTGGGTGGATGCTGGGAGACACATGCAAGATGTAGTGTGGGTGGATGCTGGGAGACACATGCAAGATGTAATATGAGATGGATGCTGTGAGACACATTCAAGATATCCTGTACCTTACTGTTTAAACTATCTTGTCTCCTTAGCAATGGTGCACCTCTTTGGGATATGTCCTGATTTTCAGGATGATTAGAAATCTTGTTTTCCCATTGTTCCTTTGAATCAATATGTCCCTTGATGAAATCAATGGTGAATCTGATACCTTTGACATCACTCATCTTACATGTCTTTTTGGCTCTCTTATTGGCATCTTAAATGATATCTAGGAATTTTGGAATATTCTGTGAGTACTAAATAGTCTTTATGGTTGGTACCTTGTTTTGATAATTACCTTCTTTGCTGGACAAATCATTTCTCAGTTAAGTAGGTTATGAAAATGATTTGGCAATGTTGAATTAATATGAGGGTAGATGAAGATACGGTATGTGAGTGAATGAGCATGAAGAGAGATTGTGTTTTGAAGAGTAACTATAAGTAATCTATAAGGAACACTATAAGTAATCAGGAACAAGTTTCTCTTGACAGTTTGAAACCAGGGAGAATCTAGTTTTATAAAGAGAAGTGCTGCTATGTTACAGTAAAGGTCTATTAAGATTTAGTAAAGTAACAGTTGTATTCATGTGTAAATATGAATTATCAGATGAAAGAAATTATCATGATTTGGCTGAATAGTAATTTAGAATATTTTAACACAATGTGGATGATATGCTGAAGTGAAACTTGGCAGGCTATCTATGATGCTGCTAGTTTGGAAGTCGTGAAAAATTGATGGTTGTTATTTTGATTGTTTAACCTTCCCCTTTATTGCTTTTTTATCATTTTTGAAGTAAAGCTTCTCCAATCCCATCAAAGTGAGAATTGAAGCAATAATAGTACTGGTAATAATAAAATAATGCATACTCTACCTGACTTTATTAAGTTTTTCTTTACAGGCTTAGAGAAGGTGAAAAGAGAGGCATGTTCTCAATCCTCAAGAGAAGTGACAAGAAGAAGCTCTTAGAAACTGTTCTCAAGCAGCTCCGTCAGCTCACTCACATGCAACACACATCATGAGGGCTCTCTCTCTCTCTCTCTCCTCTCCTCTCCTCTCTCCTCTCTCTCTCTCTCCAGAGCAATGTGCTTCAAATACTCTTGTGTATATCCATCTTTATACAAAAGGTTCCTTAGTTAATTTTTTTTTATTTTTTTGGGTCCCCAGGGAAGGGGGGGGGGATAAAGCGTCCGAGTAGAGTGGATGTTGTGATACATGTGCGGCTCATCAATGTTATTAAGGCCACAATGCAGCACCAGGTTAGTGGGAGGCAGTATAAACACTACCTTGTTTTTGAGGCTAGTAGTTAACTGGAAATCATTTGGCTTCAGAACTGATGCATTAATTAGTTAATTTTTGTAAATATTTTTCCAATATTTCGATTGAATTTATTGAAAGAAAGGCAGGTGTTAAACATGTACATATCAAAGTCTGCTAATGGATTATGTTTCACAATTAGTCATCAGTGAATACTATTTTGTCATGATATTCACATAAAATTAAGCAACATTCCATTAATTAGTTGCAGTTGTATATACATTAGAATCAAAATCGTGAAAAGTTCAGCCAAAGGCTCAGTGCTTCTTTCTTTTGCGTATAAATGTGAATGAGTGCGAACCTAGGAGAAAGGAGGGAAAACATATAATATCTTTATGCACTCTTCGTACGTCATGTTTCATGTTATTCATGTGTGAAGTTTGTTGACAAAGTTAAGTGGTGTGAATCATAAACTTGTGTGATTTGCTCTTTCATCTTGCTTGGTGCATTTTATTTATATTTGAAGGAAGATCTTTTATAATTATTACGGATGTCTGAAAGATTTGATGTAAATTATTACTATTTTGCTCTTCTAGGATTACATATATTCTGTACAAATAATTCTATAACTACTGAGAATAAATGCTGTATTCCACTTTGTACAGATTACTGTTAAATATAATAAAGTATTGTGTTAATTTTTTGTCATCATTTTCCATGCATGCAGTTAATTTGAAGATATTGTACTGTACCTACATTAGGGGGCTCACAATGACATTTTGACATTGTATGCTTATATATTGCTGCTTACCTAGTTGTGTTGTAGGAGTTGAGCTCCAGCCCTAGGCACCCATCTCATGCCCTTCAGTCAACTTGAACCCTGGTTCTTGAGCCTTTTGGTTTCTCATATAATACTTTACATTTGAAGCTGTATTTGAAGTTTGCCTTAACCATTTCACTACTTTGTGTATAACATTTATTCCATACTCAAAGACTGAACAAATTATTTCTGGTGTTATGTCTGGTTCATTTACTGATATTTGTAGTTTCCCAAGAAACGTATTTCCATGTGAATCCCCCCAAAAACTGCTGACTTTGTGATTTGGTATTGTGCTCCTAAAATTAACACTGCTAATGAAGATGTCAGAAAAAACTAAGTCAAGTGGAGGCAACACGTGTTGGCCTCTAATGACAAACCCCCCCTAGTAGATGAGCAAGAAACTATGTATAGCATGGCTGTAGAGGATGAAGGAAAATCTTATATTTTAAGCAATCATGATTGTTTTATTCCATTTAAAATATTTACAATTACTTTCACTGAAAAACAAATATTACATAATTGTTCCTCTTAACATGTAACTCACATATTGTGCCTGTCCTGATGGCCCTCACTTTGTTTGCACCAATTAAAAATGGAAAAAAATTGGGTTGTGTTTGCATGAAGAGTTCACACGTGTGCATGTGAGTGGGGCTCGGAGAGAGCACCTGTACTGTCTGCTCTCGGCAACACGAAAATAGTTGAGTAGGACGTAATATTTTCACCTTTCTCATTTAATATCTTATTATTTGGCACATTTTGCCAGTACATTGCTGATTGACACACCTCCTAAATCAGTCATCTCCCCAGTCACTTCCAAACTGTAATTCAAATTTAAAAGTTCTTATAACATTTGTGATATGTAGCAGAAAGATGAAAATCATGTACTTGTTCTGTCAAATGAGGCAGAAATGGCAGCATTAGTGGCAGTGTGGATGAGAACTCTGCCTTGAATTGGGCCTTAACGATAATCTAAGGCAGAAAGCAAGCTTTCCACCTATTTTCAGGCAATTTCTGATTGTCCTGTGTTGCTCTTTTATACAATGTTCAGGTTCTCATTGTCAAGCATAGTGGCATGTTTTTGTATGTCATCGACTCTTGATCTTGTCTGTATTGAATGTTCTTGATTCTGACAATGAACCTCAGAGGTCAGCATAAAGACAGCCTAAATTTAACTCATTGGTACTAGCACAGAATTGTGCTGTGCAAAGGTGGTGTAGTTATTATGGTGGTACTAATGAGACATTAGGTAAGTGAGGAGAGCAATTGCCACTTACAAAAGGGATATACTTTGCAACCATATGGATACAAATTATGCTTGAACCAGCCTTAACTGACAGCTCTGAGAAGTGTGTTTAAAAGCAGCAGCTCGGTAATTGTGCCCAATCATTAAAGAGTCGGATAATTCTCCATCCTATGAGTAAATAACACTGAAAAGCAGTTCAATAATGATAGTTCTGTTTTCCTTATTGTTTTGGCAACATACCTTAATATTTTAATACCTTAGAGTAACACCAGTTCTGCCAGTAGTGATATCCTCCATCAACAAACTTGAAATTATTCATTAATTTACCACTTAAGTCAATACAGTATTTGTTGCTTTAGTACTAGAGCACTATTCCATATGCTCAAACTTTGGCTGTGTTCTTTTTACACAAGGTTTTGCCAATAGTTCTCAGAGCCATAAAAATTTTTTGGATTCTTGAATAGCTGTGATGTCTTCAATGCTATCACAGGAGTTCATTTTGCAGCACCAATGTCTTATAAACTCATGTAACATAGGTTTTCCAATGGTTAATTTTAATACTTTTGTTTCTAGGATTTTCTCAATCAACGACAGATGCTCTATTTATTTAAAACAATTTTAAAGCTAAGTAGTACACTGATGTTTAAACTATCTTTGTTTAACACTGCCAAGTTTCAGTGCTGGATTTATCAAATCACTAATTTTGGCTCAGGATAATTTGTTTGTTCATACCACTGAGGACATGACTGTCACTTAAAATTTTATTGCTTTTGTTTAGTTATATGTTGAAAATATGACTTAGAAGATATTTGAAGTGATTGTGAATGAAAATTTATAATAACTGCAGAAATAAACAGATTTTATATCAACAGAAAACATCTTGTGAACCTTAAGGTAGGGGAACACCATCTGTGTGTATGGATATTTGTGGTTATTTGATAGTATTCCATGTTGACTGTTAAAGGGATACTCATGATCATAATTCTGAGAGATGACTGAAGCAAATTTCATTTTGCCACTTTAGGGGACATAATTTTGATGCCTAGAGTGAGAGGGAAGGTTATCTGAGAAGAGCAACAGTGTTGGATGAACTTGTATGGCAGGACAGGTTGTGTGAAGTCACTGGAAGACTCCAACAATTCTAACTACAGTACTGTACTGCACTTGGATAACAGGTCAGCTTCTAAGTTTTCACTGCATGGAGACAAATTTAATTTTAGTCTACACAGAGAGCTCGTCATTGGTAATTCTCAGTATTATATCACTGCTGGAGCTTTGGGAGTTTGATAATTGTTTAGAAACGGTCCCTACGTCTCGAAACATCACATAGCAAATGAAAATTGCTGCTCAGTTGTTCATCAGCTAAAACAGTCTTATTAAAATGCAGTCACTGCTTATTGTTGTATTACAAAAAATTACAGTATTATAATTTACAGCATCTCAGCATTCAGATTCAGAAAGCTATATTGAAAATGAAAACTAAAAATGATTAGTATTTGAGTAATGAGAGATTGCAGTGAGTGCTTAGAAAATATAATACATACAGCATATACAGCCACAAGATGATGACAATATCATAATATAATTGGACCTTTGTATATAAAAATTTAAGTAAATAGAAAAATGATTTTTTTTAAAGGATATAAAAATGCTAGTCTCACTATTTCTACCTAATACAAGTGTAAGTCATGGTGTTAATTTTGATTCAGTTCCAATCAATTTCAGATTTTTTATTTTATTATTTGTGATATATCTAAAATGCACCTCTTTTAGCGCCATTAATTTATTAATTGTCTCTGGTACTTCGGTCAAGTTCAGGAATCATTGTACTGTAATAATCTTGCAAATGAACTGAATATTGATGATACTATTTCTACTCCAGAGAATTTCTTAGCTACTTTGCATTGTTTCATGCCCATCAACATTATTTGCTTATATGCTAATTCATATTTTTACACCATACTGTATTTTAATTAGATCAACTGAGTATAAATAAAATTTGAGTATACAGTACAGTATTTTAATATGCTGGCCAGCTTGGCTCTTCTGCAAGGCTGATAATTAGCATATACTGCAGTTAGAATAAACACTTGTTATTTGTCAAAACAGGATACTTTAATTTAGTAATAACCTGTAATAGATATTAATTTTTACTGCTGTTGTAATTGAAATGTTGCCTAGGTTCAATATACAGTATATATGTGGAGATCTGGTAATGGTACACAACTATTATAATGACTTTATTGGACTATTGGTCATTACTACTTACTAGTATCTGGTGTATGAGCATTAATGCTAAATATTTAGTAAGTTTATTTATTCTTCTAGCAAAATTACAGTAATTCATGTAAACAAAATGTAGTCGTGAATGTATCTGTGATAGGGTCCCCTTGTCATTGGTGTCTATTGAGTACTGTACATCGATAATGTTCTTCCACTTGAGAAAACAATGTAAATGTTTACTGTGGTTTATAATCTCCCTCAGTAATATATACAGACCTTCTCTACAACTTAAAAGAAACACTTAAATTGTATTGTGGTTGACAGTTGTCTGACATTTACCACAACTGTATCTCTACCATCTTACATGTACACTGTATTTAAAGTTTTTGTTTATAAATAATACAGTGATTTGATTATGTGATCCACTACAAACACCACTGTCACATTCTTCTATGCATTATGTAGTATGACTAAACATAACAATATTGCAGCTATTAACTTTGTATATTATTATTTAAAAACCTGTAGCCTTCAGATATATTAATGTAGTAAGTATGCTACGAAATGCAGATCTGTTATACAAGTTGGTCATTACATATATATTCATCTTCTAGACATTGCATACAACCACAAAGTTTACAGATGCTAAATATACAATATAAGGAGGCTGAAATAATAATTTTGCCATGGTGCAACAGAACATTATGCACATATATTTAATGATTTGGTGCCAGAAGAATATGTTTACAAAGATGATTGTATCTCAGTTAAGAGATATTAATAATGTTGAACAGCAGGTAGTGTGTATTGGTGAACAGCGGTAGTGTATATTGGAAGAGAATTCAGTCATGAAAATAAGTAAACCTTGCATTTCATGAGAAGTACGGTATACTGAAATAACAAATTTCAGCCATTTTTTTTTTTACACCAGCTAGAGGAGGAGAGTGAGGGGTTTAGGCAGAGGCTATCCTGATAAAACTTTAGACCCTGCAACCTTCACACTGAGTTTCAGTGTATGTACAGTATTGTGATGGTGTCATGATGGCTATTTGTTTTAAATATACCAGACATTTTCACATAAAAAGTTCAGAGATGCATTAATGCAATTGAAAATTATTGCTGGTAGTAGTGTGAGTAAATTTCACAGTAATATTTAATTGAAGATCAATATGCAGTACCTGTACATACTCTTGGGAGGGAGGCTTTGAACATGTGTCCGAGCCTGCCCTTCATTATAATTAAGTACAGTATCGTTCTCCCACCACTTGCCACCTACAAATAGAGTGATTTATATTGATTATCATATTCTTGAGCTTTATTCCAGTTGAACAGGCATATAAAGTGTCAGGATATCTGGGATGAGCCTACTGACGGTATCGAGATATGACGTGACTCAAGCAGCAGGTGACATGACAGAATTATACCATAGCTGAGTACTTTTTACCTTTGTTGTTAACATTAAATTATTCAGTAAATTTATAGTTTTAAGTACCAACTTTTTTCATAATTATTCTCTTATATCAAATTTATTTATTACTGTTGAAAGTATTGTATATACAGTAATAAATGTGAAGCCAAATATAAATGATTCTCATTATTATTTAACATAATTCACAAAGGTTTAAAATTAAGTTGTGTATTGGTGTCTTGTTATATGACTGGTGTCTGAATAGTTCTGCACTTACCTTATATTGAATAATTTAATATTGTATACCTCTGAAATTGGCTAACATGGTGCTTTTAATGTCAGAGGTACATTTTATAGGAATCTACATGCAATTTCTGATGTATTTTTCTCCAATATCTTCCCCAAATCCTCACTACCTTTCTCAATTTTTGGAATACCAATTTGTTAATTAGTGCCACTAAGTATTCATTTTTATATGGAACTATATTGGTTGCAAGATATTTCTTCACCTGGAGACATTGTTGAATACAGTTTTCCTGTAAACATGTTGCAAATTTTTAAGCAAAAATTAAAATGCAAGGGCATTGTCCTCAGTGATCAGCTGTTGAAAAGTTACATAGTCACTCCATGCACAAAGGTATTGATTGTTAATGTACATAACAATTATGAACAAATTTATACAGATATTTATATTACAGAGGTTTTTGTCAGTTTTCGTTTGACGTATAGTAATGAGTCACAGCAGTAGTACAACACACACGAACATGGCTTAGTCTTCATTACCTACTGACTTAACACCTGGCTTTTGAAAAGTCATTTACTGATATATTTCCTAGACTCTATTCCTGGGTATGAAATAGAAAAGTAGAAATAGGAAATACTGTACTTTCAAAAGAGTACTTCAGTACATATTTAGCTCAACACACTCACACTTTATTTGTTCTATTTTATTTGATAAAGCACTACTTAATTTTATATAGTACAGTATAATACTTATCTTTTGATTTTTTTGATGAAAGAGGATTCTGTCTTACAAAGACAGTGATTGTATTTTAAGCCTTCTTAATTACAAATGAAAAGGTTTTGGATTAATATTAAATGCAGTTTACACATGCTATGCAAGCATATATAAGCACACGAAACAGTTATACAGCATAAAGTGACTGCACTCTATTTAGCTAAAGCTTTACCTATCATTTTCCTCCGAATCTTTGCACTTAGCTGTGCACAATTATCTTCCCTGTTGGATATTTAATGATAAGTAAAACAGGTAAAGTAGCAGATAAAAATGTGTTGCTTAATACAGAATGATTTTTATGTGAATACTGTATATAGGTTTACAGAAATCAGTTTCAAAGAAATACAAAACAATCACCTTCAATACTGAACAAATTACTACACAAACAGTAGTTTGTGTAGATCAAATTAATTACCTTCAAATTATCAGTTAAATGAGCATAGCTTACAAACTCAACATACAGTACACACATTGTATGCACACAATGTTATTACCATTATACACACACTGCCTCACACCAATCATGCACACACATGCAGTCAAGTATATGACATATGAGGTTATTGCAAAAGTCAAAGACACATTGTTCCTCTTGATATCACATGTATATGAGCAAAGAAAGCATAGAGTGTTTTAATGTTTTGGAGAGTTGTCAACTAATGTCAGTATAATGCTTTCCATGAGAAAATTGCACAAAAGGTACACCAATACATTTTAATTTATCACCAGAATTTAAGTTGACAGTTAAATTTATGTTTATTACAATATTTTAACAAATTTACTTTAGTCAGTAACTGGTAATTTAAAAGGCAGATATGCTTGACTGATTGACTTTAACTATTTTTTTAAGTAAAGAAGTAGACAAAATCCAGAAGAAATTGATTTCTTTAGAGTTAAAAAAAAAAAAAAAAAAAGACCATAAATCTTACATGCTTTCAGCCACTCTTAAATTTGTGTAGGGAAATGCATTACATGAAACATTTTATCTCAGAACTTTCATAAGTACAGTATGTATTTGCATTTTCAGAATTTTGTTGCACTCAATTCCTACGTATGATGATGGAAGATCCAAAACATGTTTATCTCGACTACTAGAAACCGAAATACTGCGTTGCTTTTTTTTACTTCATCATTTACTGGGAACTGGTAAGGTCTTGTATGAAAATTTATTGCTTGAGTGCCTGTAACTAATAACTCATGATGACTTATAACTCAATGTCATAACTTATAACTCATGATGTTTATTACCTTTAGATATACAGTACATTAATTAACATAAAGGTGTGCTGAGCTTCCTCTTATTTTCATTATAAAGTATGTTACTGTAACTTGTTTTGTTGGGGAGAAGCAGCCTGCATATACATGTACAGTACGTTAAAGTCATATTGAGGTCCCCCCTAAGGTCAAACTATTGACCTTCCTCAGGATGCAACCCCACAACAGTTAACTCCTGGGTACCTATTTACTGCTAGGTGAACAGAGGTGAAAGGGAGTGTAACCAACCATTTCTGTTCCACCTGGGATTTGAACTCGGGATTCCCGATTGAGAGTTGACAATGAACCCACCTGTACTACCGAGATCCTTGTTTACTATTTATTTTATGTGTATATTTTTTATGATTAGGCATTTCATCATTTGTAATGTGTCACTTTTGAAGAATTAGGATCATGTAATAATCAAAAATGCAGGGGAAAACATGGTTAGTTTACCAGATGGTAGCTGAGCCACCCCACAGCTACAGAACAGTACAGTACAGCACAGTATCTCCAAGAGTGTTTGTGGTGCATACACACACCAATTACACACACCCAACTAACCAAAACACTGAGAGTGGAAGACTCTAAGGTGGGTCAAAGTGTGTTGACCAGACCACACACTAGAAGCTGAAGGGACGACGACGTTTCGGTCCATCCTGGACCCTTCTCAAGTCGATTGTACACAATCGACTTGAGAATGGTCCAGGACGGACCGAAATGTCGTCGTCCCTTCACCTTCTGGTGTGTGGTCTGGTCAACATACTTTAGCCACGTTATTGTGACTCATTGCCTGCAGGTCAAAGTGTGCATGACTGAGGAGGCATGGAAAAAGCTCTTTTAATTTATTAAATTTATTATTTTATTAAATACTATTGGATATACAGTAGCAGAATAAATATCAATATTGTATACGTAGTACTTATATACTGTACATGTACAGTGCTCTCTACAAAATCTGAACCTCCTTATAATGGATTTGTCTAAACAATGGATCAGATTACATTCTTTCCTTTTTTCATAATAATGTAAATATTATTCAAAATTATATCCTGTATTAATATTGTAGAAATGTTTTCCTTAGCATGTACTGTACTATAAATTGTACAAAAGCATTTGTTTGTGATAATTTTCTGT
>WNGS01004374.1:10777749-10796743 GCA_020271785.1 Procambarus virginalis
AAAACTGAGAGTAAGAAATAATATCATAGAAATGAAGGAAAATTAATAATAATGATAATGGTAATATTTTATTTATACAAAAATGGATACAAAACTTATGATCTCCCATGTCTGAGGACAGAGAGCCTGTTAGGCTTATCAAGGTTCCCCCCCCACCCCCCCTAGGTCCATGAGGAATCTTTTCCAGAAGGCAACTTACAACACTGAACTAGGTCGCCTGGTGTCTATTTACTGCTAGGTTGTAGAGAGGCATCAGGTTGAAAGGAAACATGCCTAGGCATCTCTCCCTGCCTGGAAAATCTCCCCACCTGGAAATTAAACCTGGGATCAATCAGTTGTGAGCCAACTACAGATAAAATATAATGCTTGTTGAATCTAGTGTAGATAAATATCACATAGTGGAATAGGGAATAGACCTGGCCACACAAAAATTACAGATTGTTAAGCAGAATTCTAAGGAAATTGAAGAAAATTACCTGAGGTAATAAGATGATTTATCAGCAGAACACAACATCAATTCTAAAGTACAGTAAAAGTCACAGGAAATTTTTGAAAATGTTAGAATATAGTACAGTAGTTCCATGTACTTTACATGATTGGTATTTAAAGAAATTATTTACTATGTATGCCAGAGGTAAATTAAAGTAAGCAGCTGAAATATTATGCTGCACCTAGACAGACATGCAACACAGTGGACTCTGCCAGTAATAACTACAATGAATGATTATAAGTTTTGATCCTGTCCAACTTGGAAGACGAGAGAAATGATATGATATAATGTATGATATGATATGTTATGATATGATATGTATATGATATGATATGATATGATATGATATGATATGATCTTTTATGAACTTGCATGCAGTTATGATAAAACTGAAAAAGAAGATACTCTGATTCCAGAATTTACAAGAGCTAAGAACACATTGCAAACTACACCATGATCATCACTACCACTCAATTTCTCTCATATTTAGCAGACTTAAGACAGTCAAGTTTTGTTGAGTTCCAACCATATTGTAACTAATGTCTCTAGTTTTGTCTCTAATGATCTTACAGACACTGCTACTAAAGAGGTTTTATGGGAAATCTCCCAGAAGCAAATTCCTTCCTTGGATTTCTATGCTTTCATTCATAATACAATTTGCAACTGTTAGATAATTAGCCATTATGAATAACAGATTACATATTATTAAATGTGACCTTCCTCCTGTCATCATAAAAGAGAGAGCGGGAAATGTCATCGGCTAATTTGTATTTTGACCACACAATTATTTAATGGAATAGAGACCGGCACCTTACTGTCAAAACTGCATTGTCCTGCTAACAATCATGCAACTCCCTGTAGAATGTCCTGAGTTTCAGAATGATCAGAAAATTTGCTTTCCCACTGTTCCTTTGAATTATATGTCACTACATAAATTCTTTGACAAATCTGATTCCTCTGACATCACTCATTTTCTGTCTTTCTACTCTTGCATTGGCATCCTGTACAGTATCTAGAACTTTTGATTTGAATAATATACGACACAGACAATGCTATATAGCCTTCAAGGTTTGGTGCCTGATTTTGATAATTATTTACGTACCCAATTTTCTTATTTTCATATGGTGGGGAGGCATCAGGCAGGAAGATATAGGAGGAAATACTGAAGAAAACTAAAGTAATACAAAAATGGCACCCCCATATATTTGACATACCACCCATGTATTATGGATATACTGTATCACTGATACTACATGAGTCTTGTGGCACAATGGTAACTACAGTCAAATCACAGCCAAAAGATCCAGATTCAATACTCACAGCAGGACAGAAGTGTTTTGAGCAGTGTTTCCCTCACCTGATGCTCTGTTAATCTAGCAGTAAATAGGTATCCAGAAGTTAGGCAGCTGTTGTGGCCTAGGGGTAGACCTCGAGAGCCTCAAAGGCTTGCTGTCCCCAACTATGGGAAATGATAATGTGAACCATAACAGAGAAGCATCATCATCACACACACTTGCTGTTAGGACATGAAATAAATGAGATGTATGTCAAGTTTTGTGAAATACATGAAAAAGGTACAAAAAAATTTATACCAAAGCAAAGATGCAGAACTAGGAAACAGGATTGGTTCGACAGAAATTGTGAGAGGGCCAGAGACCAAAAGACACAAAAATGGAATCAATATAGGAAGAGGCCAAACCCCCAAACATACCAGCGATACAAAGATGTGAGAAACAACTACACGGCAGTGAGAAGAGATGAAGAAAGAAATTTTGTAAAAGGGATTGTGGACAAATGTAAAACAGAGCCAGGTCTATTCTATAAATTCATAAACAACAAATTGCCGGTAAAGGATAATATTCAGAGGTTGAAAATGAGGGACAGATACACGGAAAATGAAAATGAAATGTGTGAAACGTTAAATGAAAAGTTCCAAAGTATCTTTGTACAAAATGAAATCTTCAGGGAACCAGACACAATAAGAATTCCAGAGAACAGCATAGAGCACATAGAGATGTCTAGAGAGGAAGTGGAAAAAATGCTCAAGGAGCTAAGTAAGAATAAATCAGTTGGTCCAGATGAAGTTTCACCATGGGTTCTGAGAGAATGTGCACCTGAGCTCAGCATTCCACTTCAACTGATTTTTCAGGCGTCCCTGTGTACAGGAGTTCTAGCTAATGTGTGGAAAAAGGCTAACATGGTTCCAATCTACAAAAGTGGCAGCAGGGAAGACCCCCTCAATTATAGACCTGTATCATTGACAAGTGTAATAGTCAAAATATTGGAAAAAATAATTAAAACTAAATGGGTAGAGCACCTGGAGAAAAAATGATATGATATCAGACAGACAGTATGGTTTTCGATCTGGAAGATCCTGTGTAACGAATTTACTCAGTTTCTATGATCGAACCACAGAAATTTTACAAGAAAGAGATGGTTGGGTTGACTGCATCTATCTGGACCTAAAAAAGGCTTTCAACAGAGTTCCACATAAGAGGTTGTTCTGGAAACTGGAACATTTTGGAGGAGTGACAGGTAAGCTTCTAACATGGATGAAAAATTTCCTAACTGACAGAAAAATGAGGGCTGTAATCAGAGGCAATGTATCGGATTGGAGGAATGTCACACGTGGAGTACCACAGGGTTCAGTTCTTGCACCGGTAATGTTTATTGTCTACATAAACGATCTACCAGATGGAATACAGAATTATATGAACATGTTTGCTGATGATGCTAAGATAATAGGGAAGATAAGAAACCTGGATGATTGTCATGTCCTTCAAGAAGACCTGGACAAAATAAGTATATGGAGCACCACTTTGCAAATGGAATTTAATTTGAATAAATGCCATGTTATGGAATGTGGAATTGGAGAACATAGACCCCCACACAACCTATAAATTATGTGAGAAATCTTTAAATTAAAGAATTCTGACAAGAAAGGTATCTAGGGGAGGTTCTAGATAGATAACTGTCACCAAGGACCACATTAAGAACATTGTGCAAGGAGCCTATGCTACAATTTCTAACTTCAGAATTGCTTTTAAATACATGGATGGAGAAATACTAAAGAGATTGTTCACGACTTTTTTGTTAGACCAAAGCTGGAATATGCAGCGGTTGTATGGTGCCCATATCTTAAGAAGCACATCAACAAACTGGAAAAGGTGCAACGACATGCCACTAAGTGGCTCCGAGAACTAAAGGCAAGAGCTACGAGGAGAGGTTAGAGGCATTAAATATGCAAAAAACTAGTAGAAGAAAAAGAGGTGATATGATAACTATGTACAAAATTGTAACAGGAATCGATAAAATTGATAGGGAAGAATTCCTGAGACCCGGAACTTCAAGAACAAGAGGTCATAGATTTAAACTAATGTAACAAAGCTGCCGGAGACATATGAGAAAATTCACTTTTGTAAACAGAGTGGTAGACGGTTGGAACAAGTTAGGTGAGAAGGTGGTGGAGGCCAAACCGTCAGTAATTTCAAAGCATTATATGACAAAGAGTGCTGGGAAGATGGGACACCACGAGCGCAGCTCTCATCCTGTAACTATACTTAGGTAATTACACATCAGCAGTTATCCACAGCAGCATCCTACCATTTTATACAACTAAGTGTACATTTCTTCCTGTGAGTTGCACTATTTAAAACTCTAAAAAATTCACTTTTAACAAATGAACTCCATGACACATTGTTATCTCCTATTAGAACTGCATCATCATCACACTTAGGATTTGATAGAGTACATTTATTCCTATCATGCACTGACTTAAAATCTTTTGCCAAATATTCTTACTTTCATCTCCCTCATGACCTCATTCAATTGTACATTAGGGTCTTGGGAGTACAGTTGGGTTCATTCTCTTCTCACAATCAGGAATTCCTGGTTCAAATTCCACGCAGGATAGAAATGGTTTGACACATTTCTTATCACCTAATGCCTCTGTTCACCTAGCAGTAAATAGGTACCTGGGGGCCATATTCACGAAGCCATTATGCAAGCACTTACTAACCTGTACATCTTTTCTCAATCTTTAGCAGCTTTGTTTACAATTATTAAACAGTCAATGAGCTCCGAAGCCCCAAGAGGCTGTTTATAACAATAACAACAGTTGATTGAGAAGTTTTCATGCTTGTAAACTGTTTAATAAATGTAACCAAAGCTGTCAAAGATTGAGGAAAGATGTACACGTTCGTAAGTACTTGCGTAACTCTTTCATGAATCTGGCCCCTGGGAGCTAGCTTCTTGTGGGATGCATCCTAGGGAAGTTCAGTAGTGTGACCTTGGGGGACCTCGATATAAGCCTCTCATATTTATAGGAATACACAGGCAACCTGTCCTGTACTGCATTACTCATGCATTAATATAAAATAAGTCAATTGATACACCTTTAACCTTCAGATATGCTTCAAATCCTGCATAAGATCTTCAAAGCATTTAATAACATTCCACCAACTCTTACATTCTCAGTATCCTCTAGTTCATTGAAAAATACTATTTTCTCATCATATATTGTACAGTACTTTCCTCAAATCCATGAGTATCTTATATACCTCATATTTGTTTTCTCATGCCTTCCCTACAAGCAGTCTATTTGTGAATATTTAAGCCACAAAATCATTTCCACAATGAAACTCACCTTGTTAATCACTAAACTCTCAATTTCTTCTATTATCTTACAGTCACTATTCTGCCATACATTTTGTCCACTACTTTTTAAAAGCAATGCAGTAGGCAAATGTATTTTTATGAAAAGGTATGATCACAGCTTCTTCCCAAACATCTGTATATTACAACTTGTACACGCTTTCAAATATATTTTCTACACCCATTCAATTCTCTTTGCTGCATTCAGTAATTCCTGCATATACATCATCAATGCCTGCAACTCTCATTAATTTCAGCTTCTGCACTTGTGCTGCTTGTCTCTTCCATGGAAATACATTCTCACATTTTTTTTGCATCCTTTTCACACTAACAAAACTATGTTAATATTAGCCTATTTTTCAGTTAAATTATGTTTTATACATTCTACATTCATTACCAGTTCACAAACATTGTTGTTTGACTTTTATTTTATTTATATAATTTTAAATGAATCTGGGTAGTTCTTTGCACCATATTATGCAGCCATTCATTTCATGGATTATTCCTTATCTATGAAGAATCTCTTTGAGGTGTGCAAGTTGCAGGATGTAGGTCAAGAGAAATTAAGAATGGAAACCAAGTTTTGGTGTAATTTCTTAACTCAATGAATCAAAAAGCCATTGCTTTGGGTGGTGTCATGCACAATAACACATCACCAATGCCAGTGGTACTACCACCATCATCACTGCTAGCATATGATGTCACTAACATCATGATCATTAAAAATCCAATGAGCATTAATTTCATGTGATATATTTGCTTGTGGCACCAAATTTGCTTCATTTGACAACAGTTCTCTCACCAATGACTACTGTAGGTTGCACCATGCTCACCAACATTCACACTAGCACCATGATTACTAAAAATCATATAGATTTTCATTAGAATTGAACCCTATAGCGCCAGATGTACTTCAATTGACAAGTCAAAGAATGACAGCATTATTGGCTCACCTTCAAGTGGGTCACAACTGCATTTGTCAATCTTGCTACCCTTTGTATTAGAGTTGCTTATTTCATCTTCTGACAGATAATATTAAAGTTTACTATTTCATGTGTATTCCTATTCATCACTAAAATCTACCAACTCCTGTAAAGCCTTCGCAGTTTACTAATGCTCAGAAAAACTAGGGCACTCAGGATTTTTTCTAACAAGACAATCACCAGAGGCATCTGAGATTTAAATACTGTACTGTATATAACTATGCAACCAACATGACCTATAAACAACTGGGACTGAGCAAAATCACCAAAAGATGATGTGAATGCTGCAGCCAATCACTTTGTGAATGGGATAAGTACAATGGTTAAAGCATGTAAAAGCATGAAAGAGTTATTAATGAAATGGTGTTTGCAGAGGGTTCTACTGTGTTGGGAAAACATAAGAAGGAAAAAAAGGATGTGGTGGCATAGTAATAATATTGGTAAAGAACCGCATCAGAACCAGTGAGATAACACCAAAAACCCACACGTTGAAGAAGTTGTAACTTTCGAACTATTACATTACTGCAAAACTAAAACCTTATCACCACCATAAATGCAAACAACCTTGAGCAAACATCATTCAGAGCTCAGTAACAAATGTGAAGGGCTTATAACCATCCAAAAAGATAGTGTTAAAAATAAACCAGGAAAGGACCAAATTAATTATCTTTGGAGATTTTAACTGAAAACACATCAACTGGGAAGCATTTGAGGCCAAAACAGAGAATACCAGGAACATTTCTTTTTTGTCTAAATTTGATGGTGGAAGTATTTAGCAGCATGAGAGACAGCAATGACATCAATACTAAATAAAGTATTCATAAGATAGGAAATAGTTTGTATACTTGACACTTTGGAAGCATATTCATACTCTGATGGTAATAATGCAGACTATGTTGTTAAATATGATATTATAGTGGGGACTAACTAAAACTGGTGGAGTAAGGTAGAGAGAATAATGTGAAACTAGATTACAAGAATGAGATTGTGAGCTGCAGGGAACTGATCTCATTGTAATATATGCTAAAATTTTGGGACATCCATGTAAAGAGCACTCAAAAGTATACACCAGAGCAAAAAGAAAAATGGGATAAAAAAAAGGCTTACAAGGCATACTGGATAACAATGGAGAAAAATAAGAAGCCATGAAACATTACAGGAAATAACCAAACACAAATGTGCCAGAAATACAAACAAGCTAGAAATAAGTATTTACCTGAGTTTACCTGAGGGTCACCATCTCTCTAGTGGCCTTGACTGGGACAGGCAAGTTCCTCCCAGTGTTTGAGGGTTTTTTCCAATTGGCATTTATGACAACAGTGGGTAGGCAGTTCCATAGGTTTATAACCGTATGAGTGAAAAAAATATGTTTTCTGTTCTACCTTGTTGCTCATTGAGCTTGAACTTGTTCTCTCTTGTATTACACTTGACCTTTTAGAGAAGTGGTTTGGATTACAGTAATATCCTCCAACTTCTGCATTTTAGGTCTTGCTGAGACCAGCTCTTGTCATATCTGGTTTGCAGTGTTGTTAGTCCCGTGGCCTTCAACCATTCTGGGTATGAGTCAACTTAGTTCTGGGATGATTTTTGTTGCTCTGTGTTGAACTTTCTCCATAGCAGATATGTCCCTTTAAAGGTGAGATCTCCATGTTTGGATACAGTATTTCAAATGGGGGTACACCAGAGATTTGTACAATTGAATAACTACTTTTCCAGTGTAACTATACTTCCCAGTCTACTGGACTGGAAAGTAGAACTGGAAAACTGGAGAAACTGAAAGTAGAAACTTGACTGGAAAGTAGAATAACTACTTTCCAATCAAGGGTATGTTTGACTATCTTTTTTTTTTTTTTTTTTTTTGAACTACAGCTCCCACTTATTGTGCAACTTTCAATAAAATGGTGGATCTTGACTCCTAGGAATCGTTCATGGTAGTGTTGTTGGTTTGATAGTTGTGATGTTCATTGTTATGCCCTAAATGCAAGGTTTTGCATTTTTCAGTATTAACACCTGCACTGCATACATGTTAAATGTATGCAGTGCAGCGCAGTGTGGTGCACCACCACTCATGTGGGGCACGCACAAAAATGATTATGAAAAAATTACTTTTCATTTGGCATTGTATCTATCTTGAGGGTATCTTGAGATGATTCGGAGCTTAGAGTCCCCGGGCCGGTCCTCGACCAGGCCTCCTTTTTGTTACACAACCCCAGGAAGCAGCCCGTAGCAGTGTCTAACTCCTGTCTGGTAACTGTCTAAGGTACCTATTTACTACTAGGTAACAGAAGCATCAGGGTGAAAGAAACTCTGCCCATTTGTTTCCGCCTCCACCAGGGATCGAGCCCTTAACCTCAGGACTACGAATCTAAAGCGCTGTCTACTCAGTGCAGGCCCAGGCCTAACCTCCAGAAAGCATAGAAATCCAAGTAAAAATACTCTTATCTTTGTGGTTTAGCTGTAGTGGCCGGGGGAAGTTGCTGTTTTTCTGGAGAAATTAGGCAAGGTGCCACATTGGGAATAATGTTGTTGATTTATTTTATTATTCTCACTTTCATTTATTCTTTTTTGTTCTAACAAGTTGTACTGATGTGTCAATGGTAGTGTTTATTATGTATAACTGTAAAAATATACAACATACATATATATGTGTTAAAATATGCACACCATGTATTATTATACTATATATAAATATATTTATAAGCCTAAATCATATTTGCACATAGCATATTTTGCCTGTTATATTTACAGTATGTACATGGTAATCAATCATTACTGTTATTAAAAGTTCAATGGCTCTTAGTATAGCCAACTTGCACGTTCAGACACTGGATGGTGATATGTCATACATGGTCCTCATCTTCCTACTAAGGCCCTAGAAGGAAAGTGAGGGAATCAGGAATTTTATTAAGGTGGAGATGGTTGCTGGAGGCCTGAGGAAGAATGTGTGAGCCCCATGTATGCATGGGAGTTGTAAATTTTATGCTAGGCCTAAAATAACCCTGGTTGTGATACACCACTTAATGCATGCAAACGGACAGTTTGGTGAAAAATTACCATTGCAATTTTTTATACTAAAATGGAGATGGAAAGAATCCTTTAAACTACAAATAGTATCCGTGATCAATGCAGTAGTGAGACACTAAAACAGGCATTCAGGTTTATATACATAAATTACTTGGAAAGTTTATTAGTATGCTAATAAACAGTTTTGGATTCTGAAAAGAAAATTCATGTGTACTGTATCAAACTTGTTAGTTTCTACGGTTGACATAAAAGACTGGTTTGGAAATTTGAACATCAGGAAAACGTGTATGGGAGACTACTGGAGTGGATGAGGAACTTTTAGCAGACAGAAAGATGTGAGTAATAGGGGAAGGTTATCAGACTGGCAAAAAGTGAAAATGGAATGCCACACAGATTGGTGCAAATCTGTGCACCAATGTGCACCTAAAAATTTTGATAATCTATAACAATGATCTGCTAAAATGAATCTAGAGCTATGTAAGTAAGTTTGCCAATTATGTGAAAGTACTCAAGCAAATCAATCAAGGATTAAAAAATTATGTTGCATCCAGCATAGTCCAAACAAGCTGACTGACTGTTGTAGACAATGGCTGATGGTATGTAATGCATAAAAATGTTATGCAACAGTGGGGGAAGGAGTAAACATAGACTCCATGTTACCTACAGTCTAGTCAGCAGGATTCTAATAAAGTAAGACTGAAAAATAAAACTTGGAGTGACTTTCACACTATACAATACTCAAGACTATATAAAGCAATGTTAACGAATGTCTAGATAGCATTTTAGTAGACTTCATGGACAGTACAATGATGAAAATGCTGGTTATTACTTGTGTGGCTAAAATTAGAATATATAAGCAGTGGTGTCATGCCAACATTTAAACAATCAATTAGTTAAATTAGTAAGAGTCACAGGAATGAAATAAATGGGTCCTGGAATTCAAACCATTGGTCTATGAAGAGAGTTAGATTCCTAAACCTGCTAACAAAATGAGAGGGCATTGGTACAAGATCAAAAAACACTGATGAAGGAAAAATATCAGAAAAGCTTTCTTCAATAATAAAAAAGATTGAAGATAAAACAACCATAAAAGTTGCGTGTGTAAAAAATAGTTTTTGTTTTAAGACTGCATTTGGTAACATTTATAAAGAAGACCAGACACCACAAGCCCAGCTCTCTTCATGTGAGAATTTGTTGAGTGTGGCTGGGTGTGAGCTCCAACAGTAAGTTATTGTAAAATAACTCCACTTTCTGCCTCTAATAGAACATCTTGAACTCCAGTTGCAGCTCCAGCTACTATTAGAGGACAACTTCTTTCACACCAAGCATTTCTCATTCTGCAAAATTACTGACTTTGTCATCAAACACATATCTTCTTATGTCATCATGACTATTCGTACTAAGATCATCACAGGGCTTTGAGAATTTGCTTAAAAGTTAAAAGTTATTGCTGACCAGCTGCAGAGTAACCCTTCATGTTTGGAGCATACAAGAGATGCCACACAAAAGTGTAATTGTGTGAATGTACTGTACATATGTATATTCACACAGTCATTAATTTCACCCTGTATCTGATTACAGCTTGGAATGTAACCATTTGATTGCATTTAGTTTAATTTTCTTTCCACTGCTTTTGTTTCTTATCTTAATCTTTCCTTAACTCAGTGAATGCGTATCTCTCCTGGAACTGAGGAAATCTAGCCACATTCCTCCATCTCATTGTTCATACAGTATAAATTTGTGCTCTTATTTTAATTTCTTAAAAGATTAAGCAGCATCCCTTTTATTTTCTACTTGTGTTTGAATGTTCTTTTGGTGATGAAGCCACTATATACTTTTATATATCTATGAAATCTTTATGTAAATGTAAATATTTGACAACTAAACACATCCTCTTCTCTACAGATTGAAGGACCCCGACTCCAAAAGAAAGGTTCCATTGTGAGCGCAGAAACATCAGTGTAGGAATGTTCTCCACTTTTGTAAGGCTATTATATTATTTTGAGTTATTACACAAGAGAAAACAGGAGTGTGTAGTTTGGATCAACATCAGTACACTCAGCACTGAATTATATGAGTAAGAAAATATATCTACAGAGGTAAAGTATATATTCAAATTTTGTTCGTTGATGTGTTAAATACTGTACAATTATTTACGAAGAAAACAAATTAACCAAATATTACAAATTGAGATGCATCACTGATATAATCAATTAAATTCTGAGTATTCACAAAGCAGTTTATTAATTGTATTAATTTTTTAACTGCTTAGGTTCTGAATGATTAACCACTAAAGTGTATAGCTCCTGCCAATTCATCCTAATTAAATACAATACATTGAATTCTTCCAAACTCAAAAAAGTTTGTTCAGCTCTTATACTGTACACTCACTCAAGTTGAAGAATATTTAGGTTATAAAAGAATAATTTATTATTTCATTAATTTTAAAATACTGTATACTGTATTATACATTTTTTGAAAGTTAGAAATTAACATACATATACCTTTGCTAATATTGTATGGAGGAGTACTACAATGCATGCAGATACTGTATTACATTATTTTACTAAAATCCAACTACCTTTGTCTTTCTTAATTTTAAATGCTATGTAATTTTTAATTTATTATTTCATAAACGCATTTCCTAGATATGTCGCTCAGTAAATCACTTTACATAAAAATATATATACCTGTTAGCAATGATCTTCATATTTACCAAAGAAATCCTTGTGAAAATGCACCCATTGTATGCAATCATACTTTTGTTTTATGTTTATAAATAGCGGAAAAAGAAGAGATTATAGGAACAATAGAATCTACATAATAAATAAAGTTTGAAAAATTGTGCAAAGGTAAAGAATGTAACGTACTGTATGAGAAACTGTGTGTGTGTGTGTGTGTGTGTGTGTGTGTGTGTGTGTACAGTACAGCATGTGCAGTGAACAATAACCATGTCTTGGATAGGCTAAGTAGGTTTCTCTTCTGCTCGTGCAGTGGTGCGTCCATGAATGACTCGTGCTATCCTCTCTTAGCATATGATGTCTCATTTTAAAGTTTGACAAGCCATCCAAATTTTACTGTTATTATGATTGCTTTATTACTTTTAACACAAATCTCAGTACTGTATTTACACTTGGTTTACATTTTGCACCAAATGATAAGTTTTTTAGGACTACATATAATTATAAACACAGACCAAATATTAAAAACAAGAAATACAAAGAATAATTTTACATAACTGAATATGCAGTATGTGTAAAATATAAGTGTGAAAGCTAAATTATACATCAAGGCTTAGTTTTCTTACTTGAGAATTATCAGTGGTAGAGAAGTGTGTGTGAGGGCATGGAGGAGGAACTTGTCGCATGGTGTACACTGACTGGCAAGTAAGGTTACTTGTGTATACTTGCCAGTTCATGTTACCTTCCAGTATAGTGTTGTTATATGCACTCTCCTGTGTAAGTGTATTTCATTTGGCAGTCTGAAAGTATTTGACAGTCTAGGTTGTATTTAGTGTACTTGATGCGATTTGCATTAATCTAATATAGTGTATATATTTGTAAGGAATGACTCCTGTTGATTCATGTAAATATCAAAGCTCAAAATTGCCAAGGCCAAGACTTCCATAGAAAAAAAGGTTTTGTCATATAATAAATACTTGCACCTAATCCTTCTACCAAAGTCTGCATTACTGTAGATACATGGTTGTCATCATTGAATAGTAAATGTATAATTAATGCAGCTGTATATTAGCATATTCATAAAAATTTTTATCTACATCTCATAGAACTAAATTTTCTATGTGATATCAATTTCACAAGCATTGCAGACAAAAAACATACATAAACTTTCTCCAGATGTACTACAGCATGCCAGCTAAATACATGTATAGGTCAACTAATAATATAGATAAATTATTATCTCTTGATAACAATTCTGTACATTTCATTTCATATATAACCACTTTGCAGCTTGTTCATTCATTTTCCCAGAATCATTCACTAGTTCATTGGACATTACATCTGTAATTTAAAGCAAATCTTAACTGCATTTTATAGAATTTTGTATACACTTATTCATCCTCTAGGGCAAAATCTTCTTCAATCAGAATATTTTTCTAGTCTAGGCTTTAGGATACCAGAAGATAGTTTACTTACATCCCATCCTCATGATTTTTTTGTATTTTAAGCATAGCAAGTAAATATCTGTCATGGGCCTTAAGCCTATACCTGGCCGACAAGTGTGGTCTTTAATCCTAGTAGAATTTGGTCGTTGTCATCCTGATGAGGTGAGGTGTTGCTCACATCCTTGTGAGATGTGGGCTTGATGCCTGGTCAGGTGTTGCCATAAAAGAATCATTTTGTGGTATATATCAAGTATACATCATGTTACTTCCTCTTCTCTTATGTATGATATTCAGACACCATAGTGTGTATGATACTTTACATATCATGTAATTACAAGTACAGTATGTTCAATGTTCTACATTTCACCAGAATAAATACCTATTATGACTGATGTTTTATATATTTTGTACTGTAGCATAATTTAAGTTTTATACATTATTAGGCTTCTGTTAAGTTACGTCATTTGGCTAATTTGGTCATCATTAAGTGCAGAAATATACTTTCAATATATGTTCAGTATTAGCCACTATGTTTCATTATGTACAAAGCTGCTCTTTAACTGTGTGTATAATATAGTGCATACTGCATTTTTTTTGGTATGATATGAAGATGGGCTGCTGCTTATGTGTATTGGACCAACTTATATGTAACATACAGTTGTGCAGGCAGAATATTCTGAAATTGTTTCAGACATTAAATTTAAAAATATACAAATATGTTATTTTCATATTTGTATATGATGGTACAGCTGTCCTAAGAGTGAAACGTCTACTTTTTGCATATATTATTCAGATGTTAGTTATTCAATTTAGAAAAAGGTAGTTGTACATTCCAGAAGTAGAATTTTAGTGGCATGTTGTAAGAATAGCAGCAGCCAAACAGGAAATTGAAGATATACGAAAGACTTAAAAATGGAAATGTATTAAGCATGGCACCAAGTTTTTTGTTGGAGTCAAACCAGCAACCAAGGTGGTTTGTGTTGCAAGATGTATGTCATCTATGAATGAATTACTGTATTGATAGAATAATCAAGATCATAATTTTCAAACACAGCATTCTTTTATGTAAACATAGAATAGTCTCTTGATATATGCTGTACCCACTTGTGTTAAGACAGTTAAGATATCTGGCAGGAAGGAATTTTAAAGTATAGTACCATACAAGCATAAATTTTCATTTGCTATGTATTAAGGAACACTTAACTTAATACTTTACTAAATATCCTGGTGAGATGGAAAGCTATTTACTGATCTGTGGTTATTTTAAAATAAACAGTGGTTTAGTGTTAAATGAACATTTTTTTAGAGATAAAAGAGAGAGACCTAAAGAGCAACGAAAAGGATTCTGGAGATATCGAGGCTGATCGCTGATTGCCACTTTACTGGGTTAGACGAGAAACCATCTTCTGGCAAGCTGTTCATCTCGGACTTGCTTGAGATGGAGCTTACCATAAGCCGTTTGTGATTGCTGTCACACTACGTGCTCAACCCCTACCCCCCCCCCCCATCCTGAGCAGGCCCCTCTTAAGCGGGTGCACACCTGCTGTTCCCCCCCCCCCCCAATTTCCTGCCCACCAACCTCTGCTCAAGCTGTGGTGATCCCATTTTACAAGGTCAGAGAAAGCTCTCAATGCACCCTTGTTTAAGTTTAAGCCTGACCCTATTAAGGATAACATTTGTTTGCTTAATTAGCTGTAAACAAACAAAAGAAGATAATTCATAATGGAGGTAATCATAATGTTCTGTCTGTTGGTGATTACAATGTAGATAGAGTATAAATAATTCTAACATATTACATTATTTTAATTTTTCCAATTACACTAAAGGTTTCCTTGTAATTTCCTAATGCACTTCATTATTTTTTATATATACAGTATACAAGATATGCACATATTACATAATATGTTTTATAAGAAAAATGATTAAGCTAATTTTAATTTAATATTTTTTATTATCTGTAAGAAAAATTTACTTGTTTCCTCATTTGAATAAAAGCCAATGATGAGGATGCAGCCCAATATTTTCTGAAATCTCAAAACACTAAGATAAATGAAAAGTGTTAATCAATGCAGTATTACATGAAATGTATTGGTCAAGAGCACCAACATTCACTACTTTCATAATAAGTAATAAATTCAAAATACAACTAATATGTAGCTAGTTTCTTTGGTGCTGATAATTACGGAATCATATTTAAACTATTACAGCATCTGGTATGATGCATCTTAAACCTCAAAATGCTGCTATCATCAAAATTTATAACTTCAACTATGAGCAAAAAAAAAAAGAAAAAAATGGTCTTCTAGAATGACACACTCTTTGGAGGTTGGGTGCGTGCCCATGATACAGCACAAATTTCCTCTCTGGATCAAGACACTGAGGCGCTGAAACAGGAAACTCGCCGCTCTTGAGTGTTTAGTTTTCCTAATGAGTTCCTCTCCACCTCCTTTAGAAACTTAAGTGCACATTTACCCCAGGGGCCTAGGGTCTCAGAGCCTATTGACACGAACCTGTAACCACGTTCTAGGTCCCTGTACTGGTACTTGTTAGTTTTCTGGGTCTCCCTGAAGGTGGCCGCCCCGCCTCCCTCCGCTGTACTGTGAGGTAGATAGGTATCAGCCAATGTAGACGCACACGTGTAGTCCCATACAAAAGGTGACACCCCCAGGGTCAACACTTGCAGCAGAGGAGCTCCAGCATATTTCAACAATCCTAAGTATTGTAGTACAGGTTGATGATAGTGAGTGGTGTCCCAGAGAACATAAAGGTATAGTGCTCTTGTAAAATAGGTGAGATAACAGGAATGTGCCAAGGGAAGTGAAAAATCGGATGAGAAAAAGTTGCCCCTAGTGTTTACAGTGCAGAGAACAACATTCAAGATGGCCACTGGCAAGTGGAAAAACAAAACAGAGCTTGATTTTGAGGGATTCAATGAAGAAAGCATTGATATTAGCAGTCTACATAACAAGTTGGTAAATTTAGATAGTATTGTGAACTCTCATGTAGAAATAATTCGTAAATTGAAAGAAAGTAATGACCATTTGAATAGCAAAGTTTTATGTCTTGAGGATATAGTGAAAGACTTGTGCAAGGATAAGAATCAATTGGAAACAAATTGCAAAGACATGGAAGAAGAAAATAAACTCTTAAAAATAGCTTTGGAAGAAGTTAAAGTAAATTTAAGCCTAAATGACTACAATAGGTTAGGCAAGGAAATTCAACAGGAGAAACAGCTTTTGTCAGCACAGATGGAGGAAGTTACACAGGGTATAGAACAGTGCAAGAAAGATATGCAACTCACCTATGCACAAGTGGCCAAGGAGAAGGAAAGAATTGAAGAAGCTGTAAAGGAAGTCAAACACTGCAGCAACCAAGATAAAACAAACATTAGGCTAGAAGTGAGAAAAGAATTGGCATCTAACCCGAAGTTGGTGCAAAACACAGTTGATCGGAGTAAGTCCCTGATAATTTTTGGTTGCAAAGAAAAGGAGATAACATCTAGGTCAGAAAGAGCTGTCGAAGAAGCTAAAGTAGTAGATAAAATTGTTGGCCTCGTAGAAGGTCTCACTACCATAGAGAATGTGTGCGACTACAGGAGAATAGGCAGGTACGTAAAAGGGAAAGATCGACCTTTGAGGATCACCCTAAACGGTGCCAAACAGATGGAAGAAGTACTAAGGAATGCTAGAAAATTGCAAGGTGATGAGGATGGGAAAGGGTGGTCGTTAAGACGAGATCTTTCAAAAGAAGACAGAGAGAAGCTGAAACTGAACCTCGCCGAGGCAAAACGTTTAAATGAGAACAGGAATGAAGAAGAAATCAATTCTTTTTCTACAAAGTGTTAGGGGTAGGCAAACCAGTAAAGTGGTACATAAAGGCAAACCAACAAAATCAATAGAGAGAGGAGGAGTGAAGAATAAGGAGAGGGGAACAAGTTCCTGAAGATTGCATACACCAACATAGATGGAGTGAGATCGAAGATACTGGAGTTAAGTGATGTAATACAGCTGCAGACACCAGACATTGTTGCACTCACGGAGACAAAACTTGAAGATGTTATTTTAAATGAGGTCATATTCCCAAGGGGCTACTCAATTTGGAGACGGGACAGAAAAATTAGGAAAGGCGGTGGCGTTGCTGTGCTGGTAAAAGAACACCTAAAGGTGAAGGAAATAATGACTGCCAATACACAAGAGTTGACATAATAGCACTAGAGATCTGCCATGAGGATGATAAACTAATGATAATAAATGCATATAGTCCACCGCCAAGCACACATGGTCAAAGGAGGAGCTAGATAGTAACGAGAAGGTCTTATAACAATAATGAGAGAGATTATAGCGAGAGCGGATAACGATAGATCACGACTGTTGATAGTCGGTGACTTCAACTTGAAATCCATAGACTGGGAAGCATATGAAGCTAAAACAGAAGATTTTTGGACCTGTAGATTTGTAGACCTCATCCTGGAAACATTCTTGTATCAACATGTTAAACAAGCTACGAGGATGAGGGAAGGGGACGTTCCCTCCATGCTAGATTTGATATTTACCAGGAAGGAGGAAGAGATATTTGACATTCAGTACCTTCCTCCCTTGGGTAAAAGTGACCATGTCTTTTTGGGAATAAAGTATGCAATGCTTATAAGCTGGAAGAAAAATAAAGAGGTTGAAGCAGTTGAGAACCAGACTTCAGGAGAGGACATTATGGTGACCTTAGAAATTTTTTTAGTGAGTATAATTGGACAGACTTGATGCTAGGCAAGGAAGTGAATGAGATGTATGTCAAGTTTTGTGAATATATGATAAAGGCACAAAAAAATTTATACCAAAAGAGATGCAGAACTAGAAAACAGATTGGTTCAATAGAAATTGCGAGAGGGCTAGAGACCAAAAACACAAAATTGGAACCAATACAGGAAGAGGCCGAACCCCCAACATACCAGCGATACAAAGATGCGAGAAACACTACACGGCAGTGAGGAGAGAGGCAGAAAGAATTTTGAAAAAGGGATTGCAGACAAATGTAAAACAGAACCAGGTCTATTCTATAAATTCATAAACAACAAATTGCAGGTAAAGGATAATATTTCAGAGGTTGAAATGGGAAATAGATTCACGGAAGATGAAAGGAAATGTGTGAAACACTAAACGAAAAGTTCCAAAGTGTGTTGTACAAATGAAATCTTAGGGAACAACAACAATAAGAATTCCAGAGAACAACATAGAGCACATAGAGGTGTCTAGAGACGAAGTGGAAAAATGCTAAAGGAGCTAGGTAAGAACAAAGCAGTTGGTCCGGATGGAGTTTCACCATGGGTTCTGAGAGAATGTGCACCTGAGCTCAGCATTCCACTTCACTGATTTTTCAGGCATCCCTGTGTACAGGAGCTGTAGCTGATGTGTGGAAAAAGGCTAACATAGTTCCAATCTACAAAAGTGGAAACAGGGAAGACCCCTTAATTATAGACCTGTATCATTGACAAGTGTAATAGTCAAAATATTGGAAAAAATAATTAAAACTAAATGGTAGAACACCTGGAGGAAACGATATAATATCAGACAGACAGTATGGTTTTCGATCTGGAAGATCCTGTGTAACGAACTTGCTCAGTTTTTTGATCGAGCCACAGAGTTTTACAAGAAAGAGATGGTTGGTTGACTGCACTTCTGGACCTAAAAAAGGCTTTCGACAGAGTTCCCCATAAGAGGTTGTTCG
>WNGS01004374.1:10815519-10830893 GCA_020271785.1 Procambarus virginalis
CTTTAGCTGTCGTACCACAGATGACTTTGTTAAACTGTCAGGACAGTTATAACTTAATGTTGATCTTACACTTATTAATATTTCTAGGTATTATTAATTTTACTATAATGAAATAAGATTTTAAGTATATACAGTGCCAACAATTATAAAGGAACTTGTTTTACTAGTACAGTATTACAAATAGAACAAGGAATTATATACAAAATAGAGGTGAGATAAATATTGGCACAAGTGCTATACTATCATTAATCATAGATAGTGTTTGTTTCACTTATGTATTCCTAATGATCTAATGGTAAATTTTAAAGGCATATTGTTTGCCTTGATTGTGAGTAGGATCATTGATAGCAATCAGAAATGCTCATTAGACTTTTAAATGAGTTTTCTGATTACCTAAAGTTCATAGTTGTTGATCTTGTCATTTTCTGGTGGATGTGAAAATGTAAATTTATCACTTGAATATCATGAACATGAGATTATTTAATGATAGGTGGCTGATCATTTCTTCAAAACAAGTTATAACATATGTTGAGTTCAAATAATTGAAATCATGACTTGGTTTAATTTTGGCCATAATTCTTAGCAGCTCCATAATTATTGTTATTGAAGTTTACCATTTATCCTCCTTGAAATAAGCTGCAAAATCAGGTTCTTCTTAAAGCATTTTTACTTGTAGCTAAAAGTATATTTTAATGTATATTTAAATAGCTTTAATTTGTGTCCAAGCAGTAGACTTGCTTGCCTTGGTCACTTGTGGAAGCACTAATATGGGAGAAATGAAGGGTTGCCCTATTTATTTTTATTATTGCATTCTGTATATTACTGTTTAGTTACAGTGATATTATTGCACTAGTTGGTGGTCCAGCACATATCTTTCACACTTGATATTAGCCTTCAAATGTAGATATTTTTGCTTGTGCATACTCTACTATATTCTTTTTCTGTCCTTATTTCCCTTTACTTTAAAACATTTTTCTTACACTTGGTCAGCATATTGGTGCTTTAAACATTCTTTTATCTTACTAGCAAGCAGCAACGTCATCATTTAAGTGGTAGCCTAAAGAAACATACATGTTATTAGCATTACTACTGGGTGGGGTGTAAAACACTTGCAAGTGTATAGATGGTCAGCAAACTATGATGTTGAAGGGCATTTTGCATATGCCACAATACTATGACTGTGGGAAGGTACATTTATATCTGTGTAGGTGCTAGGGCTTTTTGGTTTTGATTGTACATATAATTATTATTTGGCACTATAGTACACATAAATTTGTTTTAACTTTATTTTTATTGTATAATTTCATTTTCTCTTATGTTTTACATTTTAATTCATTACAAATATCATTCATTCCATTTTACATTTTGTCTGCTGTAGACCCTTCAATATTCGTCCCCAATAATGTATACAGAATATGGACAGTGTTAAATAAACCACCAAATTACTTTATTTTTTCTTAGTTTTACCTCCAGATCTGTATATGTTTTCTTAATGACTATGACAATTTAAATCAGATTTTTAGAAAGTTGCTTTTATAGCATACATTATTAGGAGTATCAACTCTTAAAAAAAGAAGGCATCTGGTATCAAATTGCAGTTAGGGCTTTTTTGCCAAATTCGTGGATATCTCCAGTCTTTTAAAAACATTTAAGTGTTATAGACTTTTTTAACAATTATTGCTTTTGTTTATTTAGAATAGCTGGAATTGGATTTGCTTTGCCAAATTGAACTATTTATAAATAAAAAAGCGTTGTATTAATAATTATGCAAGAAATAATTGTAATTATGCAAGAAAGCATAATGTTCTGGTATTTATACGTAAAGAAAATTGATACGAAAATATAATTTTAGTATTAACATTTCTGATGTCCCAAGTAAAATATAGCTTTTGTCAAGTATATTTTATGTTTAATGTTTTGTTTTTCTTACATTATTTCTCGGTTTACTATTAACTTTATTTTACAATGTTGTGCTAAAGTGAGCGTCAGGTAACTGGTAGCCCGTGGCTATTAATAATAGCCTCATCACGATGCCTGAGTGCTGCTGACGTCCAGCCTATACTGGTGGGTAGCTTTTAATTAGCTTTTTTTTTTTTCGTGCCTGGTATACTTCTGGTCAGTGATACCATGTACATTGCTCCTTCTGGTCACTGGTATCATGTACATTGCTCCTTATGGTCACTGGTACCATGTGCATTGCTCCTCCTGGTCACTGGTACCATGTACATTGCTCCTTCTGGTCGCTGGTACCATGTACATTGTTCCTTCTGGTCGCTGGTACCATGTACATTGTTCCTTCTGGTCACTGGTACCATGTACATTGCTCCTTCTGGTCGCTGGTACCATGTACATTGTTCCTTCTGGTCACTGGTACCATGTACATTGCTCCTTCTGGTCACTGGTACCATGTACATTGCTCCTTCTGGTCACTGGTACCATGTACATTGCTCCTCCTGGTCACTGGTACCATGTACATTGCTCCTCCTGGTCACTGGTACCATGTACATTGTTCCTTCTGGTCACTGGTACCATGTACATTGCTCCTTCTGGTCACTGGTACCATGTACATTGCTCCTCCTGGTCACTGGTACCATGTACATTGCTCCTTCTGGTCACTGGTACCATGTACATTGTTCCTTCTGGTCACTGGTACCATGTACATTGCTCCTTCTGGTCACTGGTACCATGTACATTGCTCCTCCTGGTCACTGGTACCATGTACATTGCTCCTTCTGGTCACTGGTACCATGTACATTGTTCCTTCTGGTCACTGGTACCATGTACATTGCTCCTTCTGGTCACTGGTACCATGTACATTGTTCTTTCTGGTCGCTGGTACCATGTACATTGCTCTTTCTGGTCACTGGTACCATGTACATTGTTCCTTCTGGTCAGTAATACCATGTACATTGCTCCTCCTGGTCGCTGGTACCATGTACATTGCTCCTCCTGGTCGCTGGTACCATGTACATTGCTCCTCCTGGTCGCTGGTACCATGTACATTGCTCCTCCTGGTCACTGGTACCATGTACATTGTTCTTTCTGGTCGCTGGTACCATGTACATTGCTCCTCCTGGTCGCTGGTACCATGTACATTGTTCCTTCTGGTCACTGGTACCATGTACATTGCTCCTTATGGTCAGTAATACCATGTACATTGCGCCTCCTGGTCGCTGGTACCATGTACATTGTTCCTTCTGGTCACTGGTACCATGTACATTGCTCCTTATGGTCAGTAATACCATGTTCATTGCTCTTCCTGGTCGCTGGTACCATGTGCATTGCTCCTTATGGTCACTGGTACCATGTACATTGCTCCTTATGGTCAGTAATACCATGTACATTGCTCCTTCTGTTCTGTAATGCCATATACATTGCTTTTCCTTGTCACTGGCACCAGTAGCTTAGCCAGGTTCTGAAGTCAGGGGGCGCGAGCACATTAAGAAAAAGCACCATGACACATGCCAAATAATTTTAAATCCATTATAAATGTTATTTTGTATTTAAAATAAAAAACAAGGAAGATACAGTTTTAAAGAAAGGTCATAACTATTGTTTTGTATTTAAAATAAAAGCAATAACAAATTCTTACAGTATGCTCATAAGCCTATATTGTATTTAAAATGAAGCCACAATATAAACTTGTGTGTTTATGTATTTAATTATTTTAAATTTTAAACATAAAAGAAAAACAAAGCAAAGCAATATAAAAAATGTTTGAAGTAACTACAACAGTCTCTTTTGTCTAGGCGGCATTATTACAAAGTTACAGTATCTATTACTTTATTATAATCCAACTTAGTAGCCAGTTGTCTTTCAATGGAAAGCAAAGTTAATCCAGACAATCCTTGTCCATTGAAGAACAAAGATATATATAACTGTGATTGAGCTGGTTAAAGGAATGTTCTTCGACTGTGCTAGTTATTGTTAAAGTCAAAACAATGTGATACAATGTGGACAGGGGTTAGGAACAATGGAACACATGCCAGCGGTGATTTTAGTAGAGTACATGTACTGTACATTGTAGATGATCACTTTCTGGACACTTGAATTTGCCAAACTGCAAGTGCTCATTATCTCTTTGTACATGTCTTTGAACGAAAGAAACTCTTGTATGATTTCAGCTGTCACTCAAGTGAACTAATGAGTTAAAAAATTTAAAACAATATTGAAAAGGCATCACATTTGAAGAATGTGCTCGGGGGAGCATCATCGCTCCCCTTGCTCTCCCCTAGCTACGCTTCTTGACTGGTACCATGCACATTGCTCCTCCTGGTCACTGGTACCATGTACATTGTTCCTTCTGGTCACTGGTGCCATGTACATTGTTCCTCCTGGTCACTGGTGCCATGTACATTGTTCCTTCTGGTCACTGGTACCATGCACATTGCTCCTCCTGGTCACTGGTACCATGTACATTGTTCCTTCTGGTCACTGGTGCTATGTACATTGTTACTTCTGGTCACTGGTGCTATGTACATTGCTCCTTCTGGTCACTGGTGCTATGTACATTGTTCCTTCTGGTCACTGGTGCTATGTACATTGCTCCTTCTGGTCACTGGTGCTATGTACATTGCTCCTTCTGGTCACTGGTGCTATGTACATTGCTCCTTCTGGTCACTGGTGCTATGTACATTGCTCCTTCTGGTCACTGGTGCTATGTACATTGCTCCTTCTGGTCACTGGTGCTATGTACATTACTCCCTCTGGTCACTGGTGCTATGTACATTGTTCCTTCTGGTCACTGGTGCTATGTACATTGCTCCTTCTGGTCACTGGTGCTATGTACATTACTCCCTCTGGTCACTGGTGCTATGTACATTGTTCCTTCTGGTCACTGGTGCTATGTACATTGTTCCTTCTGGTCACTGGTGCTATGTACATTGCTCTTTCTGGTCACTGGTGCTATGTACATTGCTGTTCCAGCTCACTGTGCATGATGGTTGTGGTATAGGTTTCCTCAGTCAATAAATGTAATTTCATTGTGAACCAGCCCGGCTCTGCAGCATCACACCCAAATTAACTTTTTGTTGTGCTGTTATCTCTTTAATAAATGCTAAATAAAAATATTATTGCAAATTTATCAATATTCATGCAATGTCTTTCTTTACTTGGATATTTATTAAAAAGTGTGTAATAGAGTGCATTTATGGGAGTATTTTAATGTGGTGGCTGTAGGACTAATGAAACTGGATGTATCCCGGTGTGATCATGTTCAATGATCCCTTGATACTCTATTTGTATCTATTTCTTTTTGGATATTTCATTGCAGTATTTATGAACTGATAAAGTGTTAATCAGAAGAAAATGGTTAAACATGGTAGGGAGTAGAAGATCTACTTAACAGCTAAGAAATAGATTGAGAAAATTGAACAAGCCAGGGAAGTGTGATGGCTGATACAGTATATGTTTATGTATCAATACAGTTTCTGACAGAAAAAACATTTAATACTGTATTAAGAGTTTTGAGTATCAAGTAATTGCCTAAGTGTAGTTACAAGATGAGAGTTGTGCTCGTGGTGTCCCATATTCTTGGTACTCTTTGTCATATGATGCTTTGAAACTACAGATGGTTTTGGCACTCACTACCTTCTCACTTAACTTGTTCCAACTGCCTACCACTCTGTTTGCAAAAAGTGAACTTTCCAAAGTTTTTTAGCAGCTTTGTTTCTTTAGCCCTAAGTCTATGACTTCTTGTTCTTGAAGTTCCACGTTTCAAGAATTCTTCATCAGTTCTGTTGCTTTCCATTACTATTTTGTACATAGTGATCATATAGCCTCGTTTTCTTCTATCTTCTAGCTTTGGCATTTTTAACATCTCTAGCTTCTCCTTAGCTCTTGTCATTCATTTCAGAAAGTCATTTTGTTTGCATGTTTTGCACCTTTTCCAGTTTGCTGATGTACTTCTTGAGATATGGGAACCATACAACCACTGCATATTCCAATTTTGGTTTCATGAAGGTCATGAATAATTTATTTAATATTTTGCCATCCATGTATTTAAAAACAATTTTGAAATTAGAAAGTTTAGCATAGGCTCCTCACACAAAGTTCTTCATGTGGTCCTCAGGTGACAAAGTTTTCTGTCCAGAACCACCCCTAGATCAATTTTTTTTTTATCATGGTTCTTCTTCTCACATAATTTGTAAATTTGTAAAATTCTTCATCCATGTTAGCAGTCTTCATGTCACTCCCTCCAGTGTGTTCCAGTTTCTAGAACAACCTCTTATGTCCCTTATGTATTCACAGTCCCTTGGGAATACCTTCTAATTTAAAATTGTATCTTCCAGTTTTGTCTCTGCTTGTACAACAATATCTGGCATCTTAAGCTATACTGTATCATTTAACCTCAGTATTCTTACCTTACCCTATCTATGTTGGTATACAAATTTTCAGGAACATGTTCCTTCCTCCTTTGCCCTTACTCTTCTTTCATCCATCAATTTTGTTGGTTTGCTTTGCTTTTAGGTACCATCTCCCAGCTTCTTGATCCCTATCTCCTTTTAGAAAAAATAATTTCTCTCATCTTCATTTTGATCCTCATTTAAACGTTTTGTTTCAACATGGTTCAGTTTCATTTTCTGTCTTCCTTTGAAAAGTTTCACCTAATAACCATTGATTCCCATCATCATTTTGCAATTTCTTGGCATTCCTAAGCACTTTTGTCATTTGCTTCACTCCATATACAATAATGTATATGGGGATAACGTATCCCCTCAAGGGCTTAAGGGGTGAATCGTAACTTTTGCATATTTGCCTACGCTGCAAAAATTACTGACATTTCCCTTTATCTAGAGCCCTTCTCCTAAACCTACTAATTTCTCAATGATTTTTTCTCTTCTGTTGCTCTGTCTTCCATAGATGGTACAGTATCTTCTTTTCCAAACATCCAAAATCTTTTATAAAACTTCTATCTACAGTGTTCTGTACTAATTTACTGCTAATAACCAGTTTTTTCCTAAATGCCCATCCAATGTCAGATCCTGACTGCTCATTTCTGTTCTCGACTTCCAAACATATTCTTTTCACTTTTCAATCATCTAGTAACTTCTTCCATTTGAGTTGCCTCTGAATTTTCTCTTAGAAATTCCTTCCCTAACTCTAAATAATTAATTAAGAATGACTGATCTGTATAGTTTCTCTTACTTTTTGGCCCTATCTTTTTTTTTTTTATTTCTTAAGATTCATCTCCCTTCATTTCCGTGTCTCATTTTTGTGCTATTGCTCTATTTGTCCTTTCTGTGTTGTTGCCTTATCTGTCACGCTGGCAACTTCCTCTAAAATGTTTTCTTGTAAAAAGTTATTTTCACTTGTTAGATCTTAAGTTTCTCTATATCTAATGAACCAAGTTTTCTCCATTTCTCTTATTAGATCTACAATTTTCACTAATCTGCCCATAAAATTATCATTTGTAACATCCTCCAGAGTGAAGCCTTTGAAATTATTGTCTTTTGTTGACATTTCAGTATCTATGGTGTCAGCCATTTGTTTCTTTTGATCCTTGTCTGCTTGTGTGTGATACGCCGGCCTATAGTCGTTGCCCCTCAACCGACAACAGCTGCCTATAGAGTTTTCCCAAATGTCTACATATACTGTATTTTCAAATTAAGTCTCACATTGATGTGGGTATGTTTGGATACATGGGACACCACTTGAGAGCCTCTCAAGCACACTTGCACCTGGATAATGATGTGTTAAAGCTTCAGTGCCCCATGACACCACTCCAGGGGATGTGAATGTGTCATAAAATAAATTAATTTACATAAGTCAGTATTGACTTGTGCTCAAAGCTATGACATGCAACCTGCTTTGTTTACCTCCAGCTTTATTGTAAACACTCACTGTGCAAAAAATGTTTGGAGTAGGACAGTGGAAGCAAACTATAGTGTAGAAATTTTGTTCAGTGTTTGTTTTGTACAGTACAGTATTATGTAGTGTTATTTATACACCTACTGTGCTGTATTCCTGCATTCCATCTACTTAACAAAGGTTAACAGGGACTAACCAGGTCATCTTCAAGGTAAGTAAAAATATAGTTTTCTCTTCTCTGTTAAACATTTTTTCCTGTATTTTATCTTGCAGTATTGTGGAGATTTTGTTTTGGTAATTTTGAGTTGTAATTGATGGCATGAGTGTGTTGATGAGGCTGCAGACATTATTTAATAGTTAGTGAGGAAATGTATAAATTATATAAATCCTTGGCATTTTTTAATGAGGCAGTGGTATTAATCCAACACATAAGAAATTTATGGGTAGTAAATTTAGATAATAAATCTATACTAAGCCATTTTCGAGACATTGCTCCACTTATAAGCGCTTTACATAAAGAGAGTAAATCAAGATACAGAATAGCAGTCAGCCTACATGCACTAACTTTAACCTCTGGTTAACACATCTTTCCCTCACTACTGCAGTAGAACCATTTGGGTGTGAAGGGGTAGGAAAGTTACGAGGCAATATCCAGCGGCTGACGTGGCTCTTACTGAAATTAGTGAACATCAACTTATGAAGCCATGCCACCTCACCCGTGTGGGTGTGTTGTGGTCGCATGGAGCCACACCAACAGCTCCCTGCCTCCATATCCCCTCAAGGGCTTTGCAAAGATAATTTGTTTTTTGTCATTTTTCCTGGGTTAAATACACAGTATTTATTGTTAATATCCATGGATGTTTACTAATGACTATTTGTAGAATTAATTTAAGATTAACACAAGAGTAAGGAGTTATACTAGCTGTCAGTTTATCATTTAATTTATTGATTGGCAATTGCTAACACCCTTGTGCATTATTTAATATTAATATACCTACAAAAAGATTATAATGTTTTCTTGGCAAATGTATTATTCAATTAATACAGGACAACTGAAAAACTGTGTGTGCTTTTGTCAAGAGAAGTCTTTTTTTTTGTACAGCCTTCCCAATTAATATATCCATAATGGTATACACATATTTATGTATGGTTTCCCATTTTAGAAAAAAAAATGTCTAGATATAAGCTAATACCTCTACAAGTCCAGAAGAAATGAGAGATCATTGGTTTAGTATATTAGTGGAGTTTTGCCCATATATTTTGGTATTTGTGAAAATTTTCCCTGGCCTCAATTTCTAAAAGTAATAATATTTCAATAAATAATAAATCCTGACATAGCTGGACTTACAATTTCAGTTCTTGAATTCTGATCTAACTGGCTTGCAAATAAATTAAGAAATTCTAACCTAACTTTGGGCCGGAAATTAATTATTTTTACTGAGTCTGGTAAGATGTTTGATCTTCAAATTGACATACAGTATCTGTCTTTGGGCAACATTTGCACATGTAATATTTACAGTAAACTAGATAAATACTTAACTGATGAGATAAATGATTCAATTAAATTTATACACTGAGGTAACTATCCTGCTGGTTTGTTTTAGGTTAATTAAATTGTGCAGTTTACATTTTGCCTCGCTCTTTAAAGTAGCTTGGTTGTGTTGGGTCTGCAGATTAGTGGTACAATGGATCATACAAGTGGTATTCTGCCACTTTTAACTGGGCAAAGTTTTTAGGTTAGTCATGCTGCATTTTATTAATGCACTTTTGACTATTTTCATTAACCAGTGTACAGTAATTGGTCTTTGTCTGCTTTCATATTGCCTAATAGGGAGTTGTGCAATCCGTGCTTGAAAGAATTATTTTGAGTGATTTGTTTCACGAACCTTGAGCTGTAGTAGGAGGCATGAGTTGTAGTAGGAGGCATGAATTGTAGTAGGAGGCATGAGTTGTAGTAGGAGGCATAAGTTGTAGTAGGAGGCATGAGTTGTAGTAGGAGGCATAATTGTAGTAGGAGGCATGAGTTGTAGTAGGAGGCACGAGTTGTAGTAGGAAGCATGAGTTATAGTAGGAGCATGAATTGTAGTAGGAGGCACGAAGCTTTTCTAACCAAAACAAACCATCAACTTCTCAAAGTTAGTGAAATAATCCTCCACACAGTACATTTAAAATACATTGCTTATATCTATTTTGTTTTCTATAAGGTCTATATGCAAAGATGTTGTCTTTCATTTTGGGTCTAAGGAAAAAAATGGCAATGCACAAAATGGCAAAATGCTCAAAGAATCACAAACCTTGGAGAGTTAGAAAGGAACCAATCCGAATTAGTCCAATCTAGACAGTGTACACTGTGCATCTAACAGTGACTAGGGAAGTGATAGGTATGATATAGCATTTTTACTTCAAGTGCTATTACATCTCTTTAAGATTTAAGTTTGACATATTCTTCTTGAAGTTGTGATGTAAGTTGCTTTTCAGCTTTGTATATTAAACCGGTTGTCTTGACAATCTTGTCTGTTCCCACCATGAATTGTATGGTGGGAACCCGCCAAACACACAACGAAAGTACGACGTTGTACAACGTTCGAACAAGTTTTAACACCTCCTAACCAGTTATAACAACCAATATAGCAAGTTGTAACAACATTCTAATACGTCATAAAACGTTAAGCCAAGATGTAACAACTTATTACAAGTTGTAACAAGCAGAAAATAGAGATAGTTTTGGTTTGTGTTTCCAGGGAAGAGACAATTATATGTTCCCACCATATCCCCTCTGTTTCTTCCCTTGTGAAGTTGGATTTCCTTAACCTATCCTCATAGCCGAACTCTCTCTATTTAGTACTGTGCTGTACGTACTAGTCCTAGTTGCAAACTTCAGTACTTTCTTAGTTTTGTATAGTGCTTTATGGGGTATGGGTTCCATGCTGGCACTGCATACTTAGTAATGGTCTCATGTAGGTTGGAATATATGGTTTTGAAAGCCTCCTTGTTTTGATTTTTAAATACTGGTCTTATGTTTGCTAAATTTCCATATGCCACTGACATTATTATGTTGATGTGAGCTTCTATGTAATTTTTGGATTATATCCACTCTCAAGCTTTTCTCTTACTGCTTTTTGTAGAGGGCTTCTGTTTTATGGTGTAGTGCCCTGCAGGTCTCCTATCTCTCTTTTCATCTTCATTACCTTACAATGTTAACAGCCATGTTTCTGTCAACTTCTGAACTTTGTCAAGGTCTTTCTGCAATATTTTGCAGTTTGCAATCCTCCTCAATTCTTACTCTCATAATTACTTTTGCATCATCCACAGTCGTTATGTTCAAGGTTTCTCCCTCTGGTAGGTCATCTACATACATTAGATAGAACAATGATCTAAGGACTAAGCCATAATGGATCTCACTTTCCACTACACTGCAGCCTGACATTCTCTATTGCTATGACCTTGTATTTCCAGCCCATCAGGCACTCTCTTACCAGTTAGTATCTTTACAGTCATCTCTACTTTTCTCAATCTTGTGCGCTAATCTGGTGAGCTAACCAACAGGTGAGAAACCAACAGCCATACCACATTGAGAACACTGCTGCTCGTCCATGTACTTGGTGAGGAACATTATCAAAATATTTTTGTCAGTGTGGGAAGATACATCCTTCTTTTTCTTGTCATATGTTAGTGAATTTATCATAAAATTTTGTTAAATTTGTTAGGCATGACCCCCCTCCCACCTCTGATTTCTTGTTGTCTCTCAGTTATAAAATTCATTGTTTCCAATAGTTCTACAGCCTTCTTCAGTTACACAAGTGATACCTAGTTTAGTTCCACTTCTTTGTTGCATATAGTTTCACCACATGTCATTTTGCCTCGGTTACTGTTACTTCCATTCTGATTTAGTATTGCTTCTGGCAGTATGTTGTTACCACTTTTGGACTCCATTTTGGTTCAGGTGTGTAAACCATCTAGAACATTTTATTGAGTTCCTTGCACACTTCTTTATCATTCTCTATCAGTGTTTCTCCCTGTCTGATCACATGGTCTAGTACTGTTGTGTACTTCCATATATGACTATCCAACACCTTGGCTTGGGCATTTGTTTTTTTCTGATACTGTATTTCATTTTCAAACTACTTTTCTGCTGCCCTTCTAATTCTGGTGTACTCATTCTTATTTACATCTGTACCCACTTCTCTATATTTTTCCTATGCCCCTTTTTTCCTTTACTTTTCCCTTCTTGCACTGCCTGTTAGACCATGGATTTGCTTTCTCTTGTCATCCACTTTCACTCTTAGAAGGATGTGTGCTGCTGCACACTTCCACACATGGGGTCCCCAATTTATGAACATCCAAACTTATGAATGGCCTCTTATGTCCTCATTTGAACCTCTCGTCCTACTATCCATACCAATTCCAAAGTCCATTATAAAGTACTAATTCCAAAGCATTATGAATGCTACAAATGCACTTTTCAATTTGTTTATCAAGGAAAAGTTCATTATTAATATCCAATAAGAAGATAAAGTCCCTGCATCATCACTTTTTACCTCAGTGATGATGGGTAAAATCTTTTTATGGGTTTCATCTGTATCCTCCTTTAGTAATTTTACCTCTTCACTCTTCAAAAAGCATCACATCAAATTAGCAGGGGAAATTTCATCATTAACAGTAAATAAATCCAGTGTTTCATCAGTTCACACATCTTTCATGACTGAAAATATGCACTACATATTAGCACTGCAAGCTGATATACAGAAAGTTAATGAAGCATGCTCTTCCCATTAGACAGACCTTCTTCTTTAATACTAAGATCCTGAGCCCAGACCTCCCTCAATGGATTTGTCCCACAGCTTCAGTTCTTGAAAATTGTATTATTGTTATGTCTGAACTCAAACTATTTCCTCAAATATTTGACAGAAAATAAACAAATTTGTTAAAGCAAATAGCAAATACTGTATAGAGAATGATATTTATTATAAAGATCACAACATACAATGTATTGTACATTTATTTAAGCTAGGGGAAATGTAACTGATCATTAAATAATTAAAAAATATGAGAAAATAAGATAAAGGCATTAAGCTGACATTAATCCAATGTTAAACATGAATTTGTTTAATTAATCCAAAGATTTGCAAAAAGATTGAAAACTAAGAATGTACTATTCTATTATTGTCAAATTAAGACAGGGCTGCACTCAAGAAAAAATATAAGTACCGTACTGTATAGGCCAAGAATTGTGAAAAAATTGTGGAGTGAGAAAAATTTGTTCTGTAGGTTGATAGGGAAAAATTGAAGACATACAGTGGGAACAACCTGCATCCCTGAACTGTGCATTTCCTGAAGATAGAATGTATAGCTGTGATAGCCAGTTTTTGCTGGGTGATAGGCTTGAGGCAGTTTGAAGTGGTTGAACCTCAGGCACAGATACAGTAAATTAGATGTGGTAGATTAGTGAGTAGTATAGAGTGAGACAAACATGTTTTGTGATTTCATTTTGAAGGAATGGCTAACAGGAATGGAAGAATAATGAGGATTACAATTTTGTTGGGTTACAACAAATATATCAATTTGGGAGTTGTTGGCTAAGATAACAAGATCAAAAGAAAATCATGTCAAACATGAGGAAATCACCAGCAAATTAAATAAAAAAATTAGATTTTGGTAGTGAAAATGTCATTGTTGAAAAGAACAACCAGAATTATAAGGCAAAAGTAATTTTTTGTTAGGTTACTGTGGGAACACCTTAACATTTTAAGTTGAAAACTATGTAAAAGATGAAGAAAAGCAATAAAAAATTTTGAGTAAACAGATGAGAGGAATGTTATGCTGTGACTTCCTAGATGTAAATGGTTCAAACCATTTGACTAAATGTCACAACAAATATGTTTTTACATACAGTATTTTCATTTGCAAAGACATTTTTGTATGTTTACTATGTTTATGTTACTATTTTTTATGTTTTTTATGTGATACAAATAAATAAAATTAAACAAATAAAATAAAATAGAACTGTAATTACCTAAGTGCAGTTACAGGATAAACAGCTACGTTCATGGTGTCCCGTCTTCCCAGTAACTGTCAACTGTATACAGCAATCACTTTGAAACTACTGACAGTTTTCACCTCCATCACCTTCTCACTTAACTTGTTCCAACTGTCTACCACTATGTTTCCAAAAGTGAACTTTCTAACATTGTGCATTTTAGTTTGTAAACAGTATATGTTTGTGTGTGTACGAATGTATATTAGTTTGTGCGTTGCATTCCTGAATATACAAAAGTACAGAATATAAACATATCAGTATTCGTCATTTATCATAAATGAAAAATTATGCATATGTGCACATATGTATAAATTAAGTATACAGCTACTTAATTTATGTATCTGTATAAAGAAAGCAGATAATACTTAAGTATTGTTTCTCCTAGTAATTTGTAAAGTGACCAGATATATCTTTGAGAATTACCGGATAGTGTGTTTTACAGAGTATTTTGAATAAAGTTTATTTTAATTTTTCCATGCAAAAGATATGATTAGTCATCAATTAGTTTTTTTTTTACCTGTAAATGTGTGTGTGTGTGTGTGTTAATTACCTAAGTGTAGTTACAGGATGAGAGCTACGCTCGTGGTGTCCCGTCTTCCCAGCACTGTTTGTCATTTAACGCTTTGAAACTACTGACGGTCTTGGCCTCCACCACCTTCTCCCCTAACTTGTTCCAACCGTTACCACTCTGTTTGCGAAAGTGAATTTCTTATATTTCTTCAGCATCTGTGTTTAGCGAGTTTATATCTACGACCTCTTGTTCTTAAAGTTCCAGGTCTCAGGAAATCTTCCCTATCGATTTTATCAATTCCTGTTACTATTTTGTTGTGGTGGGTGGTGTAATTACCTAAGTGTGTGTGTGTAATTACCTAAGTGTGTAATTACCGTGTAATTACCTAAGTGTATTACAGGATGAGAGCTACGCTCGTGGTGTCCCGTCTTCCCAGCACTCTTAGTCATATAACGCTTTGAAACTACTGACGGTCTTGGCCTCCACCACCTTCTCCCCAACTTGTTCCAACCGTCTACCACTCTATTTTGCGAAGGTGAATTTTACCTTACGTATTCTTCGGCATCGTGTGTTTAGCTAGTTTAAATTACTTAACTGTATATCCTCTGTGTTCTTGAAGCTCCAGGTCTCAGGAAATTCTTCGCCTGTCGATTTTAATCAATTCCTGTTACTATTTTGTACTGTAGTGATCATATCGTCCTCTTTTTCTTCTGTCTTCTAGTTTTTGCATATTTAATGCCTCTAACCTTTCCTCGTAGCTCTTACCCTTCAGTTCTGGGAGCCACTTAGTAGCATGTCGTTGCACCTTTTCCAGTTTGTTGATGTGCTTCTTAAGATAATGGGCACCAACAACAGCTGCATATTCTAGCTTTGGCCTAACAAAAGTCATGAACAATTTCTTTAGTATATCCCATCCATGTATTTAAAGCAATTCTTAGGTTAGAAAGTAGCATAGGCTCCTCGCACAATGTTCTTGATGTGGTCCTCAGGTGACAGTTTTCTATCTAAAACCTCCCC
>WNGS01004374.1:10841233-10852341 GCA_020271785.1 Procambarus virginalis
TATCCTCTCTTATGCTGGGTTTGGAGATCGCTACTTCACCCTAGTCAGGTCAAAGTTTTTGTCTAGTTTTAACAAGAAATTTATGGGCCTTTGATTAACATGATAATTTATAACTACAAAATAAAATTGTTAAGAAAATAACTAAATGGAACACAAATTCCACTGATTGCTTCTAAATTGTTTTAAATATAATAATCTTATAATATTTTACAAATGTTGTTTAATAAGAACTTAAGTTTAAAATGATCGCTTTTTAAATTGCAGGTCGCTCAGTTTCATCAGTGAGGATTTTGCTGTTATTTTGCTATTAGTTTCAATACTGTATTGATATGGCTTGGCATTCAACCCCAAAGCATAGACGTTCCATCCGAATTCAAACCCAGTTGGTGAGGGCCGTGGATGATCATTCCTCCCTTTGATGGTGAGCATTTGATATTTATTTTAGGTTCTTCACTACTGTTTTATAAATTAGATGAGCAGTACAGTAAGTACTAATTATAAAAGCATTAAAGGAATTTCTTTGGATTCTTTGTTATATTTTTTGAACAGAAAGACTGTGAATTAACATCAGTGTTGATTGTTTTGGTTTAAGCTTAACATAATACAATTCATCACTAATGATTTGAGGAATTCATACAATCACTAGGTTAGAGAACTTATTAAAATTTGTTGTTCAGTGTAATGTTCTTTATGTATATACAGATAACTCAGTTTGGAAATTTATGTCAGCCTCAAAGCATTATCTCAGAATTTAACTTTCAGAATAGCTTCAAAATTGTTATGGGTTTTACTTAGTGCTTGATAATTAACAATATTTACTTCAGCATCTGGTCATGTTACAAATTTAAAAAATAGGGCAATATGCATAGGTAGAAAGGCCTACCTTTGGTTATCTTTTAATAGTTCCAGGGATCACGATCATCATGGTCTGGTGAAAAGACTGCTGCTCTTATTGCCTCTGCTGCCGCTGCCTCCCCCTCTGCCTCCACCTCCCTCCTCCTCCTCCTCCTCCCTCTTTCTCCTTTAATTCCTCGTTTTTTTTCCTCCTAACCCGTCTTTCTCCCGCCTCGTCATTTTTCCTCTTCGTCTCCCTCGCTCCTCCTGCCTCCCTCCTCCTCCTCCTCCTCTCCTCCTCCTCCTCCTCCTCCTCCTCCTCCTCCTCCCTCCTCCTCTTTCTCCTTAATTCCTCGTTTTTTTGTCCTCCTAACCCTTGTCTTCTCCTCCCACATCGTCGGATCTTTCTCCTCTTCTCCTCCTCTTCCTCCTCCTCCTCCTCCTCCTCCTCCTCTTCCTCCTTCTCCTCTTCCTCCTTCTCCTCATATGAAGCCTCTCAGGCTTCATATGCTTCCCAGTCTATGGATGATTTCAAGTTGAAGTCGCCGACTACCAACAGTCTGTGACTATCTTTATCAGCTCTCCGCTATAAATCTCTCTCCTATTGTTATAAGACCCCTCTCATTTATAATCTAGCTCCTCCTTTGACCATGTGTTGCATGGCAATAGACTATGTACATTTATGATAATTAGTTTAATCATCCTGATTGCAGATCTCTAGTACTATTATGTCAACTTCTTGTGGATGGCAGTCATTATTCATTTACCTTTAGGTGTTTCTTTCACCAGCATGCAATGCTACCGCCTTTCCTAATTTTTCTGTCCTGCCTCTTGGGAATATGACCTCAATTAAAATCATCTTCAAGTTTCGTCTCCGTGAGTGCAACAATGTCTGGCGTCTGCAGCTGTATTACATCACTTAACCCCAGTATCTTTGATCTCACTCCATCAAGACCTAATACTTTGCTACTCAAGGGGTCATTACTTTCTTTCAATTTGCTGATTATTTCTACATGATAGTTCACTATCATATCTAATTTTGCCAACTTGTTGTGTAGAATGTTTATATCAATACTTTTTTCATTGAATCCACCAAACTCTAGCTCTGTTTTGTTTTTTCTCTTGCCAGCGACCATCTTGAATTTCGTCGTCTGCACTGTGAACTCTAGGGCAAACTTCTCATCCAATTATTTCATTTCCCCTTGGCACATTCATGTTATCTCACCTATTTTTCCAAAGCACTACACCTTTATGTTCCTTGGAACACCACTCACTATCATCAACCTGTTCTACAATACTTAGGAATTTTGAATATCCTGGAGCTCCTCTGATGCAGGTGTTGACACAAGGGTGTCACGTGAAGGAATACTCTGCTTGTACTTCAGTGTGTGGAAAGTTTGGCAGGACTATATGTTACCAAACTTTAAACAAGGGTCAGTTACCAGGAGGAACAAGATGTTAGATATATAGAACATTTAACACTAGACATGTATGTTGCAGTATGAAAGGGAGTAACAATGAGTGCTTATTTTAGGTAACCCTTGGTGGACATCCATAATTGCTGTTGTTCTGCACTGTTGCCTGCATTTTGTTCATGGACCAGCAGATCACAGCTGTCATTTAACAGGAAAGGACACAAGTTGAAGGTAATTATTACTACTCATCCAAGTGTATCAACAGTATCATCTTTAACATCATTATAAATTAATATTTATTTGTTTTTATTGACTAAAATAAAAAAATTATTCTTTGATTTCTGAATAAATCTTATTCAGTTGACATTTAATAATAAACAATTATCATTTGTTAAATTACTGCTGAGTTTTAGATAGTATTAAGTGTGGAAAATATCCTTTGCTGCTCATAACCATTCAACTGCGTACACAACCAGGGATGTTCTTGCTAATTATCCGTTAGCTGAGCGACACGATCAAGGATGTTTTTTAGATTCCACGTAAGATTTAAAACTTCCCACAGATACACAGATAATTATAGACCGGTATCATTGACAAGTGTAATAGTCAAAATATTGGAAAAAATAATTAAAACTAAATGGGTAGCACACCTGGAGAGAAATGATATAATATCAGACAGACAGTATGGTTTTCGATCTGGTAGATCCTGTGTATCGAATTTACTCAGTTTTTATGATCGAGCAACAGAGATATTACAGGAAAGAGATGGTTGGGCTGACTGCATCTATCTGGACCTAAAAAAGGCTTTCGACAGAGTTCCACATAAGAGGTTGTTCTGGAAACTGGAAAATATTGGAGGAGTGACAGGTACGCTTCTAACATGGATGAAAAACTTTCTGACTGATAGAAAAATGAGGGCTGTGATCAGAGGCAATGTATCGGACTGGAGAAATGTCACAAGTGGAGTACCACAGGGTTCAGTTCTTGCACCAGTGATGTTTATTGTCTACATAAATGATCTACCAGTTGGTATACAGAATTATATGAACATGTTTGCTGATGATGCTAAGATAATAGGAAGGATAAGAAATTTAGATGATTGTCATGCCCTTCAAGAAGACCTGGATAAAATAAGTATATGGAGCACCACTTGGCAAATGGAATTTAATGTTAATAAATGTCATGTTATGGAATGTGGAATAGGAGAACATAGACCCCACACAACCTATATATTATGTGAGAAATCTTTAAAGAACTCTGATAAAGAAAGAGATCTAGGGGTGGTTCTAGATAGAAAACTATCACCTGAAGACCACATAAAGAATATTGTGCAAGGAGCCTATGCTATGCTTTCTAACTTCAGAATTGCTTTAAAATACATGGATGGGGATATACTAAAGAAATTGTTCATGACTTTTGTTAGCCCAAAGCTAGAATATGCAGCTGTTGTTTGGTGCCCATATCTTAAGAAGCACATCAACAAACTGGAAAAGGTGCAAAGACATGCTACTAAGTGGCTCCCAGAACTGAAGGGTAAGAGCTACGAGGAAAGGTTAGAAGCATTAAATATGCCAAAACTAGAAGACAGAAGAAAAAGAGGTGATATGATCACTACATTCAAAATAGTAACAGGAATTGATAAAATCGACAGGAAAGATTTCCTGAGACCTGGAACTTCAAGAACAAGAGGTCATAGATATAAACTGGCTAAACACAGATGCCGAAGAAATATAAGAAAATTCACTTTCGCAAACAGAGTGGTAGACGGTTGGAACAAGTTGGGGGAGAAGGTGGTGGAGGCCAGGACCGTCAGTAGTTTCAAAGCGTTATATGACAAAGAGTGCTGGGAAGACGGGACACCACGAGTGTAGCTCTCATCCTGTAACTACACTTAGGTAATTACAGGGCTCACATCTGCTTCCGCAGGCCTACAGTGAGCAGATGCCATTTTGGAAAAAATTTGTGGGCACCGCTCCTAGCTGTGAGGGTTGCAGTACTAAGAGAATGACTATGAGTAGCTCACACAGCAGCAGCTCACAATACAGCCATGCAGCTTGTACCTTTATCATCACTTAATAATGGTGAAATAAATAAGTAACTGCAATTATTTAATGATGGCAGTGTCATAGAAGCTCCTGACAGTGATAAAGACTGTACAAGGTTCAGATGTCAGAGAACCCATTGCTGGGTATGATGTTCACAGCAAGAGACACATCCCCAGCACACAGCAGCAATTTGGTGCATGTACACATGCACCAAATTGCTGTAGCACCAAATTGCTGTACATGAAACGGGACCTCATGTTCCTTTAGAAAATGAACTTGTGGAAAACGATTCATATTCACGATTTATTGACCAGGATTCTGATAATACAGTAATAGCACTGTTATTACTGCTATTCCACCAGGCTAGAGTTGGTGATGTGCATAGTACATCACTTTGTTTTCTCAGGTGCTCTAGGCAACTGACTAGTGTGTGGCACTACAATATTATGAGATTACCATACTCACCAAAATTGCTTAGTTGTTCAGAATGGTGCATACAAATGTAGATATTTATATATAACATGTATACAGTGTAATAATAGCAAAAGCAATGTTTTGTTTTCAAAGTTTATAATATTGTGCACATATTAGTGACAAGACTATATCTGTGCATGCCTATGTTCTAAACATTCTATAATATAAATAACATTATTGACAGCCCAATGCATTATTGCATTCGAAAAAAAGCCATGGCAATTACATAAAAAATATGAAGAAACAGTATGTTTTATTGTTCTGAGAATATAATATGGTGCACATGAATATATTTGAGCATATCAATGCTCCACACATTTTATTATATAAATTTGTCAAAAAACACACTATTGAATAATATTACTGCATAAAAGCCAGTGAAAAAACTAGTTGGTGACGTTGAAATAAATATGTAAAAATATCTTCATGACAACTCCCGCCCCACACCTAGTCTAGAGCAACCTCCACAGAACGATTGCTCCATGACCGCTCATGAATCATGACATCATTGCAAGATTTCCTCATTTCACCATGGCCAGAGTAAGTCACAAACATTTGTTATCATTTTCCCATGATCAGGCAATGCATTTTAACAGTATTAGAAGGAATTAAAATGTATGATTTATTTTCCATGCACCATGGGTGTAACAGTATAAATGGGTGTAACCCAAGGGTAAATTATAAAAATTTTGAGGGGAATTTTTTTCTATATTCACAGAAAGGTGGTGGCTTCCATCTTGATTTGTTTGTCTTGGCTCTGCTCATTGTGCTGAACTCCTTGATGGGTCTACCATGGTTTGTAGCAGCCACTGTCCTTTCCATCAACCACGTCAACTCTCTCAAGTTAGAATCAGAGTGCGCTGCACCTGGTGAGAAGCCCCACTTCCTTGGTGTTAGGTAAGTTGTATATATGCTTACATTATATGCTTTATGCTGATCGAAAATATGTGTTAGAAATTATTATTATGTAAGAATTACAACAATTGACTCCAGAGTCCTCTGATGGTAATGGTTGTAATTCTCAAAGTTCATGTAGTCACACAAAATTAATTGTTACTTGACCTTTTTTTTCAGGGAAAACCGTTTGACTCACATTACCATCTTTATTTTAATTGGGTTGTCAGTAATAATGACACCAATTCTGCGCAAGATTCCCATGGCCGTACTGTTTGGTGTCTTCCTGTACATGGGTATTGCAGCACTGAAAGGTATTCAGTTCTTTGATCGTATCCTCATCATGTTTATGCCTGTGAAGTATCAACCAGATTACACTTTCCTGAGACAGGTGTGTATCTTAAGTTATTGTTTTTAATTACATTAGATTAGTAGTAATGATAGTAATTTACTCCTGAATGTGAGACATTTTGGTGTTGAGTTGATATATATTTGTTTGTATTTTATGATTGTTTACAGGTTTATTCATATTAATTTTTAAACAAAATTATTAATACTGAAGAATAAATTAAACTCAATTGCTGAATGGGTTCATATGTATCATCTTTGTATAATTTTCAGGTGCCATTGAAAAAGGTGCATTTATTCACTGCAATCCAGCTGACTTGCTTAGCAGTGCTGTGGGCCATCAAGTCCTTCAAACAGACCTCAATCCTCTTCCCACTCATGGTTAGTATGGAGGCGTTTTGCTGCTCCAGCTTAAACCTTTATAAGAATATTGTATCTGCTTTTCCATACTCCTATTTCTTTTACGTACACTCTACTTTCCCCAGTCCAACTCGTTCAGCTCTGATCATGATAAGAAATGTAGTAATGACAAGACAGTTGGTCAATTCTTCTGACCTCAAAAATATTATTTTTATGTCAAAATGAATAACAGTTATCTACAGCTACTTTAGATACTTTGGCAAAACACAACAAAATATTGCATGGGCATTAGCAATAAATTTCTAATATGGATACTCACCAAGGGTTCTTTAGCACCTGTTCACATAATTAGTTGAATACAGCTAGTTTTCCCTATTCTGCACTCTATTATGTAACACTTAGCCCATTGAATTATATTTCTCATTTGTTGCAAGTGAAACCACTTCTATCTAAAACTTGAAATAAAAAAATATGACACAGAAATTTGAACACAAATGTAGATAAGTACTTATATATAACGTGTACATATAGTGTAATAACAGCAAAAGAAGTGTTGGGAGAATCCATTTGGGTGAGGGAGGTGGTGTCATCTTCCTGACTTGTCATGCTGTGTAAGGGTAGGCACTATGCTCTTTGTGCACTATACCAGCTTAGATGAACAGTTATGGTGAACAGAACATGTAGATACTTATATATAATGTCTGTATATAGTGAATAAAAGCAAAAACAGTATGGTGGGAGGAAGATGTGGGCGAGTGATGCGTCCTTGAGGGAGGGAGTGGCAGCGAGAGATTGGCTGGCCACTCCTCGTTGCTTTTTGACTCGCAATATCGACTTAGTGGTTCGTTATGGTGAACAAAACATGCAGATACTTATATATAACCTGTGTATATAGTGTAATAACCGACAAAGTATTTGTTTATTGTTTTATGAACACAATAATTGAATCAATAATATGCACACATAATTTTGAGTACAGCGATGATTCACACATTTTATTATATAAATATATCACACTACATACTATTGAATAATATTACAGCAAAAAAAAAAAAATGAAAAATTCAATCAGAGACATTGAAATAATTAGGTAATTATATTTTTGTGGCAACTCCCACCTGACAGCTGGGGCAGAGAAGACTGCCTCGGATACTTGCTGAGCCAGCGCCTATTTTTTGCTAGACTTCCCTGCCCTATTGCGGCCAAAATATGCCACTTAGGATTTTGTATTATTTTTCCTGTGATCAGGGAACACAAATTAACAGGTTTATAAGAGAAAAAATATTTTGAATTATTTTTTTATGCGCCTGTGGGTGACAAAGGCCAAATAACCCTTAGTAGTTTGGGGGTTAATATCCAGAATCACTTATAGATCTTATTATTTGTTCAAGTTCTTTAATATCTTTTCACATAATTTATAGATATATAGGGGTACGAATTCTACGTCAACCAGGTATCAACCAGAATTACAGTACAGGGGTACTGTAATTATGTTTTTCTGTTCTGTCTGTGAACGGTTTAAGAATTTAATCCATTCCTGGAGACGGATTGTAACCAGAAAATTTGTAAACCCAAGCGAATTTCCCCCATAAGAAATAATGGGAAATGAATTAATCCATTCCTGACTTCCCAAAAACTTCACTTCAGAGTAAATTTTATACCTAAGTCACCCAAATCTTCACTACAAAAATTTGTTCAAGTTATTACTTACCCTTGCTCATGACTCCTGTTGGCATATGGAAGATGGTGAGGAGAGGTGTTACTGTTTGGAAGGGGAGTCCCCTTCCACTATAACATCAGGCAGTGAAGATTTCTCTGGAGTGCACTCTCTGGCACGTTTTGTCTGCATACCACTAGGTCCTGGTTGTGGCTCACTGCTTGATTTTCTCACTTTTCTCATAAGGAAACGTTCCATTGAAGATTGTTTTTCCCTTCTTTGCAACACTTGTCTGTAGTGAGGCATCACATTGTCATTAAAAAGATCAATGCAATGGCGTACTACAGCTTTATCTGGGTGATTCTTTTCAGCAAAACTTTGTAGTCCTTCCCATACTGCCCACATTTTAGGAAGGGACATTCTCTACTGCCTTCTCTTCCTCCCCTGAAGATTTGTTGTACTGCCTAGCTAGTTCAATAGCACGAGTACCATTTTTCATGCTAATGAATGATCTCTTGTTTTTCCTCTATGGTCATTCTCACATGTGATTTCTTGCCTTGAACCTTACCACTGGCTTTCTTGGGACCTATGGCAAGATATATAATAACAACTTTTATGCTCAAATGGCCAAAAATCCGACAAAAAACTGTAAATTCTAGTGAAGAATTCAGGCGGGATAGTCACTGGGCGCGAGGTACTGGTAAACTGAGGCGTGATCACCGTGCCACCACGCGCTAGGTCAGCCATACGCATATCAACAAACTCGTATCCCGATGCAAAGTTCGTATCCCGATTCAAATTTTCCGAACAAATCGGGCTCGTAACCCGAAAAGTTCATAAACAGGGACGTTCGTAACCCAAGGTACCACCGTACCTTTATCCATTGTCGATAACTTCAACTTCAATTATCTCTGAAATTAGAGTTTGAACTTTGAGTGGCTTCTAAAATTCCAGTTTTTGACCGATTCTCACCAATTTGATATATTGTGTTCTCGGCTGTCTGTTCTACAATCCCTTTAGAATGGATTGTTCATAAATCCTATATGTTTGGAGTTATAATTTTTTTTGGTCTGAATTTGCCGCATATTTCAAATGTCGTATTGACGATTTGTTTTTACAGTAAACTATACTGAAAACCTATATTCCAATTTGATGAAAATGAAGATCATATGCCATTCTGAGAGAATAATAACACCAAATGAACAATTGGTAATAGTTTATATTTTTTACCATGATTTGAAAATCTGAAGTTTTCAATATTCAATTTTAAATTATTTTTTATTCTCTTGTTTTAAAAGTTACGTTGTGATCATTTAGACAAAGTTGGAGAATTTTCCTAGTTCATTATGCACTAAGCACAAAAATTGGAAAGTGTTTGTGCAAGTTTTAAAAACATATACGATTTGACATAACTCATATATGTTTTGTGCGGTTTAAGGGTTAAGAAACTGATAATTTTGACATTAAGGTACATCAGCAAAAACTGTTTTCTGGAGGTCAGGGCACCTGGAAAACAAATCCTTATTGATCAGTTTGTGGTGAGAACTCCAATTACAGGATCTACCAGTCAGGACTCGGATAGAACCCAGAAATGCCTCGGCTTCTGACACTATATGCAAATCATAGTACAGTACTGTACTAGTATTATGATTTGCTTGCTGTAAGGCTCAATAAAATTTAAGATTTTCTATTATAATCTTACTTCTCAATTGATACTTTCAGTTAGTCGTGATGATTGGTATTCGAAAGAGCTTGGATTGGATCTTTACTCAACGAGAACTCAAGATCTTGGATGATACCTTACCAGAGTTTAGCCGTAAGAAGAGGATGGAGATAGAAGTTGAAGCCGACGATGATGATGATGATGTAGAAAGCAGAATGCCAAAGGAGACTACTGTAAGATAAAGAATATATAATATCTATACATGATGTGAGAGATATATATACTTATTGACTGATTTATTAATTGATTGATTAATTGATTGGATAGGTATGAAGGTCAGAGCCAATAACCAACCAGTTTTACTAACTATGGAAACTGTTTGGTACCCCCAATTCATTTTGTGCATCTCCCTTCATCTGTATGACAGAATGGCCTAGCTCCCTAGTGTCATGTAGATGACTGTGGCAGGAGTCCCTTTGGCAATCAATGGCAGTTGGTTATCTAGTGCTGATCCTTATACATACTCATGATGCAGTAGTAGTGTGTGGGACTTCACACCTCAATTCAAATTTATATATTAACTTTTGCAACATTGTGATTATCCTTTTTATTATATCTTAGGTTACTGTATTATGTTTATGAAGACCAGACAGTTAACTTTTAGATTACAAACTTCATTTTAGTTTCAGATGAAATGAATCATTAAGATTTTAAAACTTCATAGTTACATTACTTTGAACTTTATTTCCTTAGATACACACTAGTGAAGGAATGATGACCATCCCATTAGCTAATGGAAATGTGATGAAAGTTCCAATGAACCCAATCAACATCTCAGAGGAGGTGAACAAGAGTGGAGGTGGATGGACATAAACAAAGACCAGGAGAAGAAGGCCCCAACATCCCCAACTAAGAACATTAGAGAAGCTTCTATTCCACAGTCTTCCTGCTTTCAGTTCGGAGCTAACAGGTTTATTTTGGGTTCGAGTTATTTGAAGTGTGGTATTATCCAGACATCTGAAATACCATTTGCTTAAATGTTTAATAATTCTGGTATTCAAAATTCATTAAATATATAATATCTCGTTGGATTACATTTCAATGCTTGACTTGACATTTGCTGTGATAAATTTAAAGTTGCCTAGTGAGAAACCTCATATTATTTATTAATTATTTATTAATGGTATTACATTTGTCATTTTGTGAATTGGAATGCTAATTTGGGTTTTTATATAGTTATGGAAGATCCTGTATATTTTATTTTTTTTCTTAATGCATTTTCATAGACTGATTTTCTTTTATTAGTTTTGGCTTCATATTTCTTGTAATGGCAAATTAATTCAATAGTTATCAGTAAAGTTACTGGATAATTCTAATGCAGATTTGTTACTTATACAACTACAGAATTTTATATATAT
>WNGS01004374.1:10852366-10931726 GCA_020271785.1 Procambarus virginalis
AATTATTCGAATTATCGTTATCGAGACATTCAGCCCTGTTGATCTGGATAATCATGATCACTGTATTATTGATTTTATATATTTCATATAGTAGCAGGGAGTTAAGTACTCTGCTATATTCCCACCTTCCATACCAACAAAAAGGAGCCTGCAGATGAGGAGTGACAATAACGTGGCTGAAAAATGTTGACCAAACCACACACTAGAAAGTGAAGAGGTCACAATAATGGTCACAATCAAGTCAATTGTGACTATCATCATTATCCCTGGACCATTATCACAATCGACTTGATAATGGTCCAGGACGGACCGAAACATTGTCGTCTCTACACTTTCTAGTGGGGTTTGGTCAACAAAAAGGAGCTCCCTCTCTGTCTTCAATATATATATATCACCAAAAACCCTGTATCATTTTTGTATAAGTACATAGGAGTCACTTCATGTTCAATATGTAAAAATAACAATGCTGTATTTCTTATTAATATTAAAATAATTTGGTTTTAATGAAGATTCACAATTTTATATATTATATATAATTATTATAGATAATATATATATATATATAATATATATATATATATATATATATATATATATATATATATATATATATATATATATATATATATATATATATATATATATGCTCTTTCAGCAGATCGGGCCGTACGTCACGTAGCTGTTCGATCTTCTCCTCGAGTCTTCGCGTAGGGTATTTTGACTCGAGTTTATCATCATCTCTATGGTGATCAGGTGGCCTCCTTGTTGGTGTCTCACCTGCGGGCTTCCTCTCGGCGGCAGTATGAAGTTTCTTGGCGGTCCTTCTCTTTCTTTTTGCGTCTTCGTCGTGTTCATTCCTTGTCTGTTCGAGTGGTCTTGTCTTTCCTCTCGTGGTTGTTTCAGGATCGTCATCTTATGCCTAACACTGTCGCCTCCTATCGTGCGGCGCTGGCGGAGCCGCTTCAGCTTGCTTTCGGCATCGATGTCACGTCTGCGCCGTTTCGCAAGCTGTCTCGTGCTTTGTTTCACCTCCGGCCTGCTCATGCGCCGCCTGAGCCGTCCTGGTCTTTGGACAGGGTGCTCGCTTTCCTTTCGTCTCCTCGTTTCGTTGTGGCCCCTTCGGTCCGGGATTGTTTTTCCAAGGCTCTTTTCTTGTTGGCTTTGGCCTCTGGGGGTCGGGTCGGGGAGCTTCATGCTCTCCTCCGGCGCAGGGGCTTCTGCTCTTTTGGTCGTGGTGATAGTTTTGTTCGTTTGCAGCCGTCTCCTTCTTTTCTGGCAAAGAATGAGACTGCTGCATTCCGGAGGGGTCCGTGGGTGGTTGATGCTTGGTTGGTCCGGCCGGGGGTGCATCATGTTTTGTGTCCGGTTGCGGCGCTTCGCCGTTATTTGCGCGCCACGGCTTCTGTGTCCGGGGACGCGCTTTGGGTTGATCCGGTTTCCCTTCTTCCCTGTTCGCGGGTGCGGGTCTCTCAGGTCGTCCGCAGGGTTATTAAGTCTAGCCAGCCTGCGGTCTATCCCCGTGCCCATGACGTTCGGAAGTTCGCGGCGCTTGCTGCCGTTTTTGGGAATATGTCGTGGTCTGATATTCGGGCGCGGGGTTTTTGGCGGTCGAACAGGGTCCTGGCTGCTCGTTACCTTGTCAATGTCCCTGGGCCCCGGCGGGCCTGTGTTGCGTTGGGTCGGCGGTTGCAGCCCGTTGTCTCGGCTTCGAGTTGAGGAGTGAGCGACGACCGCCTCCCGGGTAAGTCCCTCTCTTTTTTCCGTCTGTGGGTAGTTAGCTCCGGGGAGCCGACGGGGCTCCCCCCAGAAAACCAGCGTTGAATGTAATGAAACGCCATTTTCTGGGTGAGTCCCGGAGGCTCCCCGGCATCCCTCCCTCCCTCCGGTCGGCGGTTTTTTCGCGTTTTTGACATCCAGCCTCAAGAACTGAGGGTGGGTAGCCGGCGCGGAGGGTCTGGGGCTCCCCCTTCCCCCTCCCGGGGAGGGGGGAGCTGCGCAGACAGCGGCGCGGCAGCGTGTGACGTCACACTAGTTTGCTAGTTTTTCTTTTGGGAGTTCTATCCACTAGTTCGGCTTTTGGTAGCAATTTTAACCAGAATAGGGGTTTGTTTTGGGGCGCTTACCTTTCTGGGTGCCTGTCCCGGTCGATGGCAGACATAGAATGCTTCCAACCACACGGGGGCTTCTATAGGCCATTGCTCCCCGTGCCTCTCTGAGGGGGCCCGGTTCTGGCCGTGGTTCCCGGTAGGCCTAAGAACTCCATACACATGACTGATGCCAAAGTCTGACATTAGCATATCAGCCTGGGATAGCTCCGGGGAGCCTCCGGGACTCACCCAGAAAATGGCGTTTCATTACATTCAACGCTGGTTTTTTGAAAGTAAATCAAGGAATTCTACGTTGTTGTCTTTCACTACTGATGAAGACCACTTATCAAATAATATTTGCTTCAGTTTAAACAAATTCTAACTTGTATAAATCATTAATAATAGTTATTTGGTCTCTGAAACTTTTATAGCTAAGATTTGCAATCATAGCTGGATGAATTGAAAAAGGTTAAATTAGACACTATTAGCTTCAGTGAAGTAAATTTTTATGGGACTGATTTTAAAATTCAGATATGGCTGAAATATAGGTTGCTGAAATTAGTCTTTGACATTTGATGTGCATAAATATTTGTAATAAAATTATTGTTATTAGTCACTTCTCAGCTTGAAAGTTGGTTAATATTTTTGGGTTACTAATGTAAAATGTACAGTAACTAGGAAAATGTCACTCCTCTCGAGCATACAATGCTGGCCGTGTTCTGATGTTGAACGAGGTTCATGGATAACTTGTCTCAAAATACTTGTGCGCCAATGTTGCCACTTTCAAAATGTAAAATTTTGTTTCCACTACACCAAAAAGCCACTGTGCAGTGCAATGTATAAAATAGCTAGTCACCATTTTCTAAAATTTTAAGTAAAAAATTAATAATAATTCTGCAATAAAACTAACCATTTTTATACATGAATTATAAGAAAATTGAACAACCTTTGATCGTTACTTTGGGTGCCCATGCCTCAGAAGGATGATGATATCCTTCAGAGAGAAACTTTTTCAGAATGATAGTGTTCTTCAGAGGAATTGTATTGTCCACCAAATAGTTTGTGTGTTTCTATGGGATAGTCTTTTCTTCAAAGGATAGTGTTTTTAGAATGATAGTACAGTATTCATTTTTCAGAAGAACAGTGATTTCCTTCAGTGGGATATTGTTTTCCTTCCGTGGAATAGTGTTCTGTATCAGAGGAATAGTATTCTTCAGTGGAATAGTGCTTTTCTTCAGAGAGATATAATGTTTTCCTTCAGAGGGATAGTACTTTCCTTCAGAGGGATAGTACTTTCCTTCAGAGGGATAGTACTTTCCTTCAGAGGGATAGTACTTTCCTTCAGAGGGATAGTACTTTCCTTCAGAGGGATAGTACTTTCCTTCAGAGGGATAGTACTTTCCTTCAGAGGGATAGTACTTTCCTTCAGAGTGATAGTACTTTCCTTCAGAGTGATAGTACTTTCCTTCAGAGTGATAGTACTTTCCTTCAGAGTGGTAGTACTTTCCTTCAGAGTGATAGTACTTTCCTTCAGAGTGATAGTACTTTCCTTCAGAGGGATAGTACTTTCCTTCAGAGTGATAGTACTTTCCTTCAGAGGGATAGTACTTTCCTTCAGAGTAATAGTACTTTCCTTCAGAGGGATAGTACTTTCCTTCAGAGGGATAGTACTTTCCTTCAGAGGGATAGTACTTTCCTTCAGAGGAATAGTACTTTGTTTCAGAGTGATAGTGCTTTGTTTCAGAGTGATTGTGCTTTGTTTCAGAGTGATAGTGTTTTGTTTCAGAGTGATAGTGTTTTGTTTCAGAGTGATAGTGCTTTGTTTCAGAGTGATAGTGCTTTGTTTCAGAGTGATAGTGCTTTTAAAGGAATGTGTCATTCTAATGTAAAATATACTGGTTGTATATTTTTGAAGTACAATACTAAAAAAGAATGACAATTAAAGTTAAGAGCTTCAATAAATATTACTATATGGAAAATATATAAGTACAGTATGTGTATGGTTTTTGTGACCATGATTTTAAGTGAGAGTATAATATTTATTTAATGTATGATTTTTCTTGGGGGGGGGGGAGCCCCGGAGGCTTCCCGGAGCTATTCAGGCTGATATGGATATATTAGACTTTGGCATCAGTCAATGACCGGCTCCGAGGGGAGCCGGTCGGCCGAGCGGACATCACACTGGACTTGTGATCCTGTGGTCCTTGCGTTCGATCCCAGGCGCCGGCGAGAAACAATGGGCAGAGTTTCTTTCACCCTATGCCCCTGTTACCTAGCAGTAAAATAGGTACCTGGGTGTTAGTCAGCTGTCACAGGCTGCTTCCTGGGGGTGGAGGCCTGGTCGAGGACCGGGCCGCGGGGACACTAAAGCCCCGAAATCATCTCAAGATAACCTCAAGATAATGTGAATGGAGTTCTAGGCCTACCAGGGACCATGAGCCAGAACCTGGCCCCTTCAGAGAGGCACAAGGAACAATGGCCTATCGAAACCCCCGTGTGGTTGGAAGCATTCTTTGTCTGCCATCGACCGGGTCAGGCATCCAGAAAGGTGAGCGCCCCAAAACAAATCCCCTGTCTTGGTTAAAAAGTTGCTACTGAAAGCCGAACTATTGAACAGAAGTCCCCAAACAAAAACAAGCAAATGAGCATGACGTCACCACGTCGCCATGACGCTTGTTTGCGCAGTTCCCCCCCCCCCCCCCCCCCCCTGGGATGGGGAAGGGGAAGCCCATAAGTTCCCCTTATGGGGAACGGTTCCCCTTATGGGACCCCCGGTGTAAGGGGGTCTGGGAACCCCAGACCCCTTGTTTCACCTCTGGTCTGCTCATGTGCTGCCTGAGTCATTGCACCCTGGTCGTTGGACCGGGTGTTTCCTTTTCTCTCTTCTCCTTGGTTTGTGTTGGCCCCTTCGGTTCAGGATTGTTTTTCCAAGGCTCTTTTTCTGTTGGCATTGGCCTCTGGGGGTTGGGTTGGAGAGCTTCATGCTCTCCAGCACAGGGGTTTCAGCTCTTTTGATCCTGGTGGTAGGTTTGTTCAGTTGCAGTCATCTCCTTCTTTTCTGGCCAAGAATGAGACTGCTACTTTCCGGAGGGGCACTTGGGTTGTTGATACTTGGTTGGTTAAGCATGGGGTGTATCATGCGTTGTGTCCGGTCACAGCTATCCACCGTTACCTGTGTGTCACGGCCTCGGTTGCTGGGGACGCGCTTTGGGTTGACCCGGTATCCCTCCTTCCCTGTTCCAGGGTTCGGGTCTTCCAGGTCGTCCGCAGGGTTATTCGGTCCTGCCAACCTGTGGTTTATCCTCGTACCCACGACATTCGTAAGTTTGCTGAACTGGTTGCCATCTTCAGTAACATGTCTTGGGTTGATACATGTTACCCATGTATTGATGGGTAACATCAGTTACCTATGATGGTAACTGATGATATTCGGGCACAGGGTTTTTAGAGGTTGAACCGGGTCCTGGCTGCTCGCCACCTTGTAAATGTTCCTGGGCCTCGTTGGGCCTGTTTTGCTTTGGGTCGGTGGTTACAGCCAGTTATCTCGACTTCGTGTTGAGGAGTGAGTGCCGACCGCCTCCCGGGTAAGTCCCACTTGTCTTTGTCTTTGGGTAAGTAGCTCCCAGAAGCCGCAGGGGCTTTCCCCAGAAAACCAGCATTGAATGTAATGAAACGCTATTTTCTGGGGGAAACCTGGAGGCTGCCCGGCAATCCTCCCTCCCTCCCTCCCTCCGGTCATTGGTTTCACATGTTTTGACATCCATCCTCAGAACTGGAGTGTGGATAGCCGCTGTTAGGGTCTGGAGCTCTCCCTTTCTCCTCCCGAGTAGGGGGAAGCTGCACAGACAAGCGGCGCTGTGGTGACGTCATGTTCGTTTGCTCTTTTTCATTTGGGGAGTTCTGTCCACTAATTCGGCTTTCAGTAGCAATTTCTTAACAAGAATAGGGGGGTGCTACAGAATGTTTTGGGGCGCTTACCTTTCTGGGTGCCTGACCTGGTCGATGGCAGACACAGAATGCCTCCAACCACACGGGAGTGTCTATGGGCCATTGCTCCTTGTGCCTCTCTGTGGGGGCCAGGTTCTGGCTTGTGGTCCCCTATAGGTCTAGAACCCCATTCACATTGACTGATGCCAAAGTCTAATTTGGGCATCTTCGATCTTGATCTTTCTGACTCGAGTCTGTCACTGCTTGTATGGTGAGCAGGTTTCTTCGTTGATGGTATCATATTCGTTCAATATCCCTAGCAGCCTGGATAGCTCCTGGAAGCCTCCGGGTCTCCCAGAAAATGGCGTTTCATTACATTCATCGCTGGTTTTTACACACTATAATTTTCCAGTTCTGTTTACTAGCATTTTCACACTAACATAAATATAATTTATTTCTTTTGTATCCAATTAATTGGGAATAGTATTATTTTTTCTTTGTTATTTACTAATCAGCATTTTTTCAATATTTTTATTACCTTTTAATGAGAGGGATCTGTGATTTTTATCAATAGAGTTAATCTGATGAATCTTCACTAACTTTTATTTATTTTTGTTTGACATTTAATAATTTTTATATTTTTAGATTTAAAAATTTATTACTTAATGTAGTCTACTACATTTAGAAATATACTTTATGAAGTAATAAGCTGTGTAATGTAGTGCATTGCATTAAGTAATGTACTGTATTAAGTAATGTACTGCATTAAGTAATTTACTACACTAAGTAATGTATATACAATACTAAATAATGTACTGCATCAGTTAATGTACTGCATTAAGTAATGTACTATATTAAGTAATACAATTTCTGCTACTTGAGATTCTTCTCTTTGGAAATAAATATGAGCTCTACGTGAGTGTTGGTTTTGGATCATTTCTCATACATGTAGAGAATGTAACATGTCAACATGGTCCAGCACAACACAAGCAGTGAGTGCATATACAGTATACATAACTAATATTACAGTGGATACCTGCTAATGCTCAGGAGTCCATATCAGGCAGCCATCTAAGTTAAGCACGTGTGTAAAATATATTTTTAAGGTTTCTTATATATACATACAGTAATATAAAATTGTGGTCTCTTATTTTCACATTTACTTTCTTCAAACATCTTTTCTCTATTTTACTTTTCATATCCTCTTATAAATTTGTATGATTTCATCATATCTCCTCTTTTTCCACCTGTCTTTTAAGATGAATCTCTCTCTTGAGGTTACTCCCCTTTCTAGTGTCTTTAAACATCATTACTCTTGTTTCTGACCTTCAGAGTGAGTATGTGTGTGTGACATAAGAGAAGAGTCTGGCATGGACAAAATTTACCCAATTAGCTACATTGTATTTGTTTAAAAACTTGGGGTTCCCGATATGATGCAAGGTTGGGGAAATAGACCATGCTCATGTTTGTTAAAAATTTAGATCTTTCAATGGTTTTCAATGGTCTTTGTATAAGCTACCACATAAGGCTCCTAAGTGTGTTAGATTGACAGATTACACAGGTGGCTGATTTGATCGAGATGATGAATGGTAGATTATACTGGTATTAGTGGTGTTGATGGTTTTGATGGTTATCGATGTATCGCCTAGTTACACTCACCTAGTTGTACTTGCGAGGGTTAAGCTTTTGCTCTTTGGTCCTGCCTCTCAGGCGTCAATCAACTGATGTACAGATTCTTGAGCCTACTGGGCTATTATCATATCTACATTTGAAACATTTATTACCTTACCTAACAAACCATTCCAGTCACTCTCAATAAAGAATTCATCTAGACTCCTGAGTTTTCCTTGTTTAAAGTTGAGTTTCTTGTCTTAAGTTCTCCATCGTATTACATGTTGTACAGTATTGTTACTTTTACTTTTACTTTCTAATTACTTTTCTATGAGTACATGGGCACTCTTACTTATTGGAGACAGGTACTATATATCAAAGATCTGTTTTTTTTAATCCTGGTAAATATTAGTTCCAGTATTGATAGAATGTTGGTGGTTTGTAGTGGTGGTGGTGGAGTTGGTGGGTTGTTGTGGTGGTGGTGTTGAGTTGTTGTGGTAGGTGTAGTTACAGGATGAAAACCTGTTGTCCTGTTTTTCCAGCACTCTTAGTCTTATGTCGCTTTAAAACTACTGTCGGTTTTGGCCTCCACTACCTCTTACTTAGCTTGTTCCAACCATCTACCACTCTGTTTGCGTAAGTGAATTAAAAAAAAAAATCGGCAGCTTTATTTAGTTAACTTAAATCTAATACAGTACCTCTTCTTCTTCTTGAAGTTCCAGGTCTCAAGACTCCCTCTTTATCAATTTTGTTGATTCCCATTACTATTTTGTACATAGTGGTCATATCACCTCTTCTTCTATATTCGTGCTGTGACATATTTAGTGCCTCTAACCTCTCCTCGTAGCTTTTGTCTATCTTTCAGTTCTGGAAGCCATTTAGTTGCATGTCTTTTCTAGATTGTTGGTGTGCTTCGTAAGATATGGGCCCATTCAACTGCTGCATATTCCAACTTTGGCCTCTCAAATGCTTTCTTGATGGTAGCAGCTTATGGTGGTGGTGGTGGTGGGGGTGGTGGTGGGGGTGGTGGTGGTGTTTGTTGTGGAGGTGGTGGTGGTGACTTGTTGTGGGGGTGGTGGTGGTGAGTTGTTGTGGGGGTGGTGGTGGTGGGTTGCTGTCATGGTAGTGATGGTAGTGCCGGTGGTGGATTTTGATGTGGTAAGTGAGGGGTGTTGTAGTGGTAAGTGAGGGGTGTTGTAGTGGTAAGTGAGGGGTGTTGTAGTGGTAAGTGAGGGGTGTTGTAGTGGTAAGTGAGGGGTGTTGTAGTGGTAAGTGAGGGGTGTTGTAGTGGTAAGTGAGGGGTGTTGTAGTGGTAAGTGAGGGGTGTTGTAGTGGTGAGTGAGTTGGGGGGCGTTGGTTGGTTGTGGTGGTGGTAATAGGAGCTGTTGCTGCTGTGGTGGTGGGTTGTTTTTGGTAATGATGGTGGTGAGTTGTGGTGAAGGTGTTGGGAAGTGGTGGTGGTGGTTGTGGGTATGGTAGTAGTGGTGGTTTGTTGGGGCATCAACGATGGTGGTGACAACATCATACATGTAACAAAGGCACATTAATTTTAATTTGAGAACCAGAGTGAATAATGGTGAATCATCTTTAGTATTTAGTTATATAACTGGTGTGTAATTTATAACTGTGTCTCATACTTTAGAGTCAGTGTTAGAGATTTATCATTAGGTATTACACACAAGAGCATGTAATGGGGCAAAAATCCAAATTTGTATCTCAAATTACTGTAACTGCTATCTTGGCATTGATAGGACAAGTGATAGACAAATTGGCTCTCACTCATCTCAGTAATTTGAAGGGAAGGGAAGGGAATTATCAGGGGGAAATTGCCAAGCCTTTACCCCTTTATAGCACTTGGAAGGGATCAGGATAAGGATTTGGGATGGGACAGGGGGGGGGGGAAGGAATGGTGCCCAGCTATTTGGACGATCGGGGATTGAACGCCGACTGGCATGAAGCAAGACCGTTGCCCAACCATCCAGCCCAAGTGGTTGGCTAATTTGAAATGAACTGGAATAGGCTGGCACATTGCCAGGTTGTACCAGGCTGGGTATATTATTGTACCTATAAGAGAGAAAGGGAGCAACAAGTCAAACACACTGTAAATATCATGAACTTGACTGCTTGTCCCTCATGTGTGAACTGGATGGCCTTTTATACACTTGAAGGTAGATAACATTCATTCAAATTCTGTACTGTATTATGATGCTTCAGCAACTGTGAATAGTACAGTCTGTGGACTATGTGCATAACATATTAGCTGGTATCCACTGTAAATATGATTGTGTGCAAGATTTTGCTGAAACACACATACATGTACACACATACACTACTGCTGAGTCTATTTTTTTAAGTGGCAATTTAGAGCTTTTTGCTCTCAATGTTTAGTAAACATATGTAGAACAATATTAATTACTATGAGATTGAAGCATGACATCCATTTTCATTTTTTCATTTAAAATGACAGTGAATCAGGGAAGAACTTAATTGAATTTTTTAGTATAATATATATATATATATATATATATATATATATATATATATATATATATATATATATATATATATCTCAATCTCTCTCTCGATCTCTCTCTCGATCTCTCTCGATCTCTCTCGATCTCTCTCTGTGTGTCTCTGTCTTTCTTTCTTTCTTTCTTTCTTTCTTTCTTTTCCCCCCACCACCAATATCAGTGTATTGTTGCTGCAATGACAGTGAATCTTACAATTGCTTCCCTGATTTAGCTGTTAATGCATGAATCATTTAAATTAGATAAGTATGCTGTCCCCATTTTAGTATGCTCTGTGGCTTCTGAAGAACGCAAAGGTACTAATCATAAGTGCCAGATCCTTTAGAATTCAAAATGAAGGTAAGTATGAGAAATGAACAACCCATAAGAGCTTGAGTGTACACACTCTTGGAAGCAGAGACTGCCACAACCGTTCCTGTGCCTCACAGACATTCCACATGCAGTTGCTTTATTTGAATTTGTTAGAATAATTGCAAAAAAATCTGATAACAAAATGTTTTCTTCACTTTAAAATTAATAACAGTACAGTTATTGCACGAAAAAACTGTATTACGTAATTTTTTTTTTAATTTTCAAATATTGTTTTTTAATTGTACTGCCATATGGTTCACTCTGAGGCCAAGGTGCACGTGTACTAACCATGGTGATGGCAACATTATATCATCATGCTCCAGCTCACAATCAGCCATAACTTTCAGTGAGGACAGGAGCCGTAACAACTGCAAACGGTGCCGTCGCCGCAAGAAGAGTCGGGCTAATGATGAAATAAATGGTGTAGCCAATGGAGTGGCCCATGGGCATGCAAGTGATGTGGAAATGATTGACAGCCCAATGTGTATGGGTCACTCAGAAATTGAGACTGAAACAAAGGAAAGCACATTGGAAATAGAAAACGAAGCGTGCCATTTGTAAGTACGATTGACCCCCAACATCACTAGGGGTGTCTAGAACCTATCTTCTTCATTGATGCAGGTGTCATGCATCAGGACTTAATTATTCAGCCATTGGGATGGGTAAATAAACTTGGTAGGATACATTTCAGAACTCAGATTTCCATTGATATTTTCACAGTGTTACGCAGACTCACGCCTGGGACTTATTTCTACACCGTCTTTTGAAATCCAACACTGGATTGAACCAAAAGCGCACTTTACTCCTTCTTCATTCTACAATTTGCTATCATTTAAAAGCAACATTAAAGCAAGAAAACTGAAACATTTTTTTCACAAATACAGCATTAAAATACTGCAAGTTGTTAATGTTACTATCCACGTGAATATTCTATTGTTCCTTGTTGCATACAGTATGTCAGAATGTCTCTCCATTTCCCGAATGTAGCTGTGCTAGTATCTGATTAACAATTTTTTTACCAGTACAGTGGCACCTCGATTAACGAGTTTAATCCGTTCTGACACCGAGCTCGTCATGTGGAAAACTCGTCTTGCGAAATAACAACAAAACTGTCATAAAAGGTGTCCGAGAACCAGCGGAAAAGCTCGTTAGTAGAGACAAATGTTCTGCGAGTGGCTCACTCGTTAGTCGAAATGCTCAGTAGATAGAGCTGCTCGTTAATCGAGGTGCCACTGTACCAGTTTTATAGTAGGCCTCTTTAACCCTTCTGCTGCATTATTCTTAAAGCAATCCTTCCTTCAGTACAAAATATTTTATAGAATTAAAAAATAATTCAATTTTGTAAATTTAGGAATTGGTAACAATGTTGGGTAAAATAAGGAAAGAATTCTAGTTGCTATAAACAAATCCACAAGGGCCGTGACGAGGATTCGAACCTGTAAGTCTAGTTGCTATAGTTTGGCCATATTAGGCTGAGAACGGGGATTTGTCCCCTTACATATTAATTGAAAATACAGTACATATACAGTAATGTATATTTAGAAGTTTCTATTAAATATATTTTCTTATAAAGTCATGCTAAAAAAAAAAGAGCTTATGATTAAGTTATATTAAAAATTTAGATGCTATAATTTGAGTGTGGGAGGTAAATAAAGTATAAATTCTTAGTTGTCCCAATGTGTGGTGACACCCCGTTGCCACCCTTTACCTCTTCCCCAGTTGGCACTCACCCTCAAAATAATTTTATTTTAAATTCCATTTCTTTTTCATTTAAAGAAGTTATAGTGTTGTCAAACTCGTGATCAAATTAATCTTGTTGCCTTAGTTTTGATTTGGGAGGGGGGGGGAACATATGTTAATTATGCATGTTGGTTGCAATGAGGCAGCCACTCTATCTTCACTGGGCCAGTGTCTTGACAGCGGCTACACATGTTTACTGCTAGTCAACATTTTTATACTGTCTATTATTTTCACAAATTCATTCAGAAACACCCAGTAGTCATCACAAATTAAAAAACACAAGTATCATTGTATAATGCATAAATATCCTGCTTGAGGATCCAATGGTATTGTTAGGAAATGCAACACCAGGTGACATATTCTCTCCAAAGAGAAACTGTTAACACTAAGGGCATAAATAATTTTTCATAACATGGCAACTCTGTTCCCAGTGACCTCTGGCAGTTAGAGGCTCAACCTTACATCTCCTAATTTACTGGGACTTTACAGTTTCCCTAATGTTTTAACATCCAGGAATGGTATAAACACACAGCCTGGACTTGCATAAAATAATTTAGGAATGGTGTTTACAGCGGAAGGGTTATGCACCATGTATGAATTTCTTTAGTACAAGAATCTATTTTGTGGTAGCCCTCTTTCGCACTTCAAATGAACCCTTATGGAATGCATGTTTTGTCCTTTGCCTTTGTGCATTAATTTATTATGTTTTAATTGCAAATGAGTCCTACAATGTTCTAATTAGTTCTCTTTGTTCATAAATAATTGTTGAAATTGAAATAAAGTTCATAAAATTTGTAGGATTCATTTGTGTGTCCTTTGTTTTGCTTCCTGTGGTGTCCAGTATATTATGTTGTAGTATGCTTCTTGTAGCACCACTAGTGGTCAGCTGCCCATTAACAAATATTTATGTTCAGCTTTGTTATGTCATTGTCCTGATTTTTTTTTATTAATGTTGCTTCAAAATCCACAACTATCACTCTAGAATACCCCACCTTATGATACAAAAACATAGTTTACATATCAAAGTACAGTATAATATCCACATAAAATACAACACATTCAACTTTGGAACTGTTAATCCAAACCCAAATGACAAACAAATTATTTTAAGAAAAATGCTTTCAGATTACTAAGTTCTTTAGATCCTACATTCATTGTAAAAGATGTTAAGGCAGCTTTGGTCATGGTCACTTCAGCCATATTTGGGGGGTGGAGATTATAATGAATGGGTATGCATGCTTCCAGAGAAGAATTGTGTTTTAATTGGTCAGTGTTTTAGTCGCTGTTTTTCAGTATTTAAATCCTGAATCATGATGCGTATGTAGCTGTATACTAACATGTAATATTGTCATTAGACAATAATATTATGAATGAATAATGAAAAAAATAGTATTAAGGAAGTTGGTATTTTGCCTATACGTGATATCTCTGAATGAATGTTAACTTTCATGTCCAGTATTGTGGTTTGCCTCTACCAGAATGGTGAACATAAATTAGGTACACAGATAACTAGTGTTGGATGACCAAGATTAATATTTTATATTGCAAAGCTGTGTAGAATGTAAGGCAAAGGGATTGCAACACTAGAGAAGATAGTTATTTTTTAAAGAATGGGAAACATTAGTTCTGTTGCAAAGGTGCATTTTTGTCTTCAACTGTTCATTTTTTCATTGTTGGTAGTTCATTACATGATCAAACACACTTTACTCATATTTAAGAAGTTGAAATATGTATTTAGAAAAGGTGTATTTAGTTGCAATTGTACGCAGCTATCCACCGCTACATTGAGTCTGCTGGGGTACTAGGGGCTGGCCTCCAGGCCTCCGGGGACGGTGCACACTAACATGTTGTCTGTGTATTTATTTAGCACAAGTCACAAGTTTAATAATAATATTCAAATGTATTCAGTCTCAAATAAACTTTTTTTTATTTTTAAATATACAGTATGCTGTTGTGATAGTGTGTATATATATAATGTATGTATGTGTGTGTGTTTATATATACTGTAAATGTGTGTGTGTGTATATATATATATCTATATATATATATATATATATATATATATATATATATATATATATATATATATATATATATATATATGTGTGTGTGAGAAAGCTGCATGAACGCGCAAGCCATATATCACTAAGAACTCTTTGACCCGGCCAGGATTCGAACCCATGCCGTCCAGGATCACCCCTAAACGTACACAGTACCGTGACCACCGCACCAATGATCGTCTTATAAGGATTGGTCAGTCTTGGCGCTTATTAACTAAGCTCCCTGACTGACCAACCCCCGACGCACTCATGGATCCATTTGGGTACAGTTTTCATCAAATTCTGGCGCATGCACGGGCCGCACTGAGTCTAATTTGTGTGAGAAAGCTGCATGAACGCGCAAGCCATATATCACTAAGAACTCTTTGACCCGGCCAGGATTCGAACCCATGCCGTCCAGGATCACCCCTAAACGTACACAGTACCGTGACCACCGCACCAATGATGCGTCTTATAAGGATTGGTCAGTCTTGGCGCTTATTAACTAAGCTCCCTGACTGACCAACCCCCGACGACACTCATGGATCCATTTGGGTACAGTTTTTCATCAAATTCTGGCGCATGCACGGGCCGCACTGAGTCTAATTTTGTGAGGAAAGCTGCATGAACGCGCAAGCCATATATCACTAAGAACTCTTTGACCCGGCCAGGATTCGAACCCATGCCGTCCAGGATCACCCCTAAACGTACACAGTACCGTGACCACCGCACCAATGATCATCTTATAAGGATTGGTCAGTCTTGGCGCTATTAACTAAGCTCCCTGACTGACCCAACCCCCGACGACACTCATGGATCCATTTGGGTACAGTTTTTCATCAAATTCTGGCGCATGCACGGGCCGCACTGAGTCTAATGTTGTGTGAGAAAGCTGCATGAACGCGCACGGTACTGTGTACGTTTAGGGGTGATCCTGACGGATTGGGTTCGAATCCTGGCCGGGTCAAAGAGTTCTTAGGGATATATGGCTTGCGCGTTCATGCAGCTTTCTCACACAAATTAGACTCAGTGCGGCCCGCCTGCGCCAGAATTTGATGAAAAACCTGTACCAAATGGATCCATGAGTGTCGTCGGGGTTTGGTCATCAGGAGCTTAGTTAATAAGCGCCAAGACTGACCAATCCTTATAGACGATCATTGGTGCGGTGGTCACGGTACTGTGTACGTTTAGGGGTGATCCTGGACGGCATGGGTCGAATCCTGGCCGGTCAACAGAGTTTCTTAGTGATATATAATATATATATATATATATATATATTATATATATATCTAATATATATATATATATATATATAAAATATATATATATATATATATTCGTACCTAGTAGCCAGAACGCACTTCTCAGCCTACTATGCAAGGCCCAATTTGCCTAATAAGCCAAGTTTTCATGAATTAATTATTTTTCAACTACCTAACCTACCTAACCTAACCTAACCTACCTTTTTTTCGGCTACCTAACCTAACCTAACCTATATAGATAGGTTAGGTTAGGTTAGGTAGGGTTGGTTAGGTTCGGTCATATATCTACGTCAATTTTAACTCCAATAAAACAAAATTGACCTCATACATAATGAAATGGGTATCTTTATCTTTTCATAAGAAAAAAATTAGAGAAAATTATGAATTCATGAAAACTTGGCTTATTAGGCAAATCGGACCTTGCATAGTAGGCTGAGAAGTGCGTTCTGGCTACTAGGTACGACATATATATATATATATATATATATATATATATATATATATATATATATATATATATATATATATATCTATATATATATATATAATAAGAATTAATTGCTGGAACACTTTCAACCTTCTTATGTCATTCAACAGCTTGACTAACATAGGCACAGAAATGACACAGTTTTAACCCTTAGGCAGCAGTCATCGACATATGTTGATTCACAGGATAATGCAGTTATCGTCATATGACGATTTAAACAATTATTGTCTGGGTTTTACGTGTATGATGCAAATAATAGCTCTCTGTGGATGTAAATAAAAAGAAACAAGTGATAAACAATCAGTGAAACATCTGAGGATAACACAGGAAGTGTGAGCAAAATTGAGCACCAGGTCTACCTACCTACCTGTTAAATAGCTGTGAAAGATTCCAGGGGTTAATATCCCCGTGGCCCAGTCTTGGACCAGCCTCCTGGTTGCTGGTTTGATCCACCAGGCTGTTTGATGCGGCTGCTTGCAGCCTGACGTATGAATCACAGTCTGGTTGATCAAGAATACGCACCAGACAGCCACTGTACACCCTTCCAGAGTGCCTCCACCCAGTGAAATGATAAATTTTTCTTACATTTCTCATCCAGAGTAATAATAATATAATGATTATTTTTATTTTTTGCATATAGGCAAGTACAGTACAGTATCTCCATAGCAGCCGTTTAAAGGTTAATAGGACGTTTATGGAACAGGAAGCAAGTAGAATGAGGTGGCGGGAACATGAGACAGAACCACTACAGTCCCTCAGTAAATGCTCAGTGCGCTGACCAGAAACATGGGATTATGAGCAAAGAGTAGGAGAAAACACACCAGAGGAACAAAGATGCATATTAAGACATAAGTTGAAAGAATTCACTGAAAAATTGATAAATATATAAATATGAAGGAAGTGCTGTACAGTGGTACCTCGGTTTACGAATGCCCCTGTTTACGAACTTTTCGGGTTACGAGCCCAATTTGTTCGGAAAATTTGAATCGGGTTACGAATTTTATACGGCCGACCTCGCGCATGATGGCACGGCGATCGCGCCTCAGGTTTACCAATGCCTCCCTCCTAGTGATTATCCCGCCTGAATTCTTTGCAAGGATTTACAGTTTTTTTTTCAAATTTTTGGCTATTTGAACATAAAAGTTGTTATTATATCTCTCGCCATGGGTCCCAAAAAAGCCAGTGGCAAGGTTCAAGGCAAGAAAACTCATGTGAGAATGACCATAGTGAGTTAAAACAAGAGATCATTCGTAAACATGAAAATGGTACACATGTTGTTGAACTAGGTAGGCAGTATAACAAATCTTCAGGGGAGGAGGAGGCGGCAGTAGAGGATGCCCCTTCCTCATTAATTAAGAAAATGTGTGCAGTATGGAAAGAACTGCAAAGTTTTGCTGAAAAGAATCACCCCAGATAAAGCTTTAGTAGGCCGTTGCATTGATCTTATTAATGACAATGTGATGTCTCACTACAGACAAGTGTTACAAAGAAGGGAAAAACAATCTTCAAGAAAAACAATGAGAAAATCATGCAGTGAGCCAGAAGCAGGTCCTAGTGGTATACAGGCAAAACGTGCCAGTGTGTGTACGCCAGAAAAGTCATCACTGCCTGATGTTATAATGGAAAGGGATCTTCCATATGCCAACATGAGTCATCAGTAAAGGTAAGTAATAACTTGTACATACTTTTGTAGTGAAGATTTGGGTGAATTAGGTATAAAATTTACTGTGAAGTGAATTTTTGGGGGAGTCAGGAATGGATTAATTCATTTCCCATTATTTCTGATGGGGAAATTTGCTTCGGTTTACGAATTTTCAGGTTACGAACTGTCTCCAGGAACGGACTAAATTCGTAAACCGAGGTGCCCCTGTATTCCTTATCATGGCCCTTGTGGATTTGATCACAGAGGAAGGAAATATTAATGGGATAGTCCAAATTACAACGGAAATGTGAGATGTCATGACTCTCCATGGTATTCATAGCTGTTTTTCTTCTTGGGCATAACTAACCAAGCTAAATCTATAATGTTAGTTTTTTTTTCAATAAAATTAGCTGTTTTTCAGGGAAGAGAAATTAACATATACCTATTCAGGCTCAGTGCCCATACAAAACCAAGGAAGATTAAGCAAATTTAGACATTAGTGCTGTATTGGCATTCAGATTGAGTTAAAAGAACAAAAAACAGCATGCAGTCTTCAAATCTAGCTCACTTATCCGGATTCCGGTAAACCGGATATTTGTATTATTCGGCCAAAATCACACCTGGATAATTTTCTGGCAAAACTTCACAATATCCTGATAGAGATCCAGATAACCAGAGGTTTGGCTGGATATCACAGACAGGCATAGAGTTTAAATCAAATCTGGATAATTTTCTGGCAAAACTTCATATACCTTGATAGAAATCCAGATAACCGAAGACTAGGTTTCATAAATTTTCAAGAATTACACATTTCAAGAGCTTCATTATCAAGCAAGAAGGCAAACTGCAACAAGGTGAGCTTAAGTTTCGCTTTTAAATTATATTTTTGATTTATAGTGTGTGATGAAGTTAAAATTATGTTGGTTGGAGTACAAAAATTTTTGAATATTGTCATTTTTTGACTTCCCCTGTAAGAATTCTGCTTATCCAGATGTCTGGTTATCCAGATAGGGGTCTTTCCCATATTGTTCGGATACATTTCACGTAAATACTCAAGGTCTAGATATCTAATATTTCAACTAACAACAAGAACCACAGCTGTCAAGCTGTGATTTGAGAAAGTTAAAAGTACTTCAGCAATTAATTCCTATTTCATATATGGTTGTTCCGCATTTAATATTTAATAGATCAGCAATTATTCATCGCTTATCAATAATATATATATATATATAATATATATATATATATATATATATATAGATAGATATATTAGATATCTCTATATATATAATATCTATATATATATTATTATTGCTAAAGGATGAATAATATATATATATATAGATATATAGATATATCTCTAAATATAGATATATAGATATATATATATATATAGATAGATATATATATATTATTGATAAATGATGACTATATATATATATATATATATATATATATATATATATTATATATATATATATATATATATATATATATATATATATATATATATATATGCAAACAAGCCTGAATGGTCCCCAGGACTAGATACAACTGAAAACTCACACCCCAGAAGTGACTTGAACCCATACTCCCAGGAGCAACGCAACTGGTATGTACAGGGATGCCTTAAACCGCTTGACCATCACGACCGGACATAAGGAAGTGATAGCCTGAGCTATATGAACCACTTCCCCGCCGGCACCTGGATGGTTATCTTGGGCATAGCATTTTATCAAATCACCTCTTTTTTTGGGGCAACACGTGAGGAACACAAATGCAAACAAGCCTGAATGGTCCCCAGGACTAGATACAACTGAAAACTCACACCCCAGAAGTGACTTGAACCCATACTCCCAGGAGCAACGCAACTGGTATGTACAGGGATGCCTTAAACCGCTTGACCATCACGACCGGACATAAGGAAGTGATGGTCAAGCGGTTTAAGGCATCCCTGTACATACCAGTTGCGTTGCTCCTGGGAGTATGGGTTCAAGTCACTTCTGGGTGTGAGTTTTCAGTTGTATCTAGTCCTGGGGACCATTCAGGCTTGTTTGCATTTGTGTTCCTCACGTGTTGCCCCAAAAAAGAGGTGATTTGATAAAATGCTATGCCCAAGATAACCATCCAGGTGCCGGCGGGGAAGTGGTTCATATAGCTCAGGCTATCACTTCCTTATGTCCGGTCGTGATGGTCAAGCGGTTTAAGGCATCCCTGTACATACCAGTTGCGTTGCTCCTGGGAGTATGGGTTCAAGTCACTTCTGGGGTGTGAGTTTTCAGTTGTATCTAGTCCTGGGGACCATTCAGGCTTGTTTGCATTTGTGTTCCTCACGTGTTGCCCCAAAAAAGAGGTGATTTGATAAAATGCTATGCCCAAGATAACCATCCAGGTGCCGGCGGGGAAGTGGTTCATATAGCTCAGGCTATCACTTCCTTATGTCCGGTCGTGATGGTCAAGCGGTTTAAGGCATCCCTGTACATACCAGTTGCGTTGCTCCTGGGAGTATGGGTTCAAGTCACTTCTGGGGTGTGAGTTTTCAGTTATATATATATATATATATATACATATATATATATATATTATATATATATATATATAATATATATATATATATATATATATATATATATATATATATATATATATATGTGTTATTGTGTTGTGTTGGCCATAGCCTCAGAGAAAAAATAAATGGCCATCGGCGAAAATCTCTGCATTACACTGCGAAAGAAATTAAAATCATGGGGAGCATTTATGTCTATAAGGTGAATGACACCACACAGCACTGATGCGGTGTTAAGCAAATCTATAGCCTATTTATGCATGGTGAGGCTGTCCCAACTGGATTGTCTGTTGCCTTATGAAAAATGTCATTCAGGGTGCTGGGGCTGCAAAGGTATTCCACTTTGTGGTGCATTCTACAACACTGGAATAATGTATCCCCACTGTGTCATCTAAGTTATCCAGTACAATTTCCTTGGCTAGGTCATCTGATGCAGAGGAGGAAGGTAGGAAGGTTGGAACAGCAATCTGATGGTAGTGTGGATACCAAGTCTGATTGAAAGAGTGGCTTGTTTCCACTGTGAATCATTTAGAGGGAGGTTGTGACTGTTTCTAGTATGGTCTTCAGCAGGATGTTGTGTGCTTCAAGCATGAGAAGATTTGTGAGCATCGTTGCTGCCAATCCTCTTTTTCCATCCTCTTTAGGCAAGTTATTTTCTTTCATGGGATCTTGTTAATGGCATTCTGCTCAAGAGAAGCCCAGAGGGTGGTGCTGTCTGTTAGGCTGATTGTGTAAACTCCATGCAAGATGGCTTTTTACTTGATTTATGATGTCTGAATTATAGGTGACTATTTCACCTTTGGAGAAGTTTAGCGTGAAGCCTTTGTTGTCTCCTGGCTCTTGAATTTTTCCGAGGTCCTCAAAGAAGGAATTCTGTAGAACCAGATATGTTGCCAATATCCAAGCGCCAGATAACATTCTGAGCAATCTTTTGGTGATTTTTTTAATGACTGAGCAGAAAATGAGATGGGTAAGGAGACAACCCCACTGGACACCTTCACATGAGTTAATTTTGTGTTCAGGAAAAAGTAACTTTGAATCACTGCTGTAGAGGAGGAATATGCAGGTGAACAGTCTTGAACATTGAATCATTTCTGACAATGTTAACAAATTTCAAAATTGTTTGATCAGTTTCTTATGGTTTGACATGTTGGCAATGTACACTCATGCTGCATGGGCAGCCATTTTACAGAAGATAGTTAACATGAAAAATGCACAATAAATTGGCACAATTTGTAGAACTTCTTGAAATCTGGGCAAGATCTGAGAATTAGAGTCTAGGCAAGATCTACGAGTTTTTTCTGTATTGTCACACTTATTCAAACACTGGAAAAGGTAGCTGGCAGCTTTTGGCTCTCTTGTTATTTTGATTAACCTAGAACCCAGATACTGTACTGCAAAGAGCTCTTGGGATTTTTCACCCCAAATGTCAATAGTCTCCAAAGCAATGGGGATAAAATTGTATTGACGATCCAGTTCACTTTTAATTTCAACATGATAGATATCTATGAGGAGAACTTATCTGTAAAGTTGATTTCACCTCTGGATTATTTCATGCCCCAGCCTCTAAACCTTATTTGTCAAAAGTAATGTCACATTTCTGCATGAACACTAACTCAAAATGAAAATATACCATATAATTTTATTTTTAATATGGTTAATGGATTCCAACAGTATTGGAATCCATTGGAATAGGCAACAGAGTTACTATTCATATTATATTTTTCTCACATTCAATGAGTGAATTTAAACTCATCATATGATGATTATCTAGCAGGAGAAACTGATTGCAAAGAGATTTCAACTTTATCCCCAGTATTTCCCATTCCTCAGTTCTTGTTATTCCTTGCTATTCAAAGGTAAGGCCATGAACCCCTATTGCAATTAATAATTAAGGAGATTGATATCATAACCATTTTAAGAATGTTATTTATGGCACTTCCCCTGACCTAATAATCTCTAACCATCAATGGTCACATTGGTGACCGCAATGAAAAATAGCCAAAATTTTGAAAAATGTGGTGTGGTGGAAATTACTTTAATGTTCCCGATTTCATGGCAACCCTTTCCAAAATCAGGATTTTTTTCCTACACCTTCAAATTTTGTAGGAGAGATACAGTGGGCAGATTAGGTTCATTGTTCAAGGTTGTTTTATATGGAGGTCTGGATGGATGGGGATTTTGGCCATGTTTTCACAACTCTTGACTGCACAAAGTCTGACAGTCCCCCAACATTTCCACCACTATACTCAGAAATCACAATTGCGTGATGCATAAAATGAACAAATCCACAAGGATTTGTTCATTTGACAAGGATTCATTTGACAATCCACAAGGATGTTCATTTGATGCATCATGCAATTGTAATTTCTGTGTGTAATGAAGTAAGGGCGAAGAGGGAGAACGGCCTATTGACATAGCTCGAGTGCATGGGGGGAGTTGTGTAAAACCCTGGTTTGTGCCTCGGAGAGGCTGCAGGATCCAGTAAGTTCAGTAGAACTTCGGTTTCAACTCCTTTTGACCATGTCGTAGCTCAGTCGATTAAGGCAGCGTCTGGGATGCTCTCGGACGCAGGTTCGAATCCTCGTCACGGCCCTTGTGGATTTGTTCATTACCACCACTAGTCAAGAAAAAGGAGGCCTTCAGTAATTCCTTGATTCCTGCTGGTGCTCAGCTGAACCCTATGAAATCCATTTAGACTATAGTTTCAAGAAAGAGAATGCAAGACTCTATGGTAGAAGAAAGAAAAAAAAAAAAAAAAAAAAAAAAAAAAAAAAAAAAAAAAATGGTATTCCCTGAATGTCAATTATTCTCATCTCCTAGGCCAGCACTCCAACCTGCCACATCTAAAACCCACAGGCAATCCAGCTTGGACAGCCACATCATAGATGGAGTAGTTACTATATGTCTTAATATTGCACCAACATAATGTGAGATTGTTCATCACATAGCAGTGATGGCTTCCCGTGCAAGTGATTGTCTATTAGTATACCCCCATTTCTGCAAAAGGCACGTGTCTCAAACTGCAAACCCTCTGAATTGCAGTGGCTCTCCTCCTCGCTACACCAATCCACAATGTATATAAGTGTAAAGTATTTGCAGGAAGGCAGAGGCAGACAAATGCAGTCAGTATGGCCTGACGCCAAAGCACATGGGGCTGGCACTCAATGCGCAGTGAAGGCAGTGACATTATCAAGAGTAATTACCACAGCTGGGTGTCCAGAAGAGGAAAAGAGCCTTGTTTCCTAATGTTCCACATTTCTGCCATCTCACTGGCTGCCCTGATGGAACTATAATGCACCCCCCTTGAAGAATGGTAGGCGATTAGTGCAGAACTACACGTGTATCATCCTTGATTGATACCTACATGGAATTTATTATTGGCCATGCAGGTGATACTGCCACATGTAGGTACTCAGCCAAGCTCCATAAGTACAGAGAAATGGACCATACAAGTGCATATGTGGGAGCCTCACAAGGCTACACCAGGTGTTATATATTTTCTTATATGAGGCAAAGGGTCTGAACTAATACAACCAGAGTTAGTATACGTTTAAAAAATATTTATATATACGTTTAATGTTGGGAAGGGATATGAGAAGAAATTCTAATCAGTTATGTATGGAATGAACACACTACTCTCAACAGATGTCAGGTACCACATGCACAGGTCACTAAGAATTGATTCTCAGTATGTGAGTAAGCGATATCATACATTCTCAGCCTCCAATATACTTGCTTGAAGTACTGGAATTGTTTCTCAATTGTATGGATATACTAATCCCTTACACTTGGGGCTAGGGCATAGATATTTGATCAAGTAACAACTTTTACACTGCATTAGGGCAACCTAGGTTCTTGGCAGCCAGTCAAATTCCTAAGAATCAGTTTGTAGTGAATTACATTTACAGTCGAGTATGTAAAATTTGAAATCATCGGCTCTGAACCCTTTGGGATATTGTTTTCAGATTGTACAGACCTGTTTCCCTCCATGTTGGCATAAATTTTTAATATAATTATATGTTAAATGTTTATTATTTAACTTTATTTATTTGCAATTTTTTGTTATATATATATAAACGTGTTACAAATCATCAGTAAATCTATTTTTATTTAGCAAGAAGTCAATTATGTGGAGTATGCACAGGAGGGGAAAAGATGAGTGCAATATTTTTTTAATTTTAGACTTTTTGGTCATTGTAATAAAAAAAGTTTTGAAGTTTATGGAATTTTGTTCATATTTTCATAAGTATTAAATATAATATTGTTAAATCCTTTCAGATTTTGGGTATACAGTATTTTAATTTTGGATCTTTGGATATTAGATGCTCGACTGTATAGGTGATCTTGGGGGAACATTCAGGTTAAAATTATATATGAAGACTATTTTACCCACAGGTTATACACTGTACTGTACTATGTCTCAAGCTCTTTTCAACTAGGACTAGGCTGACTGAAGCCTTGAGATGAGGCAAAACATGCTGGGAAAGTCTTCTAAGTGGTGTCTATTATATAACTTCTGATTTACACAGAATTATCATAAACTGCTCATATAGAGTTCAGTATTGTGATAGTTTCTAGGTAATTCATGACTGATGAAGCCAGCTTATCATGCATTTAGTTTTATACAATTTTTATGTAAATATATACAATACAACTTCTAATAAACATTGAGAGGTTATATACAATTTATTTAAATTAATGCCTAAAAATTGCTTAGTAAAAACTTTGATTTTATTGGAGCACTTAATGGATCGTAATGAACTCACTTGGTGCTTACCTAGAAAACCAGAATTACTTATCATGTTTAAGGGGAGTTTGAATCTTGTTGTAGAGATACTATTGAGAACATGATCAGGTATTAGATCTCAGAAGGAAAGAGCACCTATCAGCAAATATACAGGTGATCTACTGATACAGGTAAGCATTAAATATGACCCTTTTAAACTCTTATAAATCTCTTACTTTTGTTCTAAAATTAGAAGAAATGTGGTATTACCATCACGTGCATTCGGCAAAATACAGAATTAATAAATAATGTTGGATTCGTGTTGCTGGTATCACACATTCTGCTAATTATGCTGGATTGTTACTATATTTACAAACCAGTCTTGAACAGTAAATCACTAACCACAGCCTGGTGCTTGTGCATGCATACCTGGCCTGTGAGCCACTACTTGATGTATGGCTCATAAATTGAATAGAATGTGTTTTGCATGTATTTGTTTGCTTTGTTGATGCTTAATTTTTATTATTATGGGTATATTTGCTTTCTTGATGTTCCCTAATTTTGTATGTTATGTTTGCTTTGTGCAGTCTTGAATAATCATTTCTGAGAGAGAATGTTTCTAAGTGTTCTCTCTTTAACACCATTAACAACACTGCTCACACTCGACTCAAGAAAGAGTTGTACACAATGTTCTGATATTTCCAACAAGAATTTTCCTTTAAATTTCTTAGTGTTAAGTTGTCATTTTATTTATTTTCTTTAGTTATTGCAAAAGTGTGCCGACTCCTAAGGTATAATAATGTAAGCAAGTACAGTACTATTAATAGGGATTAAAGAGTAAAATAGACATGATTGCACAATTCACATCTTGGTACCAAACTTTCATTACAATAAAAACAAAATTACATACAATCAGTAAACATTTTCCCATTATTGTACTATGAAAGCTGCTATGTTGACCTGCCAGTGCTGGAACACCTCTTGTTTCTCTCTCTTTTTTTTTTTTTTTTTTTTTTTTACAATCTTTTTTGTTTGCCAATATTTGATATGTGTAATAAGTGAAATTTGCATGATTATTCTTTGTTGAGATCATTTCATAGTAAACTTTATTTTTTTTATTTGTAAACTCACATGAAAATAGAAAAGAAAATATATAAGATTGATATAGCTCATACCGTAGTTTCATTGTTGATATATAAAATATGGCTCTAATATTAAAGTGCCCTTTGTACAGTATATAAAATTAAACTGCTATTAAATTTCCTTCTTGTTGGTGAGTTTCTAATTCTTTGTGTATTCTTAATTTTCAGTTAACTCAATAATTCTTATCATTTTTTTGTGTGATACTAAATTGCATAAAGATATGCAACCCTTAACTGCTGTTGTAAATGTTAAAGATGCCTGTATACAGATCATGTGTAACCTCTACCCTCACCTCTCAATCATAATTCATGACTTAATTTGAAAAAGTACTTACAAGACAGAAATGTTGGATATTTTTAATCAGTTTACTTGGCATATAAGTGAGACTTATTGGTGGTGTCTCCCACAGCACTAAGAAACGTGGTAACAAGAGGGATGCTCTAAATGAAGATGAGAAAAAGAGGCTGAGCATGATGGCAGAAGAGGATGAAGAGGACGAAGGATAACAATTAAGGTGATAAAGTCATAAGTTGTGACAGAATCAGCTAACTTTCAGTCTTAGTAAGGCGTGACTAGCTTTGAGGAGGCCACTGGCATCTAGGTGCAAGGCTGGTGCGGTTGGGTTTAATACAAAACTTACATTTCTGATACTTGAATAAAGACTGAGCCTTTGAAAACATTTTGAAGGCTTGTGTTGGCTGATCTAGTCACAAGTGCAGTTGTAAAACACATGACTGAGGAATGGCATGGCTGTTGTAAGAATAGAATAAATTAACCAGACCCTTATGATTAGAAAATATATAAATTATATATATATATATATATATATATATTATACTGTATATATTTCATTCAGCTGTATCATCAGAGCCTCAAACTCATGACCATTAGAGGGGAAGACAGGGGCTCTACCAACCGAAGTACAAATACCCATAATAAGAGAGCGTACCAAAAACACACAACTGGTAACCAACGGAGACTTTCAACCCCTCCTGGGGTATCACTTGCGTCTGGTGATATTAGGTGATTCATGTGCCAGTCATATAAATTGCAAACCACAATAAACATGGAAATAACATTTTATTTATTCCAGTGGTGCAGGTGAATGAAATATTATTACCATGTTTATTTTGGTTTGCAATTTATATAACTGGCCAATGGATCACCTAATACCACCAGACTCAAATGATACACCCAGGAGAGATTGAAAGTTCCAGTTGGATATGAGTTGTATGTGTCTGGGACCCTCTCTTATCTTGGGTATTCGTCGTTAGGTGGTCGGTAGAACTCCTGTCTTCCACTCTGGTAGTCGTGAGTTCAAGGGTCCGATAGTGCAGGTAGATGAGATGTTATTTTATTCACCTGCACCATAGGTGAATGAAATATAATAGGAAAGCATATATATACATGGCTACTTTCTAATGCATCAAAGGAAGTCAAAAGATGCATAAGGAAGATTTCCATACTGCAGCTTTATGTAGAATCAGAGGTCATACATTGATGATAGTAAAGACAACTGCTACAGAGATGTGAAAAAGTGTTTCTTGTCAAAGAGAACTGCTGGATGTGGTAGTATGGTCTGAAAGGCATAGAGAACTTGGTAAATGTGATTAATGTACAGTTCAATTTGGGACATCATGAGCTGCAGCTCTGTTAAGTAAAACCACAAATAAGTAATCACTACTAAATTATTCTAAGACATTTTACTTTTACAGCCAGCCAGCCATGCCACTTTCAGTTTGATGATGTGTATGTTCACTGCTTGTACAGACAAATTATTATTTATGTTCCTTCAAACCAGGAGAACTGATGATTAATTAAGACTTGGACTTTATCATAAAGTTTCCATTAAGGATTACATCTGACAATACATATTTATTAATACTTATTTATCATTGAATTACTACTGTTTATTTATATTGTGTGTAACTTTTTAAATTTGTTAAACAAATTTGGCTCCTGGTTTTGAATTTAGAGAGAGGTGCAATACAAATGTTGCTCTTAATGTACTGTTGTTCACTCTGCTTTCCTTATTTATGTTAGAACATTGTTCTGCCCATTGTTCACTGATGTTACAGCGTTGTTCTGCCCATCATTCACTGATGTTACAACGTTGTTCTGCCCATCTTTCTCTGGGCAGCTGAATAACATGAGACATCTCTGACAAAATTCATATAACCTTGTAAGTCATTTAAAATTAATATGAATGAACAATTATTATAGTCAAACTTACTAACAGCCATTAAGGTTATGAACAAAGACTGGAGAGTTCTCCATCAGTCTGACTTTCATCATAAGGGAAAGAGAACTTCCATGCATGTGTTTCCACAATCACCTGATATAGTAGTTGAAATATGTGCTTGCTATTTATTGTTGTAATATCATTTTGACATATTATGTTATCACTTAACATTAAGTTTAACAAAAGACAAAATATGAATATAACCTGGTATGTGAACAGTTAAAAATAATGTCCATTTTGTAGATCCTGTGCTAAGTTGTGATAGTATTTTTATGGTATAAGTAGAGCATAATGCTTTTGTGAAGTTATGCAGTATTAAGACAAAATAATTATACATAGCAGATTGCAATTAAAAATACTTTGGAAAATAAATATATATATATATATATATATATATATATATATATATATATATATATATATATATATATATATCATACTGTATATAGTGTATTAGTATATTTTGGTAGCAGTCTTTCTTTTAAACATATTGCATTGAAAATGACAGAAAGTTTTAAATTCATGTTTCTGGCACTAATCTTCTCGATATTCCTTATGTTTTTCTTCACTGAAGCAGGAAGTTGAAAAATTAACTCTCCAAAGTTCATGTTTACTTTTAATTTGGGTCTGATGCCTAGTGATGCATTTTGTAAGGTCTCTCCTCACATTCTCAAAGACAAATTCTACTGTGCTTAGCACCTGGTTATATCCACTTATGGTGAGGTGGTTAGGTGACATTTGGATGAATGACATTACATGGGGCAATATTAATAAGGTATTAAATGTACAGTGTCAACATAGTGTGTGACATGTTAGCAACTTATGTACTTCTGGCTACTTCCATTCTTGTTGCAGGGTCATTCGGTCCAGCTTCTGCGTTGGCCCGGGGTTTTAAGGTGGGTAGAATGCAATTGTGTATTAGCTGGTTATTGATTAATTCAATATTTAATCATTGATTCAATATTCAATCAATATTTATTGAAATCAATATTCAATCAATAACCATCTAATACACAATTACACTCTACCCACTTCAAGACGCCGGGCCAATGCAGAAGCTGGACCGAATGATCCTGTAACAGGAATGGAAGTAGCCAGAAGAACATAAGCTGCCAGCATGTCACACTCTTATGTTGATACATTTAATACCTTATTAATATTGCCCCATGTAATATCATTCATCCATATATCACCTAACCACCTCACCATAAAAGAATATAACCAGGTGCTAAGCACAATAGAATTTGTCTTTGAGAATGTGAGGCGAGACCTTACAAAATGCATCACTAGGCATCAGACCCAAATTAAAAGTAAAAATGAACTTTGGAGAGTTAATTTTTCAACTTCCTGCTTCAATGAAGAAAAACAAGGAATATGGAGAGGATTCGTGCCAGAATCATAAATTTAAAACTTTCTGTCGTTTTCAACGAAATATATATATATATACCTATATACGGTCTGTGTGTGTGTAAATCGCAAAGAAATTAACACAATCCTTCCTTCGTTGTCTGAAATATATGCATCATATATATATGTGCATACATGCTGCATGTATACATACATACATACATCATACATACATACATACATACATACATACATACATACATACATACATACATACATACATACATACTTACCATATTTGCCAGCGTAAAAGACACATTCTCACATAAGCTGCGTCCCTATTTTACAAGGATATTTTGTGGAAAAGCTATTTTAGTATGTTTCATCATACATTTATTGAAAGATATTTTAAAGTGGTTTTTCAACCCCAACTCTTACCTCCTCTAAGATTAGCTGTATAGTTGCTTATATTATAGGCAAGAGAATTGCTAAACAGGATGTGAAACTTGTTTTTCTGGATGTGTAGCTGCATCAAGCCACCAGGGCAGCACTCATGGTCGTGGTGCACCATCGCTGCACTCTGGTTGTTGTCATTCACTCATTGCAGATGACTGACAGGCAGATGAAAGTCTAACATATCTTTCAAATTTTAGGAGCATTTTTCATTTAGATAATGAATAAATGTTTCTTAAAGGTAACACAGTCATTAAATAATGTATGACATATATCAGGCGTGGGTTATGTATGCTGGGTAAGGAACTGAGCCAATGTGAGCTTCCTTCATAACTGCCAACCTATCGTCAGCAATTTTACGCANGTACACCATGTACAGTTCTGCAGGTATATAGTTGATGACATTGATATGCCTACTTGGTCTATTTGGCATGCCATCTCAGTCCTCCTCCTTTGGTAAACACCTTCCTACAAGGCATTTGCTGGCACAGTGATGTCACATGTAACAATTTTGGAGTTCCAGATACATTGGAAGAACTAGGGAAGGTATTTGTTTTTTGAGTTTTGAGAGTTCCTCTATTTTATAATCCCGGCCTGGACCAGACTTGTTTGCTGATAACTTTCTCCTTCTGCAGGCTCACATATCTGCTACATCCTGGTTGATCCAACATTTTTCTGCAAACATTTGTCCAATTGCCTTTTGAACACCTCCATTTGTGTTCCAGGAATATTTTAAGAATTACTGGGAGGAGGTGAAAAGCTGTGGGCCTCTTGACATTCAAACAGTGTTCTCAGATTGTGTCTCTGGCACCTCTACTCTTCACTGGATCTTTTCTAGGCTTCTTACTTTGGCACTTGGATTGATGGCTAGCCAATTATTAGCAAAACCCTTCACTGCCCTTGTCAATGACCCAAATAATGACATTTCTTGAGGTCTCAAATATTGTGTGGAATGTGTTGTTATACCATACCTTATTTCCACTCATCTTTTTCCTTTGCCAAATGGTAATTGACATATTGGGGAAATATTGTCATAATACTGTATATATATATAACTCATTTACTGAAGTTTCCAACTAGCTATTGATTAAATGTTTTGAGGAGATACTTATACAGCACATTGATGCTGTGATGCATAATCACAGCACGGTGATTATGCATCTGGTGTTGACCATCTCCAGGCGGTTGCAGTTCAGATGTGTTGACTTGCTCATCACACTTTTGTCCAACTTGCTATTCTGAGGAAGTAAAACCACAGGCAGGGTAATCTTTCCATCTGCAGTCACCATAGCTGGAAAAAACACAGCATTAATGTGTATAGCTTAGGGGGTATTCTACATATTGCTACACACTATTTAGGCTACATATAGTATAAAAAGAAATGTATTCATAGGCCTAACCATCTTGAGGTTATCTTTAGATGATTTCGGGGCTTTAGTGTCCCCGCGGCCCGGTCCTCGACCAGGCCTCCACCCCCAGGAAGCAGCCCGTGACAGCTGACTAACACCCAGGTACCTATTTTACTGCTAGGTAACATGGGCATAGGGTGAAAGAAACTCTGCCCATTGTTTCTTGCCAGCACCCGGGATCGAGCCCAGGACCACAGGATCACAAGTCCAGCGTGCTGTCCGCTCGGCCGACTGGCTCCTCATCATCCATACATTATATGAAAACATCATATGCAAAAGTGGCAACTCTAACCTACTCATAGACCTACATCGCATATTCGGAACCAGTGAGCTTTAAGGCCTGACATTTATTTTATATGTAAGGTAGCAAGCATTTCACTATGATTTGCTGTGTGTTTTGTAGATGATTTAGCGAATGTTTACTTTGCCATCCAAATACAAGCAATAGGGCATTTCCGGTACTATCAAGCGTTTTAAGACTTCGTCCTGTAATAGAAAATTACTCCAGTGATTCCATTACATCAAATATCATCATAAATATAAGTAATAATCATCCTAACCAAGAAATTTATATTTTTACACTTTCACGTTCTGATAACGCTGAAATGTGTCATGTTCACTTCGTCAGTAAATATTCACATAATGCTAAAATGTGTCATTCAATTGCTATTCTTAATAATTTGTATATTCATTACCATTGTGCATAATCTATTATAGATACTTTTGTTTTTGCATCTTTTCTATAGAAAATTCATATTGTGAACATTCTGACACCAAATTTATAGTTATAACCCAACAAATACACTAACTTTGAAAATTTAAAATGATTGTAAACATTTCTGTATCACTGAGCAGCCCGTGAGCAGCCCTGAAGCCCAGAATGTTTATAGTTGGGAATGCGTGGAGATTTTTACAACCAAAAATATCCCCTGACTTTTTTTCCCTGCACTGATTTGTGTTGTTTTCTTGTTTAACTATTTTTCTAGTAAGTAATGTTACTGCTCTCTTCATATATGTTACTGCTCTCTTCATATACAGTACAGTATAGTATTAATCATTATACCATTCAAGGTGGTGACCATTTCTTGAATAAGAGAGAGATCAAATTTACACACAAAATAAAAAATATAAAGTATATTTATCACCAAGTTTATAATTCAGTTCAAAATGCATAATTATATATATAGTACAGCACTTTTATGCACTGTGCAAAAAATATATTGTAACATTGATTATTTATGTTGAAAATCATACAAATATAATTATTGTAAAGTGAGGTGTGAGTGTGAAGGTGCATGAGAGGTATTCTAGTGGGTCAGGGGGGGTTACATTTGTTTCTGTTGCTTATAGATGGCATCACCTACCACTTTTGGTCCAGATACCACTTTTGGTCCAGATACCACTTTTGGTCCAGATACCACTTTTGGTCCAGATACCACTTTTGAGATACCAATTTGAAAGGTTGAGGACTTGGAGGAAAGTTGAATATTACATGTAGTGAAGGACAATTTTTGATACATATATTTGGCAAGAGTCAAATCTTGGCAAGAAGAATAATAATAAATGTAATTATCCACAAAATAGTTACCAAGCATCAGTTTACATTGTAAGTAAACTGTCCAAGGCATACTCAGTGCATATTAATGTGTTCGGAATGCAGAAAGTGGCATATATATAAATTTATGCAGAGTACAGGTAATACTATGTGGAAATATATGTATTATTCAGTTAGACCCAATATGATATGAGAACACCTTCCCTGAGTCTCCAAGTAGTATTAAACGTGGAGTATTGCTATAAACCTATTGGGAAGAATCATATACTGTACAATTAAGATTAAAAATATTTATTTTCCTTGTGTACTGGTAATTTATGCATTGACTGACCTGCGTTCACAATTTTCTAAATCAAGTGCTGTTTTGAGAACTTATATTCGACAAAATTATTAAATATTCTAATTACAGTACTGTATGTTGATACTGTATTTAATTTCATCAAAAATTGACCACAGAAATAGTTACAGCTGCTGGACAACCAATGAACAAATTTAAGTTTCAGTTGCTGGTTTACCATGTAATATAAATTTATTGTTTAAATTACTGTATTTTACTACATAGAAGAGGATCACGTAGAATGAAACATTCAAATTGTACTTGTTGAAACAGAATCGAGAGATATCCCGTAATATTCACATGTAAAGTACTGGAAGGTCAGGTTCCATGCCTGTGCAGTAATAAATCAAATGAAAAGTCGTGGCACCATACGGTCAATTAGGGAACATGGTGAAACCATCAGACATGTACAACTCTTCAACTTCTTGTTATCAAATATTAGAAATATTGCTGAATATACAGTAGAAGCTTTCAAGCGAGATGCTGATGCTTTTTGCTGATGTTATCTCATTTTCTAACTATCATGGCTGTGTGGGCCCTGTAGGCAACGAAGACAGACACCTCATAGAGCAGGCAGTAACCAAGAAAGAATTGCCCCAGGCTGTAATTGGAAAAGAATTGTTGAAATTGCTTATAGGTAAATTTACAGGTAATCTACCTTATTAACTCAGGCTATCTCATCACCAAAAATCCTGTATCACTGCTATAATTTATTTAATATTATCTCTTAATCTTTTAGGATCACTTAAAATATTATCAGTTACTTGTAACTGTACTGCTTAAAGCTGGTACAGTTACAGTTTAAGCTGGTACCAGCTTAAAGCTGGTACCAGCTGCTTACAGCTGGTACTTATATACATATAAGTACAGTATATATTTCTTTCACTTGGGCCCCCCTAGGAACCTCGAACTCCAGATCCCAAGAGCGTATGCACTCTTTAATTTCAGTTTATTACAGTTGCCCATTCATGCTGCTTCCTGTGACATTTTTATATACTTTTGCATGGATTATTTTGCATTATTATACTTTGAATAGTTGAGATAGTATTCCCAGTAAATATCACTAATGCTAAATACTGTATAGTAACTACTTTATACTTAAATTTTTATATATCCTATAGTAGACTGCTTGCTTGACCAGGATGGGACACCATGACCATAGTTCTCTTCCAATAACTACACCTAAGTAATTACGTACATTATGTACACAAAATATTAATCAGTAAATCTGATATTGGAAGGACAATACAAATAATATTTGGAATTTCAAAAACAAGTTGAGTATGGGAAGCTCTTTGTTCCCTCTGACCCAGCAATAGCGCTATCTTTGAGAGAGTTATCTTTTAGAAAGAATGGTCTCTTTCAGTGATAGTATTCTCTTTCAGAGATATAGTGTTCTATTTCAGAGAGATTGTTTTCTGTTTCAAAAAGACTATATTCTCTTTCAGAAAGATTGTATTCTCTTTCAGAGAGATAGTGTTATTTTTAAAGGAAGATGGTGTTCTCTTTCATAAAGATAGTATTAAATTAATAAAGGTAATTATTAAGATAGTTATTATAGATAATTTTATTATAGGTAAATAATTATTAAGATATTATTCCACAAAGATAGTTAGAACTAGAATTAGAAACTTTCTTCATAACAACTTATATAAATCATTACAATAAAGACTGGACTAGACTGGAATTGTGTTCTAAATCTGATAAATAGTATTCTCCCATTGAGATCTAGAATTCTTTTTTAAAAGACATAGTGTTCTCCTTCTAATGGATCATGTTCTGTTTTTGAGAGATAGTGTCCTCTTGCAGATAGTGTTCTCCTTCAGAGAGATAGTTGGGTTCAGAGTATGGGTGCCCAAGATTTTTCCAGGAGGAGCAAAGTGCAATGACATTACACACAAAAATATAAAAATGGCTAAGAGCAGGATTTTTATTAAGTTAGAACCAAGCTATAAACCTACACAAATGCAGATTCTTATATTTAGAACAAAATTGTATAATATTACTAATACTGTAATTTGGTAATATGAATGTAGCCTTAAATTTGAGCATTTGTCATTATTTTAGAACATCACTCTCTCCCTGCCCCCTTATTCTGGAAACTAAAGCTCTTAGCTTGGAGTGTATAGTTGACTAGCTTGGAGTGTATAGTTGACTTCATTCATGAGTCCCTGTCAGGAATCCCAGGCGGGATAGAAATGGAAATCACGTTTCTTTTCACCTAATGTTTCAATTCACCTATCAGCAAATAGGTGTCTAGGAGATAAGCAACTGTTAAGGAGTTGCATCCTGAAGTGGGTTAGATGTTCTGCTTTGGGGGACCTTGATAGAAGCCCAGAGTATATATACACAGGCTTCCTGTCCCAAACAAAATGAAAACTAATTCAATTATCATGGTAGATGTCCAGAAATAAAAGCCGTTTCTTAGTCAGGTAACTTAATCGATATTTTTGAAAAGTTTAAATTTATTTAATTAATTCGAGAAATAAAAAGCACTACAGTATTTACAAAGAAACTGAAGGTGTCTTATGATCATTGTTAAATTAGTTTGATTTCTTCCATCAAAACAGCTTTGTTTGAATTAATTTTCTCCCTTTTCACACTCAACATACACAACTTGGATAACCGATCATCTGTCATAGTTGATCTGAACCATGCTTTAAATTTGCACACTGTCATAGGCAATGTTAATAAGATGATAATTGCCTGGTGAATGGATGGAAATAGTTACGTTTCTGGGGGAGCCCCGTCGGCTCCCCGGAGCTATCCCAGGCTGATATGCTAATTTCAGACTTTGGCATCAGTCATGTGTATGGAGTTCTTAGGCCTACCGGAGACCACGGCCAGAAACGGCCCCCTCAGAGAGGCACGGGGAGCAATGGCCTATAGAAGCCCCGTGTGGTTGGAAGCATTCTATGTCTGCCATCGACCGGGACAGGCCCCAGAAAGGTAAGCGCCCCAAAACAAACCCCTATTCTGGTTAAAATTGCTACCAAAATCCGAACTAGTGGATAGAACTCCCAAACAGAAAAACAAGCAAACTAGTGACGTCACACGTCACCGCGCCGCTGTCTGCGCAGCTCCCCCTCCCCGGGAGGGGGAAGGTGGAGCCCAGACCTCCCACGCCGGCTATCCACCCATCAGTTCTTCGGCTGATGCTATAGGCACCGGTTATGTGCTCCGGCTCCAGTGGTTGTTTCAGCACTGCACCTAGAGTGTGGTGTCTGTTTTCTAGGTGGTGCGCGAGCCGGGAGTGATTCTCCAGTACTCGGGCTGCATGCGCCTAGGGTTCCCTTCCCTAGGTGACCTGTAAGTACTGCCCTTGGGACTGGGGCCACCTTCCACAAGTTCCTGGGGTCTGCCCTGCTAGGCCGTTTACTGCTTGGTTTTCGGCCGCTCTTTGTGTGCTCGGGTGTTCTGTCTCCCTTGTTCGCCTTAGAGTAAGGGGCAGTTTTGCACTGGTGGGGCGCAGGGTACTGTGCAGCTTGTCTTTTCCCAATCATAGCGGCCGGCTCTGTCCGCTTGGGTACGCTGTCCTCTTGCGGGGTTTTCTTTTTCTTTTTGTTTATCTACCTGGTGGGGGGGTCTGCCTTCGTTCTTGCCCTGGTGTCCTTGTGTTCTGAGTTTCTGGTGGTACCCCCTGCTAGGTCCCCGTGAGTGTACACGTCCCGGGGGTTCAGCTCTTAGAAAGTTGTTGGTAGTTTTGGGTGCGGTTAGCAGTACCCTGCCTGGGATTACCTGAGCGCGAGTCCTTATAGTAAACGCTCGGGACCCTGGGAAACCCCTGGGGGCGCGTGGGTCCGATGGATGTGACCCCAGAGCCCCCCCCTCGTTCCAGCGAGTTTGAGGGTTGCTCACCCTTGTTCTGGGTGACTCTGTTTTGCCTCCGTCTGCTGCCTGTGGGGTCGGTGACACCTTCGACCCGGAGCCCTGCGAGTTTGTTGCTCGTTATGGCTCGGTTACCCAGTTGTGCTCAGCTGGTGCGGGAGCAGAGGCGTTGCACTTGAGCATTGGTGGTGGCAACGCTCTCGTGGTAACTCCCCGGGAGCCCCGGGGCTGCCCCGTTTTGGTTCTTGTTTCCCCTGGATTCCCTTCCTGCCTGCATCCGGTTCCTTACCGTCTGTAGGTTCAGGGCGGGGTTTGGTGGTGTTGAGACTCGGGCAGTCTAGGGGAAATCCCCTTCCGGGGTAGTGACGGGGGCATTCGAGCTGTTCCTCCAGCCGTTGTTGTAAGAGTCTGCCAGTGGGCTCCCTTCCTTAGTGTTTTCACGGCGTCCCGGTTTTCTGGTACGGCCGGGGCTTTAGGGGGACGGCTCGGCCCCGGGGCCTGTTGTGTGGGTTCCCGGGGCTGCGGAGGGGCTGACTTGGGGGGCCTTGGCCCCATAGGACCCAGTGGGGGTTTTTATCCCCTCTCGGCGGGGCTTGTGGTACGCGGAGTGGGGTTTTCCTCTCCACTCGCCGTACGTGCTGTTGGGCGTCTGGCCCCTCCCCGGGCTCGGTTCCTGGGCCTTTGAGTCGGTTGGTTCCGTCATGTGGGTGGATGTTTCCCCCACCCTTTTTTTTGGGGGGGACGGTGTTTCGTCATGTTTCCCCGTTTGGGGGTTTACATGATACTGGTCTCGGGTGCGCATGCGCCTTTGTGTGCCTTCGGGANGAGGGGAATAGAGCTCATTGTTGCAATTCTTTTACTAAGTCGGGGCACAGTTGACTAAAGCACAGCTGGGAACATCCTGTGTGTAGGTTCGAACCCTCATCACGGCCCTTGTGGATCTGTTCATTTGATATATCATGCTATTGTGATTTCTGTGTATATAGAATAGAAGACAATAGAAAGAGATGAAATGAATTCAGTTGTCCTCAAAGTGAGTTGGAATTAATTATCTTTATCTCCACTGACAATAATGAACAAAGCCAGTGACTATACTTCAACTAATAGTGCACCAAATGAAGCCCTGAGAAAAGGCAGAAACCAGGAAATCCCTCAGCCATCAAGAAATAATGTTGGGAATTTAAATTACCTTTACACTAACTCAGAAGCTTGGTAGATTATATTTAACACATTTGGATCATATTTTCAGGCAGAGAATCTCAAAATACAGTTAAAAAAACTTTTTGTTACCTAAAGGGAAAAATCCTCTGGAGTAATGGAGAACATTTTCACATTCAGACATCACAGTTTGTCAGTGGTGAGGGAAGAGGGCATGAGGTCATGTGCAAAATGTATCATAGTTGGTCAATGGTTGGGGTGGGGGGGGGAAAGGAAGAAGTATGTGCAGAATGTATTAGCTAGTCAGTGGTGAGGAAGAGGGTTGAAAGTCATAGAGCTGCATTTATACAATTAGAATTGTAAACTCTCAAAGCTCTTGGAGTATTGGCAATAATTTACACTCCTATATGTTCTAGTTTAAGTACTGTACTTAATTTTGTGTTAAATATTGAAGTCATTTATATTTTTATTTGCAGATGGGTTAAGTTCGAAGAAGATGTGGAAGAGGGTGGAGAACGTTGGTCTAAACCTCATGTGGCAACGCTCTCTCTTCATTCCCTTTTTGAACTTAGGTCTTTCATTCTTAATGGAACTGTCATTCTTGATATGGATGCTACATCTTTGGAACAAATTTCAGATCTTTTGTTAGATAACATGATAAATCAAGGGACACTGACTTTAGAAGCCAAAGATAAGGTAAATAGGAATTTTGAGTTTGTTTCATAATTTTTAGTAACAATTTATTGTTACTAAATATATTAACATTTATTTTGTCTTTGTATTTTCAATGCTTTATAATTCATTTTTCTGTGGGGAGCCCTTATGGCTCCCTGGAGCTACTGGACTAATGTGGAATATTATTAGACCAGGGCATTAGCTATGAAGTTTGACCTACCAGGGACCACGAGCCAGAACCTGGCCGATTCAGAGAGGTTTCAGGGAGCAATGGCCCTGGAAACCCCCGTGGTTGAGGGGTTTTCCTTATCTGCCATCGACCGGGGTTAGGCACCCAGAAAGGTGGGCATAACAAAACAAATCGCACGTGGTAAGAAACTAACAACAAAAACCGAACAGAGAGGCAGAACTTCCTTCAGTACTAAGGAAACAAGCAAAAGCCATGCTCCACCACCACTCGTCCTGTAGTACCTGTAGGTGGTATGTAACCAAGCTTGTGAAGTGTAAGGCAGTCTTGAAAAGATTATAGGAAAATATCAATTTGTAAGGTAGTCTTGAAATGATTGCTTTGTAAGGTATTGTGGAAGAGATTCAGCTAAAATGATTGCTTTGTAAGGTAGGATTGAAAAAAAATCCAGGTATTCTTGGAAAGATCTAGGAAAAGCTCAATGACAAAATTCTGTCATGGTATCACCCATATCTTCACCTGTATATGGGAAAGTGTTTATAAAAATTATAGATGACAAGGGTAGGCATGGGTGGCACTGAGCTACTACTGGATTCGCTCGCTGTATCGTCCTCATCAGTGCTGTATCACTTGCATCCGACTTGATGAAAGCATATGATAAAGACAATAAAGAGATTTCAGGATATTAAAGAGCTTCTTTGGAGATGGTGGGATGTTATAATGGGTGTAAAAAAAAAGGTTAGAAATGGAGCATTTTATAGTGTTAATGGTACAATGAAAGACTGGTATTTATGTATAAGTATGCATGTTGTGGTATATCCTCATGGTTATTCAATGTATATATTGATGGGTCTTGAGGGTGATCTAGATAAGGAAACTGTACTAGAAAATGTCATGAAAATTGTGTATTATAGGAATAGATATACTTTAGTACAGTATATCAAATTTGATTCACAGTACAGTACTAGTACTGTATTGGTATACACAAATAATATCATTCTTCTTACAATATTTGTTTAAGATACAGTGTATATGTTATATAGATTATGGGAAAATTTTCTTGATGCTTGTGATTGGAAATAGCTAAAAAAATTATTTGGACAAAGCAAAGGAATGGTGGATGAAGGTGGTACTGGGGCTGAAGTGAAGCAGGTGGATGGATGTGGTACTGGGACTGAAGTGAAGCAGGTGGATGAAGGTGGTACTGGGACTGAAGTGAAGCAGGTGGATGAATGTGGTACTGGGACTGAAGTGAGGCAGGTGGATGAAGGTGGTACTGGGACTGAAGTGAAGCAGGTGGATGGATGTGGTACTGGGACTGAAGTGAGGCAGGTGGATGAATGTGGTACTGGGACTGAAGTGAAGCAGGTGGATGAATGTGGTACTGGGACTGAAGTGAGGCAGGTGGATGAATGTGGTACTGGGACTGAAGTGAAGCAGGTGGATAAGGTGGTACTGGGGCTGAAGTGAGGCAGGTGAATGAAGGTGGTACTGGGACTGAAGTGAAGCTGGTGGATAAAGGTGGTACTGGGGCTGAAGTGAAGCAGGTGGATGAAGGTGGTACTGGGGCTGAAGTGAAGCAGGTGGATGAAGGTGGTACTGGGACTGAAGTGAGGCAGGTGGATGAAGGTGGTACTGGGACTGAAGTGAAGCAGGTGGATGAAGGTGGTACTGGGACTGAAGTGAGGCAGGTGGATGAATGTGGTACTGGGACTGAAGTGAGGCAGGTGGATGAATGTGGTACTGGACTGAAGTGAGGCAGGTGGATGAATGTGGTACTGGGACTGAAGTGAGGCAGGTGGATGAAGGTGGAACTGGGACTGAAGTGAGGCAGGTGGATGAATGTGGTACTGGGACTGAAGTGAGGCAGGTGGATGAATGTGGTACTGGGACTGAAGTGAAGCAGGTGGATGAATGTGGTACTGGGACTGAAGTGAGGCAGGTGGATGAATGTGGTACTGGGACTGAAGTGAGGCAGGTGGATGAAGGTGGTACTGGGACTGAAGTGAAGCAGGTGGATGAATGTGGTACTGGTACTGAAGTGAGGCAGGTGGATGAATGTGGTACTGGTACTGAAGTGAGGCAGGTGGATGAAGGTGGTACTGGGGCTGAAGTGAGGCAGGTGGATGAATGTGGTACTGGGACTGAAGTGAGGCAGGTGGATGAATGTGGTACTGGGAATGAATTCAGGAAGGTAGATGGATGTTGGAATTATGTTATTTTAAACAAAATCTAAGTTGATATAAAAATAATGAGAATATTCTTTGCAGAATTGAGTACTGTTTTACCATTACCGACTTTTAGTGTATATAGATTTATATGTATAGTTTTATGTGTGGTTTATATTGGGAATTATGTACAGTACAGTATTTGAAAGTTCAAAGTAGATCTGGATTTTTGAGGTTGCATATTGTTTTTTATTTTTCTAATCATTCTTTGCATTGGCTTATTACATGTATGGAATTTTTACAGTTAAAAATTTAATTGTTAAAATTTTGCCCTAAAGCTGAAATAAAATTCATACAAATTAAAAATATTGATGACTATGTAGTTCTGTGGCCTTGAAAGATTTTATTTTTTATTTTTATCAGCTCTGTGTATGCACTAATGAATTTTAACCAACAGTTCCGCGATGCTCTCCTGCGCAAGCATAAACATCTCTATGAGAAGCAGAAGCACAATAAAGAGAATGGCAATATGTCTCGGCTACCTCTCATCCGCAGTTTAGCAGAAATTGGGAGAAATCATTCATCCTCAAAAAGTGAGTCTCGCTTCATTAATTTCAGAAACAGCTGCATTGATCATGAAAGAGTGGGTGTTGGACAAAATTTATTAATCATTAATTTGTACTAATAAATGTATATAGAAGCAATTAAAAAAGAATTAATATCTAAATCAGTTTCCTAAATTATTAGAATATTAATTCGTGTGCCATGGTGTATTTCTTTTCCAAAATATCCAGGAGCGGGTGGTAAGGCAGGACCAGGGTTACCTTGCACTAGTGCACTCAGTATTTGATGACACTGACAAAAAAAAAGTGGTCATATTAGATCGTGAATTCCTTGTATAGTTAACCATTTTCTTTCATAACTGTCTGTTGTAGCTTGCACACTCACGGAGCATGAATGCATTTCATGACAATTACATACTGTTAATTCAAGACATCATTAAGTGATGTGGTCTAAATTTTTGTTGATTTTTTTTCTTATATATAATGTAAGTTGTGGTTATGTATACTGTATACCATACACTTTAACTTTATTATTTATCATTTGGAAAATATGTTAATTTTTATACAGTAGAATCTTCAAATAATTTGCCATGGTGTACTGTGCAATTGTAATAATCTGGGAACATAAACATGTTAGTATATCTCTCCACCTATTAATGTAGTTACATTTTTCTTAAGAAGTTATGAGAGGTTTTGTTTATTTTATTCATTTATTTATTCTCAACTGATTTAATTTGTTTTGTGTGAATGGGTTTTGTTTTGTACTAAAATATTGTTATATCATTAAAAAATCCCACGTTAGCCGTAGGTGATAACACTAGAGACCCTCTGCTGCACCAGTCTGGCATTGTTTTAAGGTTTTGCTGTGTAAACATCATTTTTAATACAATTATAATTTTACAATGTTTCTTTTAACAAGACTTTTTTTTATCTGGTTACAATTTTCAAGCACTGAATCTTGCTTGCGGATTGCCTTACAGGTTTGCGTTACAACTATTCTTTGACAGCTTTCATTTAAGCGACACGGATCAACCTGTTCCTTGAGGAGAAAGATTTCTATAGTTGACCTGAGTTGTAACTGGATATTAGTGGCTGCCTCATAGCTTATGCATGTGTACATCCCTGGCATGTGAGCAGGCAGCATGCTTTATGAGTTTATTGGTTTCTATTAGATAATCATATCTTGTTTTTACATTTGCTTGTTTTGGAAGGTTGATTTCTGGTAATGAAACAGTTTTTTTTGTGTAAGCAAAAATTGCATTATGATCTAATCAAGTCTTAATTAATATTTTTTTTCCTTTTTTTTTGCAATGAGGTATCTAATAATTTTAAAATATGTCATGACATCATAGAAATTTGCAGGAAAGAAATGTAAGGTTACATCATATTCATTTGGAAGATCAGAGGTTTTCCTTCTGTTGCTTCAGCTGCTGGTGAAATTTAATTAATAAAGATGCCATTATATAGTAATCTTAACTTCACTTTAGGTACACATATTACGAAGACTTACTGCTGTCAACTTATAAGCATAGCTTGTTTTCTCTCATCTTATTAGATGAATTACCTAGACATTATTTCTTTGTGACCTATAAATTCTGTCTGTGTGACATCTATCTGTCCATCTATTTATCAGTCCATCTGTCTATTTATCTATCCATCTATTTATCCATCCATCCATCTATCTTACTTATCCTTTGATTAGTCTATCCATCTATCATCAATCAATCCATCCATCTATCTATCCATTCGTCCATTCATCTATCCAGCCATCCACATAGTCTTCTTTGTATCTATATGTATATCTATCTGTCAATCCCTCTATTCATCTCTATTTATCCATCTACCTACTCATATTTTGATTCATTTATGCATCCAATCATCTATCCATCCACTTACTCTTCTGTCTATTCATCAATCTACCAATCTATCCATAATCCATCTATCCATGCCTATCCATTAGTCCATCATCTATATTCATCCATCTATCTACCCATTTATCTCTGGCTTTGTCTATCTGTCTCTCTGTCTCTGTCTTGTCATGGTCTGCTGTCTATCTCTGCTGTCTGTGCTGCGTCTCTCTCTCTTACTTATAAAAAAATATAATTATTTAATGTATGGGTGGTCACCAGTGAAAGGTGTAAAATATAAAATAAAAATCAGAAAATTTACCCCTCACGCGAAACGAGCCATGGCTTGAAAACCTTGAAGCTGTGGAAGAATTGTCTGTTTTATGCAGTACGTCAAAATTATTGACAGCAGGAAATTCTGTTAATTTTCCGCAGATCAGTGGTAATGTCAATTACATAAAAAAAAGGACAAAATTTTTGTGAAAAGTTTATTTTGAAATATTAGCTGTGTAGCTGGCAGGCAGTGCCAAAAATCGTTGTGGGGGGTCTAAATATGACCTTGGCATGCCATTCTCTTTTAAATTCTGGCAATCCAGACCAGCCTAAGAACTATGTTCATCCCATATCCAGACCATTGCCTATGCTAGTTTGGGTGAGGCTAGCCTCAACTGCACAACCTCCAACTTCAAACAGACAGACAGACAGACAATCTCTCTTATATACATATTCATACATACACACAACTAGAGGATGAAGAAAGAGGCAATATGATCGCTACGTACAAAATAGTAATCGACCAAATTGACAAGGAAGGATTTATTAAACCAGCAACATCATGAACAAGAAGACAAGGATTCAAGCTAAGGAAACAGAGATGCCAAAAAAACACTAGCAAGTTTTCCTTTGCAAACAGAGTGGTAGACGGTTGGAACAAGCTAAGTGAGAAGGTGTTGGAGGCCAAAACCGTCAGTAGTTTCAAAATGTTATACGACAAAGAGTACTGGGAAGACAGGACACACAAGCGTAGCATTCATCCTGTAACTACACTTAGGTAATTACACACACACACACACACACACATTTGCGTGTGTGTATGGCTGACTTCATACACAGTTTCAAATGTAGATATGATTGACCCAGTAGGCTCGGGAATCTGTACACCAGTTGATTGACAGTTGAGAGGCGGACCAAAGAGACAAAGCTCAACCCCCGCAAGCATAAATAGATGAGTACAAATAGGTGAGTATACACACACTATTATGGTTCCATTGAGTAGGGGAAATTGGATTACAGTGTGGATAGTCAGTTTATTGTATTATTGATTCCGAGTTTTTCAGTAATCTTAAGCTAATATTTAATTGGGCTCTACATGCACACAAGGCTTTAAGGACCTGATGTCAAGTGGGCTTAAACGTTCGCATACTGGGCTAGTACCTACTGTTGCTGTGCACCAGCTTGCCCGAAACCGATCAAACAGTACACCAACCCCGGCACACCCACTTCATTCCAGGGTGGCACCAAATTATGGCACTCATCTACAGCTGCCAAGTTTAAAATCTGGTTTATCTGAAAATCCAGTATGGCGAAGGAATTCAGCAGGAGTAGGCAAGTTGGGCATCAGGGGTACAAGTTTTGTAGATTTGAAATTGGTAAATAAAAAGTTGAGTTTTCATTGCTGTAATTCTTATATGTAATTTTGTTTTAAAGAACCAGAGTCTTATCAGTGCATTTTGCACAGAAAAATGCTTCACAAAATGCCCTCTATTAGTAGAAACTATTGTGCATGTAGGTAGAGGGTAGTATTAGGTTATATAGTGTTTCAGATTTACTGCAAATTATTGAAGATGTCGACTTAAAAAGTAGCTTGGATAATAGAGTGCGCCTTGTTACAGAAGTCACTCCCATACTGTAGAGTCGTGGCCTTAAGTTTTGCATTAAGGTTTTATGAGCACAAACATGTGTTAGTTTTGGCTGCATCTTTTTCATTCCGAGACCACACATTTGACTTTTTGTATGCTCTTTATTTTTCTCTCTGGTTGACTATGGCTGTTGTGGCTTTATACCTCTGGTTTAAATGCTTAGCTATATATTATCGCATACCAATGTCATTCATAAATAGCTTCATGTATTTATAAGTCATTTTCCAATGCATTTTTACTGTGCATTTATTAAGATAGAAAATGCAGTTTTAGTAATCTTGTCATTTTATATATATAGTATATATATATATATATATATATGTATTATATATATATATATATATATATATATATATATATATATATATATATATATATATATATATATATATATAAAATATACTGTATATTTATTTATTTATTGTAGTGAAATAATATGAAATACTACATAATTACCAGAAGGCAGTTAGATTTAATACAGTATTATAACTTGCAGTAATATTTCTTAATTATAACATTTTATCCATAGGTTATTATTGTATATTGCTGAATATAATTTACTAATGTGTCATTACAAATATTCTCTACCAATAGCATATGATACACAAGTGGATTTTATAATGTTTCCCTACTATTTTCAAATAAGATGTAGAGAGTGTTGATGTGGTGGTCCCATGCAGCTCTCACAGGCTTACCAGCTGTAAACATGTCACCTACACAATCACTTACATTACAAGCCAGTTATTGAGAATAATATTCAGTCTTGAACTTCCTTAACAATTGGTTCTGCAATGACAAAATTCGGGAATGATGTCACCGATGGGTGTAGACATACCTTGCGAATGAATTTACATACAAGAAAGAATGTGTGCGCCTAAATACAAATGTCTGCAAACTTGATATTATGTTGCAAGATACAATTACAAGTTAATTTGATTGGAAAAACTATACTGCAATATTTATGATCTGCATTTATAGTGGGCATGAAATCAGCATTAATTGCATGGGTAAGACAGGGTTGATGAGGGACTAGTTAGTCTGGTGTTCAGCCTGCAACCCGTCCTCGCAAATTTAATAAGTCAATATTGACTTATTAAATATGTGCATAGGTGACATACTTAACATAATAGTTTCCCTTGAAAATCTTCATAGAAAACACCGACCTTACCTAACCTTGTTAGTATGTTAAAATAAGCATCTTATAGCTTCGTAATTACAATTGTTACTTAACCTATTATAGGTTTAGGTTAGGTAATAATTGTAATTACGAAGCAATAAGATGCTTGTCTTAACATACTAACAAGGTTAGGTAAGGTCGGTGTTTTCTATGAAGATTTTCAAGGGAAACTATTATGTTAAGTATGTCACCTATGCACATATTTAATAAGTCAATATTGACTTATTAAATTTGCGAGGACGGGTTGCAGCCTGGACTCCTCACTTGATGGAGGCTGCTCAACCTGGTCTGGGGTTCACCTATAAAAGTTTATTTGATGTAATTATACAGTCAATAACTTTATAATGTTACTGTTGCAGTAAATTATTCTTTTAAATTTATGTTATTGCATATTTGACATTAGGATATTGTCTTACAAATAAGAAGAGGGGATCTGAAAGATATTAACAAGTATAAATGCAAACCTTTGCCAATAGTTGAACTCAGTGCTAATCATTAATGCCATAATTAAATAATTTAGATTTTATTTCCTTTTTAAAATGTTAAAATAATACAGTACAGTGGTACCTCGGAATACGTGTGTCCCTGTATACGAGTTTTTCGGAATACGAGCAGGATTTCCTCGTAAAATGTGTCTCGGAAGGCGAGGGTTACCTCGGAAGGCGAGTTTGTTGATACGCGTACAGGCTGACATAGCGCGTGGTGGTACGGCGATCGTCGCCTCTCACCCCTCAGTTTACCAGTGCCTCACGCCCAGTGACTATCCCACGTCAATTCTTTACCCGGATTTTCAGTGTTTTATTGGATTTTCGGTCATTTGACGATAAAAGTTGTTGCTATATATCTCGCCATGGGTCCCAAGAAGCCAATGGTAAGGTTTAACCTAAGAAAATAGTGCAGCATTTTGGGCGATCGAGTGTCAACACTGAAAAGTATACTCTTTTCACTGTCCTGACATTAATTTTACATTTACGTATTTAATTTTTGTACCAATGTGTTCGCAATAGAATGTTCTAGAAGAACATAAGTATAAAATGTCACACAAGGATGCGTTAGACCGGCACCAAATAAAAAACTACGTCGATTACACTTGGCGTGTGAACAATACAATGGTCTTATCTCAATGGGGCAGTGCTATGCCGTTCTCCCAAATGGGCTATGCGGCTATTAGAGAAAACAGAAATTTCATGGCGGACATTTTCAAACTAGCCGAAAGTCGATCGCATAACAAATAGAGTTTATAGAAATATTTTTTCTCGTGACTCGTGAGCGAGTCCGCTGTGTGACCTCAACACAAAAAGTGGTAATGCTCTTGAGCGCCGTGATAACGCTAAAGTGTTAAGAAAATGTGTGAAGTATGGGAAGAATTGCAAAGTTTTGTTGAAAAAACTCGCCCAGATAAAGCTGTAACAGGCCGTTGCATTGACCTTTTGACCTTTTAAATGACAATGTGATGTCTTACTACAGACAAGTGTTAAAATGTAGGAAAAAAAAGTGTCTTTAGACAGATTCTTAGTAAGACAAGCAAGTCGTAGTGGTATGCAGGCAAAACGTGCCAGAGTGTGCACACCAGTGAAGTCCTCACTGCCTGATGGTATAATGGAAGGGGACTCCCCTTCCAAACAGTAACACCTCTTCTCCTCCCCCCTCCTCAACATCTTCCATACGCCAACAGCAAGGTAAGTAATAACTTGAACATAGTTTTGTAGGTTTATTTAGATGAATTAGGTATAAAATTTAGTTTGAAATGGGGTTTTTGGGGTAGTCAGGAACGGATTAATTCATTTCCCATTATTTCTTATGGGGAAATTAGCTTCGGAATACGAGTTTTCGGAATACGAGCAGGAACGGATTAAACTCTTAAACCGAGGTACCACTGTACTAGATAATTGTTCGTGTGATTTATGAACACAGATCATGTTCATAAACTGTAACTGTATGTTCATATGATTTATGAACATATACTGTATATTGTTGTGCATATCTAAATACTTACCAATACAAGTACTGTTCACTTAACCTTATTTAAATTTGGTATTTTTGCATGGGTTAACCTCCCCCCTTACTTTTTGCATTACTAATACATTGGAAATTAATCTCAATGCTCATTATATTCATAGAAATTTTATTCACAATGAACATATTTGTGGAAGTAACTTTCTTTGAGAAACAGTAATAAGAATTTTTTGTTCAATAACCATGAGTAAAGGAGAATATTCTTGCTTATTACTTCATTATTAAAGTTATTCAGTTTGGTTATAATAAAGGTAGAGAGTAGTGTGCAGGATTGACAACCTAACTAGCTACTATGCTTGTGTTTACAAGGGTGATGTGTATGGTGATATACTATATTGAAATAAGTTATTATCTAAGATTTGTCCAAAGAAGATAATGAAGATTGTCTATAATTATATATGAGAAACTAAGATTGAAATGTAACTGTATGTGAGAGGCAAGAGTAAAGGTGAACTGATGACTGTTTAATTGATTGAACAATGGTGCATGGCTGTCTGGCACATGTGTAGGTGTGTAGGTCTGGCATCTGTGCTGGTGTGTAGATCTGGCACCTGTGTAGGTGTGTGTAGGTCTAGCACATGTGGATGTGTGATGGTGTAGCTGTAGATACAGGGGGGTATGGGTGTAGATGCCTGACTGACAAAGGAGGTGTAGATATTGCAACATGGCTGGTAAAGTGAGTGTAGTTGTAGATGCCTGACATTCAAAGAGGATGTGGGTGTGGATGTCTGGTTGACAGAGGGGGGTGTAGGTGTGTGGATGCTTGATTGACAAAGAGGATGTGGGTGTGGATGTCTGGCTGACAAAGGAGATGCAGGCATGATGTCTGGCTGAAAAAGGGTGTGTGTAGGTATGGATATCTGGCTGACAGAGGGAGTGTTGTTGTGGTTGTGTGATGGACAAAGGGGTGTAGGTATGGGTGCCTGGCTATCAGAGAAGGTATAGGTGCCTGACTGACAAACAAAGGGGGTGTGGAGTGTGTATGCATAAAAGACATTAGTCAACACAAGGAATAACGAAGAATAATGAGGATATAGACGTTTGTGAAAATATTTTTTTTCCATAATATGTCTAGTACAAGTATTTGTAAATAAATGGATGTTGTTGAGAATGTCCAGTACAGTTATCTATATTTCCACTAGGCTCATCTTTTAAATTGTAAATATTTGACAAATTTTCCATTTTCATATATCTTGAATCTGACCCAGATCACCCGGTTCTCTTACAGTGAGGTCCCAACAGTCTTTATTGGATCACATTGTTATTATCTAGACTTTACAGTTACAAATAAAACAGAACAGTTTGAAGATGTTAAACAAGAGTGCATAGGGATGATTTACAGTGGCTCATTTTTATATGAGAGTTGTGCATGGCGAGTGTCATAGATTGTGCTTACTCTGAAGAAGTAATAGGAGCAGTGGTACTGTGGTACTATTGTAATAGTTGTAGTAGTAGCAGTAGTAGTAGTTGTAGTAGTTGTAGTCATAGTTATAGTAGTTGTAGTAGTTGTAGTCATAGTTATAGTAGTTGTACTAGTAGTAGTAGCAATAGCAGTAGCAGCAGCAGCAGTAGTAGTAGTAGAAGATGATGACGTTAATATACAGTATATATATATATATATATATATATATATATATATATATATAATATATATATATATATATATATATATATATATATATATATATATGCAAACAAGCCTGAATGGTCCCCAGGACTAGATACAACTGAAAACTCACACCCCAGAAGTGACTCGAACCCATACTCCCAGGAGCAACGCAACTGGTATGTACAGGGATGCCTTAAACCACTTGACCATACCAGTTGCGTTGCTCCTGGGAGTATGGGTTCGAGTCACTTCTGGGGTGTGAGTTTTCAGTATATATACAGTATATATATATATATATATATATATATATATTATATTAGCAGGATTAGATTATTCTCTTTAGCATACAAACAAAATTATGTAATGAAAATATATTACTGAGCAAGATAAAAACTAAACAAATCAGAGGTATCTGTTATATTACATTTGCTCTGGACTGACAGAAAGGTCAATAAGTGTGAGGGATACTGAATAAGTGTGCACTTTGTGAAAGCTAAGAGAAGGGAAGAGGACAATAAAATTAAGCCAGCTAAAATTAAAAGTGGTGAAGGAAATCCAAGAACTGTACGGATGATAAGTATGATTGATGTGGCTGCAAATGAGACTGAAAAGTGATGAAGGGGATTGTAATGTGATTGGCTGTATGATAAAGTGGACTGCGGAGTGACTTGACAGTATGATGAAGGGCACTGCATTGTGACTGTGGGGCAATTCATTGAAAGAGGCTGCAGTGTGGCTGAACAACACGATGAAGGGGCTGCTGTATGACTGTTGTCAGTATGAAAAGGGGGACTGCAGAGTGATCATAGACAGTATGATGAAGAGGGCTGCAGGGCAACTGTTAGCAGTTTGTGATAAGCAGTTGCTTTATCATTTCACAATTATATTTTAAGTCTTCTCTTTCATAAAGTATGTACTTTCAGCTGTAGGTTACTCACAATTAATTATGCTGCAAATAACCCTAATTTGCACTGCCCAACTGAATGCTGTATATACATACTCTCTTACAGTTAATATGACTGCCTAAACCTTATTCTTTTTGTCACAGCTCCAATAACTACATTGCTGCAATAGTTTAATGAAACTTGTATTATATAAGTAATGCTACTTTTTTATCTCAAGAAATGTGAAAAATGAAAGACAGCCATCTTTGTCTTAATTTACTGGCTTCAACACAATAATGCTGTAACCAACTTTGTTTACCTCAAATGTCATTCTTGTGTCACATTGCTAATTCATTATTATTTTCACAATGACACACTAACTCATCTCATTCTTTTATCTTTCATTTCACTATTTTCTCTTGTCTATTAGTTTTCATTGTTCAACTTCTTTTCTCCATTTTCTGTTCTGACCATCAATTTTCCCTAACAGTGGAGGAGGGCGGGGCTTCTACTCAAGCCTCGCCCACGCCCACGCCCACAACAGCTCTTGATGAACCGCCCAAATTTGGACGCTTCTTGAACGTGCCAGGAGCGGTGGTGGTCTTGGTTGTGGTGGTGGTGTTGGTGGTGGTGGTGTTGGTGGTGGAAGTACTGAGGGTAACAACCCAACCACTTTTCTGAAAATTATCTGGGAGACATTTGTGATGAGACCAGCAATTTTGACCTTTGATTAAAAGTTTTGATAAAGTTGGTTTTATTACTCTGAAGAAGGAAGTCAATTTGTATGGAAATTGTATTTTAGGCTCAAAATTTCTGTTTGTCTTATTTCTTGGCCTATTATTCCCATTATTTGCTTAAAGATTTGGTGTATTCAAATTACCTTTTACTGTACTTTGTATAATGGTTTACATATTTACTGGGAAATTGGTTTAGTGTTTTTGTACCTGATCTATAGCATATATGAAAGTCGTCTATTAAATTGTCACCCTAGTAATTATTCTTCTGTCAAAATTTATGTAGTTGCCTGTACTATCTGCATGGACGACTGTGCTACGCTCAAGCTTTTTAATTTAATTTGCTCAACTATTTAGGTCAAGGAATACCTTACTGCACCATATCTCCCCAATAATTTTATGAAAAGTACATGATGATGATGTGCTTCTCATTATAACGTTGTGGCAGAAACATGCTCTAGCTTCCTGTTTTCTCTATAGCAGAAAATGGGAATGCACTCAAACTAATATCTGAAGGGCTTGTTCTAACCGCTTTTAGATTTTTCTCTTTGAATGCTTAATTTTTTTTAATATACTACGTCTTCATTAACCTCTTATAGTATAGTTTATAATTTCAAGGGTATTGGTGCTAGTTTGTAAAATTATATTTCTTTTAGTTGCTTCTTTTTTGTGTAATTGTGTGTGGTGTTTATATGTAATTACCTAAGTGTAATTACGTGTGTGTGTGTGTGTGTGTGTGTGTGTGTGTGTGTGTGTGTGTGTGTGTGTGTGTGTGTTTGATTACTTAAGTATAGTTACAGGATGAGAACTATGCTTGTGGTGTCCTGTCTTCTCTATCACCTTTGTCATATGACACTTTGAAACTGCTGATAGTTTTGGCATCCACCCACCTCTCTTAAATTGCTCTAACCGTCCAAAACTGTGTTTGCAAAAGAAAACTCATATGGTGTTTGTGTGTGTGTGGTGTGTGTAATTACCTAAGTGTGTGGATATAGGTGTGTGTGTGTGTGTGACTGTAATTACAGGAATACATATTTGTAATCTGTGGAGTCTCAGCTTCCTTATATTTTTTATCATGTAGTTTTGATGCTTCCAATGGTATCAACACACACTTTCCCATCATGCCATTTATTCTGTCTGCCTACCACTACTGCAAAAGAATCCGTTTGTTATTGTTTTATGACATCTATGTTTTGTAATGTGTACCTGGGTCCTGTTCTCCTTGGTGCAGGTTTCAAGAATTCTTCAGCAATTTTTGTCATTTTAGACAATTTTTGTCTAAGTTTTGTCATTTATAGATCCTCCAATTTTTGTTAGATCTGTGAGCCGTTTAGTAGCATATCTGAACGCTGATGTGTTTTTTAAATTATTGGCATCAAACAACAGCTGCATATTTTAATTCTGGTGTTTCACAAGTCATGCAATTTTGTTTGTGCATTTCCTCATTTATGTACTTGAAACTGGCAACTGTTTTGTAGGCCTCACTGACAATGCTTTTGACATGATCCTCTGGTAACAACTTACTGTCAAGGATCACCACTAAATCTCTCTCTCTTAACCATATTCTGTAGTCTTTTTGCCTAATGTACATGCTGACTGTAGTCTTGTCTCACCCCCCAAACTCTGTTACATGGCATTTGTCTACATCAAATCCCATTAGCCATTTGTCTCTCCATGTACCTGTTTAGTTCAAGTCGTTAAAGATGTTTTATTCATCCAAATATCTTGGTATTATCTGCAAGCATATTCATATATTCTATATTCCCTGCAGGTATGTCATTTATGTAATACAATGATTCAATAAATATTGGGAGTGCTCGTACTGCTACCCATGAGACTTACCCCCCCCCTCGCTAGTGACTTTCCTCTAGTCTGATTTATGTTCTTTACAGTACTGATCTCATCTACCGCTTAGAAATGTTTCATCCATACAAGTATCTTTTCTGTTATTCCTCCAGTTTGCTCTAACTTTTGGAAAAAACTGGCTTATGTGATATTTTATTAAATGGTTTTCTTAGGTCTAGATAGATGCAGCGTGCCCAACTGTCTCTCTTGCAAAATCTTATTGACTGTCATAAAACCAATTTAAATTTGATATAGATAATCTTCCTGGTCTAAAATCAAACTGCCTATTTTTTATATTTTCTGAGGGAAATCCCGTCGGCTCCCTGAAACCAACGAATTGATATCTGCTATATTAGTTGAGAGCATCATTTACTTGATGTTCATCATTTACATGAGTTCTTGCTTACTGGAAACCATGGAACCAGAGAGGCACAGGGAGCAATGGCTTATGAACACTCCACTTATTGAGAGTACAATATAGTCATGTCTGCCATCGACCAGGGGTATCACCCAGAAAGGCAGGTGAACTATTACAAACCCCTACTGGTAAAACATTGCAACCCAAGATGGAATAGAGCCCAAGAACTTTCCCCAAGAGGAAACAACAAACGAGCAAATCTCCACTCAACTATCTCGCCCGTTCATTAGCGACCCCCCTACCCTGGGAGAGGGGAGGGGGGTCAAAGTGCTGACACCATCAGTTCGTTGACTGACAAAGAATAGGGCAGACATTATCTCTGGCCTCATTCTTCTGCCTGGATTTTAACCTGTATGGTTGTGCCAGCTGTGTGTTGTAGTGGGGCCTGACAGCTGAGCGGACAGGGCTCAGGATTCGTAGTCCTAAGGTTCCGGGGTTCGATCTCTGGTGGAGGCGGAAACAAATGGGCAGAGTTTCTTTCACCCTGATGTTCACCTAGCACTAAATAGGTATCTGGGAGTTTGACAGCTGCTATGGCTACTTCCTGGAGGTGTGTCACAAAAAGGAAGCCAGTCTAGGACCAGGCCGCGGGGCCGCTACGCTCCAAAATCATTTCCAAGATAACCTCAAGAAGATAGTCGTGCGGTGGGCAGGTGTTCTCAAGTACTCGGGCTGCATGCATCTAGGGCTACCTTCCCTAGGCACCCGGTAGGTACTGCCCTTGCGTGGTCAAGGTTTTCTTCCCTGGGACATTCAGGATTTCACTCCCATTGAAGTTGGTGTTGCTTGTCATTAACTTCGCCCATGGAGTTCGGCGGGGGTCGTGCGTCTCTCCGTCTGGTCCTGGGTAAGGAGTGTTTTTGTTGCTGGTTGGAGTGCATGGTGTTAGCGTAGCTTGCATAATCACGGGGGCTGTGCCTTTCTCTGGCCTACGGTTGTTTGTGGTGTTTTTCGAGGGTTTCAGGATGTTCTCTTTAATTTCCTGGGGGAGGTCTGCCTAGCTTTTGATTAGGTTCACCTAGGTTGTATTGGTAGTTCTTCTTCTTCTGAGTTCCTCGAGGTTGCACACACAGCTTCCTGGGGTCAGTTTGCCCAGTATTTGATGGGGTTCAACTGGCTTAAGCTACACCAATGTCTGGGCTTCCCATCGAGATTCCTCCTCCTGCAGGTCCTGGTAAACCCCTTTGGGGCTTGGTGCGGCTTTGGATATGTCTTCCGAGTCCCCTCTCTCTTTATATGAGTTTGAGGATTGTTCGTTGCCCTTGTCTCAGGGTGATGATCATCTGTTCTGCCTCCATCATGCTGCGTGTTGGGTTGGTGACACTTATGATCCAGAGTCTTGTGAGACTTGTTCCCCATTCCCCGAGACTCGTTACCTGTTCTTCTTCGGAAGACCTTAGGGGTCAGGCAGTGGCTGCGTTGCAGTTTAGGTTTTTGTTGCTGTAACGCACCTGGTTAGTGGCCCGGTCGGATGCCCCGGTGCTGCCCCGTTTTGGTTTTAGGGACCCGGAATTGGGGGATGTTGGTCGCTTCGACCTTAGTTTTACCCACTACCCCGATTCCTTCCCCGTTGGGTGTTGTTCACCCTGCTGCTCCTTCCCCTATTACCAGCTTCCAAACATCTGAGGGTTTTGGAGTCGGGGTTATCTTGAGTTCATTTCGGGGCTTTAGTGTCCCTGGTCCTCGACCAGGCTTCCATCCCCAGGAAGCAGCCTGTGACAGCTGACTAACTCCCAGGTACCTATTTACTGCTAGGTAACAGGGGCATAGGGTGAAAGAAACTCTGCCCATCGTTTCTCGTCAGCGCCCGGGATCGAACCCGGGACCACAGGATCACGTGTCCAGCGTGCTGTCCACTCGGTTGGCTGACCCCGGCCGGGGTGGGGTTTATCTCGGGACGAGATTTGGATGGCTTCGGGAGCTGCCCCATTCAATGCGGGTACAGAGGCGGTTGAGCCTGATTGTCCCACGAGGCTTCTGGGTCCTCCTGGCAAACCCCCGTCTTTGAGGCTTATACCCTTGGACAACATCTTTTCTTTAGGGGCGGGGGAGCGTGGATGTGGGTTCTGCCCCGGGGCACAGGGGTTGTCGCTTTGGGGCTCTTGGGCTCCATTTGACCCTACCTGGGCTTTTGTGCCATCTGGGCAGAGGTTGTTGTTGCAGGATATGCTTTCTTGTGAGGTTGGGTTACAGCAGTTGCATGCTCAGGTCCCCATTCTTTCGCCTGCCTTGGTTGGTGAGGATCATTGCGCTTGCGGTCATTTGGTTTCGGTCTTGCACCTCTTTAGTCATCTGGAGCTGTCTTCAGACTGACTTTCGGAGGATGTGAAGACACTGAGTGCTAGGCCTTCGACTGGTGAGCTGGTCTCAGCGGTTCTGGCGTTGGTGGCGTTGCTGAAACTGTTTGCACCTATTCTCCGGGAGGCGGTGTGCATGTTTTTTGCTTCTCGCCTCACGTGTCTGAAAGCCATCCTTGCCTTCTCTCTTGACTTCGCTTGATCCCTGGCTCTTCAGTCTTCGACTTCCTTTTGTCCATTGTTATTTTTGGACGACATTGTGACTCAGTCTTTGACGTCCTATTTCTGAATTGTTGGTGCTCGGGGGAGAGTGGGGAGGGGGGGAGTGGGGAGGGGGGGAGTGGGGAGGGTCATTCTCACTCTTCCTGGTATGGTCGAGCCAGGGCTTGGGGTTTCGGTAGCTCGAGGTGGGCCATTGGTGCCAACTTCTATGCCGGTGTTTCCTATGGGGTCCTTCTTCGTCTGGTTGGCACAATGACCGCTCTGCAGGTAGGACCATTTTTTGGAGGGTCGCATCGGCCCTTTCACGGATCATCCCGTTGGCGATGGGGGGTGGCTGGCCCTGTGGTCCCACCTTCAGTTGTTCTTGGGGAGGGGGGGGTCTCGGGAGACACTGTTGCTCGAGCAGCTGTGCAGGAGTCTGAACTTCGCTTTGCTGGTTTTCCTGCTGAGTTGGGTTTGGCTTCGGAGGCTGTTCTGGTTCCTTGGGGGCAGTCCCTTCCGCCATTCCCTCACTCGAGGTGTTCACGGACGCCTCGGCCCTTGGCTGGGGGTTTATGATCAGTGTTCACCAGGCTGGTCAGGGTCGTTGGGGTCCGTCGTTCCGTCGGCGGTTTGCGGCGGTGTGGCTCTCGCTGAAGCAGATTCAGCTCGCACTGGGCTCTGTGATCCGGCTTCATTTGGATTGCATACCGATGGTTCATTGTCTGAACCGGGAAGGGGGGTAGGTCACTTCGGTCCACGGCTCTTTGGGGCTGGTCGCTTTAGGTGGATTTTCTGCTGAGATTTCAGAATTTAGCTCTCCATGCGGTTCACATCCGAGAGGTGTCAATGTCCTGGCAAACGGGCTACCTCTGTTCATTCCTCTGTCCACGGAGTGGACGATTGACACAGACTCCTTTTGTCGGTTCTGCCAGACATTCGGGTGCCTGGACGTAGACCTCTTTGTGTTGGCTTGGTCTCGGCGTCTCCCAGTGTATGTGATGCCCTAACCTGACTGCGAAGCCTTTGGGGTAGATGCTTTTCAGCAGGATTGGTCTAGGTGGGGGATTCCTTTACCTCTTTCCCCCGGTTTAGTTGTTGCTTCGGGTTCTGGGTCGGCTCGAATCTTCTCAGAGGAGGGTGATTCTCCTGGCTCCGTGGTGGCCGGCCCAGCCTTAAATTAATTTCAGGCGCTGCTTGCTCGGCATCTATTCCTGAGAATTTTTCAGCAGCTCCGCCTCTTTCAGCAGGTTGGGCCAGTGAGGTACCTTGCTGGTTTGCTCTACTCTTCTGCTCTAAGCGTTTGGTGTTTTTTATGCGAGTGTATCACCATTTGTATGGTGATCAGGTGGCTTCTCTGATGGTGTCCCACCTGTGGACTTCCTCTCAGTGACAGAATGAAGTCTCTTGACATTATTTTTGCCATTTCCTTTCTCTTCAAAAGTTGTCATCCATTTCTGATCGAGTTGTTTTGTTGTTTCTCTCTTGACTTTTTTTAATACTGGCATCTTATGCCGAATACAATCGCTTCTTATCGTGCGGCTCTAGTGGAGCCGCTCCAGTTTACATTTGGGGTGGATGTCACTTTTGCTCCATTCAGCAGGCTCTCGTGCATTTTTTCACCTCTGACCTGCTCATGCTCCACCTGAGCCGTCCTGATCTTTGATCGGGTGCTTTCTTTTTCTCTCTTCTTGGTTTGTTGTAGCCCCATCGGTTCAGAATTGTTTCTGGGAGGTCACTAACAAACAGCTTGATAGTCGAATGGACATTTGCTTGTTTGTTGAGACATTTGTCTCTTGAGGGGAGTTCATGGGGTCTGTTCCGTCGGGTTGCAATGTTTTACCAGTAGGGGTTTGTAATGGTTCGCCTGTCTTTCTGGGTGATAACCTTCGGTTGATGACAGACATGACTATACACTCACAAAGTGGAGCGTTCATAAATCATTGCTCCCTGCACCTCTCTGAGGGAACCGGTTTTGGTTTGTGGTTTCCGGTAGGCAAAAACTCCAAATAACTGATGCTCAAGACTAGTATAGTGAATATCAGTCCATTAGCTTCAGGGAGCCTCCGGGGCTCAAACCAGAAAATGGTGTTTCACTACATTCAATGCTGTTTTTTTCAATATATATTGAATCCAATTCATTTGAGTTACCTTTACTAGTTATTTGGGTATTACACTGGTAAATGTTACCAGCTTATTATTCAATCATCTTGTTTATTAACTGGATTAGTTTGCCATTTTCCAAGCGTTTCAATTTTTTTTATATAAAAGGATGCCTGAAAAATAATGCTTAATGGACAGCTGAGCTCATGAGCACATTCTTTCAGTATCCAAGGTGATATTCAATCAGGTCCTTCCATTTTCTTTCTGCCAAAGTTTATGAGCAAAGTTTGTTTATTCATCTCTGGACACATCTTGGTACTTTTTATATATGTGTGTGTGTGCATTTATGTATGTGTACAAATGTATATATGGGTGTGCATATGTAAACTTTGGCTTTTGGTTGTATAGTGTATAATGCCGGAGTCTCTTGTGCTATATAATGCAGAGGAATTATGTGAGAAATTAGCTTTTTTTGCTATTTCTCCCTCAAGTTAATTACATTTGCTCACTACCTATAAACAGAAAAAATACTTCCTGAATTCTCTGTCTCAACTGAGTTTCCAATTTGTGTATGTGCAACCACCCATTTTGTGTGTGTGTTTGCATGTACAATACATGTATACAGTATATTTATGTATGTATGTAATTACCTAAGTGTAGTTACAGGAGGAGAGCTACGCTCATGGTGTCCCGTCTTCCCAGCACTCTGTCATATAACGCTTTGAAACTACTGACGGTTTTGGCCTCCACCACCTTCTCACCTAACTTGTTCCAATTGTCTACCACTCTGTTTGCAAAAGTAAATTTTCTTACATTTCCTTGGCAGCTTTGATTAGTTTAATTCTATGACCTCTTGTTCTTGAAGGTCCAGATCTCAGGAATTCTTCCCTGTCAATTTTATCAATTCCCATTACTATTTTGTATGTTGTGATCATATCGCCTCTTTTTTCTTCTATCTTCTAGTTTTAGCATATTTAATGCCTTTAATCTCTCCTTGTAGCTCTTGTCCTTCAGTTCCAGGATCTATTTGGTTGCATGTCTTTGCATCTTTTCTAGTTTGTTGATGTGCTTCTTAAAATATGGGCAATATACAACTGCTGCATATTCTAGCTTTGGTCTAACAAAGGTCAAGAACAATTTCTTTATTATTGTCTAGGTCTTCTTGAAGGGTGTGACAATTGTCCAAGTTTCTTATCTTCCGTAGTACAGTATGTTTACCTAACTGTGCCTATGCAGAGCAAGATCTAACTCATGGGTTCTCTCCCAGAGAGATTATCTGGTGCATTTATGCCTACTGACAGTCTAGTACTCTCTCATAATTGTCACATGTATACATACAGTGGAACCTCGAGTGACGAGCGGCTCCAGTTATGAGCATTTTGAGTAACGAGCAAGCCTTTCACAGAAAATATGTCTTGACTGACGAACTTTCCCTCGATTAACAAGCGTTCCCGCTGGTTCTCGGACACTTCTAACGACAGTTTTTTTGTTGTTTCACAAGACTAGTTTTCCACTTGACAAGCTCGGTGCCGGAACGGATTAAACTCGTTAATCGAGGCGCCACTGTACTTGTATTTTCAGAATGTGGGGTAAATTCTTGTGGTACTTCATCTTGACTATTGCTTGGTGCAGCACCTGTATTTCAACTTTCAAATGCTTTGTTGCATCAGCTTTTAAAACAATAGATGAACATGTCTATACATGTATTTGTATTTTCCTATCTTTTCTTACCTAATTTGGGTGTAGAGAATGAGCTGAACTCTTGGTGTGCTCATCATAGTTGTTATTTGCCTGATGCAGTCTTGCAACCTTTTTGTATTCTGTAATATCCACATTTGGCTTTGTGAATGGAGTTCACCTCCACCTTCTCTTTCAGTTTATGACAATGATTCACTATTCAGACACTGAATGAATTCATTCCTATGTTGTTCTAACTAATGTGCTTTGTGTATTTAGGAGTATGTAAGTTTTATCTACTTGTCTAAACTTATGGTTTTGGGCAATGAGCTCTTGCTCCTGGCCCCTGCCTTTTAGCTATGGATTATATAGTGCAGTGGCTCTTGGCTCTCATGTATTTTGTCAACCTATGTAAGCTATAGATGGAATTTTGTGTGTTGGAGCATGTGTGTATGGTTCTGTGTGTTGTGTATATATATATATATATACAGTATATGTGTGTATGTATAATTTCCATTTGCATGTATGAATGTTGAATATTCTAATACACATTCATATAGTTTATGTACGGTATCTATATGCAACCGTATAAATACATCTAAATATATGTGTGTGTATAGATCTATAAATTGGCATGTTGATGGATTTGTAGTTTTATGTGAAGCAAAATTTCAAATACGATTGTTTATGCTTGCATCCTTAGTTTAGAAAATTTTTAAGAAGTTGGAATATAGTTTTTCTTTTTATTATGACTTCTTTTAAAATTAATGTTTGCATGATATTGAACCCTACGTGCTTTTTATTGTTTTGTCTTTGAATTTTCTGTTTTATATCTATTTACTTTTTAGAAAAGCTTTAAATAAAATTTGATGTTTACATTTTCTATTTGCAGTGTGTAATGCAGTTGCCTGTTTTCTATTTGTTTTCTTAGGCCATAAATATTGTACCTGTGTGATAACCAGACATAAATGGGCCAAGTTTACATAGTTTCCTCTTACTAGCTTTGTATATCAGCACTAGTCCTTCACAATAAATATGCCTTGCTTTACTGTCATAAATATAAAGCAAATTAGCTATGCTTTCACTTTCCTCAAGAGGCCATTTGTGTTGCTTAGCACACTAACCCAGAAGTAGGTTTTCTTGGTGTTTTTTGTTTCAGTTGCTAATTGCCTGTTTTGTTTCTCTCTCCCTTGTCTGGTTGCTTGTTATCCAGACATTGGATCAGGCTTCTTCAGAGCCTTATCCTTTTCAGGTGGTAACAATGCCAGCGTTATCTCAAATCCCGACGGAACAATGGAGCAATCTCCCTCATCTGGCTCTATTACATGCAACCACAGCTCAAACAACCTGGATGGACCTGAACATAAGGTATGGTTTACTCATATTAATCTCATTACTTTACATATTAATATCCATGTTCTGCATAATATATCAATGAGAAAATCATTCTGGGACAGTGGGGTGACTCGAATGACGATATATATATATAATATATATATAACTATATATATATATATATATATATATATATAATATATATATTAATATATATATATTATTATTAATATGACCGAAAAGGTAAGATTAATAATTCTAACACGAATTTTCTCAATGTTTCTTATATTCTTTTTCACTGTTGATGGTAACTGAAAAATCAATTCTCCAAAGTTCATTTTATTTCTAGTCTGACGCGACACTTGAGCGCGTTTCGTAAAATTTATTACATTTTCAAAGACTTTAGTTTACACACACACAACTATAACTGAACAGCTTTGGCTCTTTTATACCTGCATTTGGGTGAGGTGATGTAATACAATAGTTTTGGATGAGGCGAAAACAAACTTTCAACAAAACACAGAACACGAAACAATGGGTAAAAGCTAAAGGGAAGAATAGATCTGTAACTGCAGAAGGCCTATTGGCCCATATTTCTTGATGCTTCTATATTGAGCGGAGTCTTGAAGTGGGTAGAATATAATTGTGCGTTAATTGGCTGTTGATTTGTGTTGACTTCTTAATGTGTAGTGCCTCGCAGATATCAAGCTGCCTGCTATCGCTGCATCTATCGATGATTATTAGATATATTACCCGTCATATAGATAGATATAATATAATATATATATATATATATATATATAGATATATCTATATATATATATATATATATATATATATATATATATATATATATATAATTTTTTTCATTATACTGTATATGTATATGATTGTATTAATGTATATGACAACCCTGCAGGGAAACACTCACTTCATGCGGAAGATTCCTGCTGGTGCTGAGGCTTCGAACATCCTTGTTGGAGAAGTGCCCTTCCTTGATAAGCCTGCCACGGCATTTGTCCGTTTGTCCCAAAGTGCCAATCTTGGTGATTTGACGGAAGTGCCTGTACCTACCCGTTTCCTGTACATTATACTAGGACCCCTGGTGAGCATAAATTTTTCAAAAGCAAGCACAATTATAAAATCAAACCACATTATTTTATGGATAGCTTGTGTACAGTAATTGTAAAAACTTGAAAAGAATCCCATGTGGGTAAATTGCTATACCAAAAGAAAATACAGTATACAGTGTACTTTGACTTCTCATGTAGTACATCCTTATTATGCTTGTTATTTACAAAATTAATTAATATTAATTAAAAATAATTGTAGTACAATATGTAAAGTTTATAGTACAGATAATGATAAAAGTACTAACACACAGAAATCACAATAACATGATAGATATCAATGAGAAAATCCACTAGGGTTGTGAGATGGTGCAAATCTACAACCTCAGCATTGCCAGCCTCATACTCTACCACTGGACCACTGCTGACTTGTAAAACATTTACAAGTCATCAGTGGTCCAGTTATAGAGCATAAGGCTGGCAATGCCGAGGTCGTAGATTCGCACCACCTCACAGCCCTAGTGAATTTTCTCAAACCACTAACAATAACATTTTGTAAAGTAAAATTCAACTTTATTTCAGGGTGGCCTTCCAAGGTATCATGAGATTGGTCGTGCCATGGCCACGCTTCTCAGTGATGAAGTGTTTCACGACGTAGCATACAAGGCAAAAAATAGAAGTCATCTCTTAGCTGGTGTTGATGAGTTTCTAGATGCTGTGACTGTCCTGCCACCTGGAGAGTGGGATCCAGCCATTAGGTCAGTTGCCCACTCATCATATATACATGCGGTATATAAATATATACAGTACGTATATACATATGTCATCCTATCTTCCTAAAATGAAAGTACTTATAGCAACTATTTGGTCAAAACTACCAATATGTAGTGATGGACCACCAGAAAGTTGACTTTTGTATTATTGAATTTTTACTCCTTAGGATTGAACCACCTGCTGCAATTCCATCTCAGGAGCCAAGGAAAAATAAGAAGGTAGAAGCAGCAGAAGTAATAGATGAAGAGGAGGAGGAGATGAAGATGCGAGAGGAGGCTGGTCTCACACGCACTGGCCGATTATTTGGTGGCTTCATTAATGACATTAAACGAAAAAAACCATGGTTTTTGAGTGATTTTAAAGATGGGTTCTCCATACAGTCCATTGCCTCCATTATTTTCATTTATTTTGCTTGTCTCACCCCAATCATTACCTTTGGAGGTCTACTTGGAGAGGCCACTGAAAACCGTATTGCTGCTTTGGAGTCTCTTGTTGCTGGATTAGTGTGTGGCGTGGTATATGGCTTATTCTCTGGCCAACCTCTGACTGTCTTGGGTTCAACAGGTCCTGTTCTGGTCTTTGAAACTATCTTATATGACTTCTGCAAGTAAGTAATTTTATATACATTACAGTATTTTAATCATTTTTAAACTGTTATTTATTCTTTAGTTTTGAGTTTCAATTAGAGTTATAAGGCTTTGACCCATTACTGTCAAGAATTTTGAGGCTAAAAATGTCTAGGTATTGTGTTTAGAATGCAGCTTCTGAAGGTCATTATTATGAGAAACAAGTTAGTTATTGAATTTAAACCTGCTTTTATTGTTGTTTGTCCCCCAACATCAAAGTGTTTAATTCAAGTACAAGTACTGGATGATATTTGATGTGACCTTTTCATATTTATATTGGCATTAGCATTTGAAGAATCTGCATAATGTCATGATGTTTTAACAATAAGCACCATCCCTTTGCATCTTATTGACCACATTTCTGCCAAACAAGGGTGACTAAAGTAAGGCAGGAGACAGAAGGAAAATGTTAGTCTTCAACCTTTACTTTCTGAAGTATATTTTGGAAGGACATTATTATGTATGTGATATATTGTATTTTCTTTACATTCCATAATGTTATATATCATAAATATATTTAATTCACAAATTTTAGAACAATGTCGTGGAGTTACCTCTCGTTCCGCTTGTGGATTGGTGTCTGGTCTGGGCTCATCTTAATGATCCTAGTGGCTGTTGATGCCTCTGCCATGGTGTGCTTCATTACCCGTTTCACTGAAGAAAACTTTGCTACCTTAATTGCATTCATCTTTATATACAAGGTAAGATCTTATTTATTGTAGTTGTGTTTATATTTTTAATTTTTATTCTTAGGTTCCAGAAACTGGAACATTTTTATGACTTAACCCTCCACAATTATAAAATTTATGTGAAGAACTAATATGCTAGGAGTAAATTATGTGAGTTTTGAATATAAGAGCTAATGAAAAGTTTGTATCATTATTTTATACATGAAAATTTTAAAAATGTAAATTTGGTCAGTAAACTATGGAATTACCGCATGTGAAGTGATCAGATTTGCAGTCCCCATGGCGTAGTGGTAAGACGCTCGCCTGGCGTTTCGTGAGCGCTTTGTCCTGGGTTCGTATCCTGGCTGGGGAGGATTTTCTGGGCACAAATCCTTAACTGTAGCCTCTGTTTATCCAACAGTAAAATGGGTACCTGATTGTTAAACGATTTGGCGGGTCGTATTCCGGGGAACATAGGATTAAGCACTGTCCCGAAACGCTATGCGTGCTAGTAGCTATACAAGAATGTAGCAACTCTTGTATATATAAATAAAAAAAGATACCGTCTGTAATGTCTGCATTGTTTCGATCTTAATGATTTCTGTTTGCACTGATTAACCATTTACTTATTTTGTTGTTTCTCTGATTTTAAAGCCTATATTTTTTTTAGAAAGATCATTGCCCACTTAACAGTACATAGTCATGTGGGTTTAGTTCATCTATTATACAGTACATACTGTACCTCTCCTGTGGGTGGTAGTGTTAAAGGTTACAGAGGCACATACAGTAATGGGCTTTAGGTTCTGAATCCAGAATTCATGGCAAAGCATTCAATTTTTGTATTAGACCTACTCCCACCCACATACATATTTATAATGTTTTATTATCAATTTCATTCTTTTACTTGTACTGTATTACAATAGTTGATAATGTAATTAATTTGTATGGCTATATTTCTTTTTAGATATAAATGAGCTGAGCTATATTTTAAATAGCATAATTAAGGTTTGCTCATGATGTTTTGATCATGTCCAAGTTTTTATATAATTAGCATTTGTTAAGCTTAACTAGCCTTACAAGTCTGTATAATATTTCTCCTTTGGATTCCATTCACAACTGAAAGGTATTATTAAAAATTTAAAAAATCACTAAATATTAACTTAAATTGGATGTACCTCTATATACAATATACTGTATTTGTTTCTACTTAGGCTGTTGAGAAAGTAATGAAGATTGGTGATAAGTATCCAATGGAAACATCGGTAGATACTTTAAAATACTGTGAATGCGTACCACTCAATGAAACGCAAGAAGTGATGAACTCTACCGATTGGAGTAGCATCGGGGAGGAGGAATGCATGAAGGTAAGCTATGTACAACATGCCTGTCATTCCTCAGTACCTATTACAATACTAATATACACCTGGTCTTCATAATAGCTTTTATGTTAGGATTGGTTAGGTATGATCAAATTTATATGTTAATTTTGAAACAAAGTAAACAAATATTAAATTGTGTAATGTACAGTATTGGAAAGCTGTATCATTTCCCAAGGAAAAATATTTGAAAAATCTATATACAGTGGCACCTCGACATATAATTGCCCCTACTTACGATAATTTCGAGTTACGATGTTAATTTCATAAAAAATGCGACTCGACATCCGATGGTGTTATCGACTTCCGATATTTATTGGTACACGTTCGGGTCGACCGAGCGCGTGGTTCCCAGTCACGCGGCCGACCTGCCTCAGTTTACTACAGCTGCCCGCTTAGTGACGATCGGGCCTATAAGAAATTCCACTTTTGTGGTGATTTTTTGGAATTTAAACATTAAAGTAATTATTATATATCACGCCATGAGTCCCAGGAAAGTCAGTGGTAAGGCTCAACATATGAAAACCCATGTAAGGATGACCATAGAGCAGAAACAAGAGTACAGAATGTCTCTTCCTCAACAATTAAGAAAATGTGTGCAGCATGGGAAGAATTGCAAACCTTTGCTGAAACGACTCACCCAAATCAAGCTGCAGTAGGTCATTGCCTTAACCTATTCAATGACACTGTGGTGCATCATTACAGACAAATGTTAAAATGAAGGGAAAAACAAATGTCTCTTGACAAATTTGTAGCGAGACAAACAAGCACTGAACCACAACCAGGTCCTAGTGGTACTCAGGCAAAACGTAGGAGAGTACCCCAGAGAAAACATCACTGCCTGATGTGATAATGGAAGGGGACTCCCCTTCCATGGGTGTATTTGCGGCCATACACGGGCAGACCAATACGGCAGCCATGGTCTCATCTGTCGTAAGACACAGGGAAAGATTGCCAGACATGAAGCAGTCAATGACATCATCAAGAGAAGTTTGGCTACAGCTGGGTGCCCAGCACAAAGGGAACCTCAGTTGTGCAGGCCTGACAACAGCCAAAAACACCGAGATGGAGTCACCCTGCAGCCATGGAGGGAAGGTAAACAGATCGTATAGGACTACATGTGTGCATCTACATTGGCTGATACCTATCTACCTTACAGCACAGCTGAGGGAGGCGGGACGGCCACCTTCAGGGAGACCCAGAAAACTAACAAGTACAGGGACCTAGAACGTTGTACAGGTTCGTGCCGATAGGCTCTGAGACTCTGGATGCCTGGGGTAAATGTGCACTTAAGTTCCTGAAGGAGGTAGGCGAGGAACTCATTGGGAAAACTAGAAACCCAAGAGCGGCCAATTTCATGTTCCAGCACCTGAGTGTCTCTGTTCAGAGGGGAAATGTGTGCTGTATCTTGGGTACGCACCCGACCCCCGAAGAGCTGGACGAGGTCTTCGAACACTGATTGGTATATTGTTATAAGTGTGTGTTTTCTGTAAACTGTAGCATTGCAATAAAATCATATAAAAAATATTTAAAATAATAAGAGGGGTGGTAGGAGAGGAAAAGATTAAAGTATTCAGTGAGAATCCACAAGGTCTTCTCTGAACACTATTTATTTCTTCTTCGAGGATGTGGGTCCCTTTAATTAAACCAGTGGTGGTACCCTAAATAAATATAAATATATATATATATATATATTATATAATATATTATATATATATATAATATATATATATAGATATTATAGTATTATTATATATATATGGATATATCTATATATATATATATATATATATATATTATTATATATATATATATATATAATATATTATATATTAATACCTAAAAGGGGTACCACCACTGGTACAAGTGTAGGGACCATAGCCTCAGAGAAGAAAATAATGAGTACTCAGAGAAGACCTTGTGGATCCTCACTGAACACTTTGATATTTTCTTTCCTACCACCCCTATTCTTTTAGTGTGTGTATATATATATCTAACTTTATTTTAAAATTTCATTACACAAAAGGGTTACAACATTGGTTACATGCAGGGTACAAGACTACTTGTCACAAGTGTCAGCTCCTCAGATGGTGAGCAGGAACCATGGATGCAGTGAGCATTTCCGCTCTGGATCGCACACTAAGGCGCTGAAAGAGAAAACTGGTGGCTCTAGGGTCTCTGGTTGTTTCAATTAGCTTGGACCCCAGCTCCTTCAAAAAACTTACAGCACTTTTACCCCAGGCACCAAGTGTCTCTTGAGGCAATGTTGCGTTGTGGGGCATTAGTAACGGGGCTCTCTCTCTGCTGAACACAACGGCCGTGGTATGCTTCTCTTGTTAATGTCGTTAACCTTGCCCTGTCTTGCATGCCATCCTCCTGTCCTTTGGCAGAGAAGGCCATGCCGTCCGTACCTGTCGGCCACTGCCTCGCCGCAAATACACCTGTAATCGGTGTGGATTGGGGCAGCGAGGCGGAGAGCCACAGCAGTTCGGAGGGCCTGCGGTGTGAGACAAGTGCCAGTTGCTGACATTGGGGCTGCTAATAGGAAGTCCCCTGCATGGGGAGCTGCTACAGCTTTAAGTCGGGCAGTATCATGTGGTGTTGTCGCAGCTTCTAGTAATGTCGCAGCTTCTAGTAATGTCACAGCTTCTTGGTCGGCAATGGAGCGATCCCAGCTGGATTGCTTATGGGCTTCAGAAAGCAGTTGTTGAGGTGCTGGTCCTGCGAGAGAGACCCATTTGGTGACGCAGTCTGTAAAGCTGGGTTCGTGTATCCCTGCTTGTTGAACTAGGTGCTCAGGAAGGATTTCCTTTACCAAGTTGTCAGACACCACTGAAGAGGACAGAAACGCTGGTACCGCAATTTGTGTTGCTGTGCGCACGCCGAGGCCCCGAGTCTGACAGGAAGGGAAGCCTGTTTCCACTGGAGTCGCTGAGAGAAAGGTTGAGAGCTTTTTCTAGCATTGATTTCAGCAAGCTGTCGTACTCTTCCAATTTAATATTGTTGAAAGATGCCGAACATCTAAGAAAGTAGGTCAGCCTGGGGAGGGACAAGCATCTGGTGATGAGGTAAAGTGCATCATGAGCATCGATGTCTTCAATCCTCTCGTTCATCGTCTTCAGGTCAGTGATGATCTTACCAAGGACCTCGTTGATGGCACTCCCTCCAAGAGGAGCACCTAGAAATATGCTGTCCTCAGGGTTGGTTATGTGAATATCAGGCAAACAATCTTTATTTGCTCTATTATGTTCTGATTGGTGGAGGTTGGACATGAAGGACTCACTAGCAAGAATGGGAAACTAATCTCCAGTAATCTTTTCTTACAGATGTATAATGGCACACTAATTGGAAATGGACCCGAGTGCGCACATTATTATCCTGACGTATTCCTGCTGAGTATTACCCTCTTCTTTGGTACCTTCCTCATCTCTGTATATCTCAAGGACTTCAAGTCTGCTGCTTTCTTCCCTGCCAAGGTGAGAATATACTTTTTTTTTTAAATGTTACAAAATTTGCCATGCATTGCCGTTTCATAGGTTTTCTGCTACCAAGTCTAGGTTGTTGTTAAGTAACATTTACTACAACATATGTAACCATACTGCATGTTCTAAATTCATGACAGTTGGGAATGATTAGTTTGAAGCTAGAGGGAGATGAGACTATTTAAGTTTTTGTAGCTTAATATGTAAACTAATGCACTTGTTAGGGGTTCCTGTTAATTTTCACAGAAAAGTTAATTTAGCAAAGGATGGAATGGTGTTTGGTGATGTTATTGGGCACAATAAAAATAAAAACTGATTTCAGCTGGTGTGGCATGAGAAAATTGGACAGCATGATGATATAGTATGTTAGAAATAAAGAAAGATGTAATAACTTGAAATAAAAGAAAGATGTAGTAGAGAAATAAAAGATAGTGTTAGGTTGGGTACATTGAGAGAATAACCACACAGACTGAGTGTGTAGAGGCTCAAGAGAGAAGAGGGAGGTAGAGAAGAAGGCTCAGGATAAAGATACATCACATGGGTGAAAGATATCATATGAAGAAGCATATTGCATAATGATAAGAGAAGCCTGCTCTTGTCACCCTATTAGCTAGAACAGATTGTGTTTCAGGAGATAGAATACAAAAGTATAGGATTAGCAGAATACAATACAATATTTATATGATTCATATTCCTTCTGGAAACTCCTAATTTTTAAGAGGAAAGTCAAATATAGATACCTTCCTGGATACTGTATTTCAAGCACTTCATGTGTCCCACAAACTCAATAAGCATGTGTGACATCTGAAATAAAAAATAATAATATNGTGATATTTTATTAAATGGTTTTCTTAGGTCTAGATAGATGCAGCGTGCCCAACTGTCTCTCTTGCAAAATCTTATTGACTGTCATAAAACCAATTTAAATTTGATATAGATAATCTTCTGGTCTAAAATCAAACTGCCTATTTTTATATTTTCTGAGGGAAATCCCGTCGGCTCCCTGAAACCAACGAATTGATATCTGCTATATTAGTTGAGAGCATCATTTACTTGATGTTCATCATTTACATGAGTTCTTGCTTACTGGAAACCATGGAACCAGAGAGGCACAGGGAGCAATGGCTTATGAACACTCCACTTATTGAGAGTACAATATAGTCATGTCTGCCATCGACCAGGGTATCACCCAGAAAGGCAGGTGAACTATTACAAACCCCTACTGGTAAAACATTGCAACCCAGATGGAATAGAGCCCAAGAACTTTCCCCAAGAGGAAACAACAAACGAGCAAATCTCCACTCAACTATCTCGCCCGTTCATTAGCGACCCCCCTACCCTGGGAGAGGGGAGGGGGGTCAAAGTGCTGACACCATCAGTTCGTTGACTGACAAAGAATAGGGCAGACATTATCTCTGGCCTCATTCTTCTGCCTGGATTTTAACCTGTATGGTTGTGCCAGCTGTGTGTTGTAGTGGGGCCTGACAGCTGAGCGGACAGGGCTCAGGATTCGTAGTCCTAAGGTTCCGGGGTTCGATCTCTGGTGGAGGCGGAAACAAATGGGCAGAGTTTCTTTCACCCTGATGTTCACCTAGCACTAAATAGGTATCTGGGAGTTTGACAGCTGCTATGGCTACTTCCTGGAGGTGTGTCACAAAAGGAAGCCAGTCTAGGACCAGGCCGCGGGGCCGCTACGCTCCAAAATCATTTCCAAGATAACCTCAAGAAGATAGTCGTGCGGTGGGCAGGTGTTCTCAAGTACTCGGGCTGCATGCATCTAGGGCTACCTTCCCTAGGCACCCGGTAGGTACTGCCCTTGCGTGGTCAAGGTTTTCTTCCCTGGGACATTCAGGATTTCACTCCCATTGAAGTGGTGTTGTTGCTTGTCATTAACTTCGCCCATGGAGTTCGGCGGGGGTCGTGTGTCTCTCCGTCTGGTCCTGGGTAAGGAGTGTTTTTGTTGCTGGTTGGAGCGCATGGTGTTAGCGTAGCTTGCATAATCACGGGGGCTGTGCCTTTCTCTGGCCTACGGTTGTTTGTGGTGTTTTTCGAGGGTTTCAGGATGTTCTCTTTAATTTCCTGGGAGGTCTGCCTAGCTTTTGATTAGGTTCACCTAGGTTGTATTGGTAGTTCTTCTTCCTCTGGGTTCCTCGAGGTTGCACACACAGCTTCCTGGGGTCAGTTTGCCCAGTATTAGATGGGGTTCAACTGGCTTAAGCTACACCAATGTCTGGGCTTCCCATCGGGATTCCTCCTCCTGCAGGTCCTGGTAAACCCCTTTGGGGCTTGGTGCGGCTTTGGATATGTCTTCCGAGTCCCCTCTCTCTTTATATGAGTTTGAGGATTGTTCGTTGCCCTTGTCTCAGGGTGATGATCATCTGTTCTGCCTCCATCATGCTGCGTGTTGGGTTGGTGACACTTATGATCCAGAGTCTTGTGAGACTTGTTCCCCATTCCCCGAGACTCGTTACCTGTTCTTCTTCGGAAGACCTTAGGGGTCAGGCAGTGGCTGCGTTGCAGTTTAGGTTTTTGTTGCTGTAACGCACCTGGTTAGTGGCCCGGTCGGATGCCCCGGTGCTGCCCCGTTTTGGTTTTAGGGACCCGGAATTGGGGGATGTTGGTCGCTTCGACCTTGGTTTTACCCACTACCCCGATTCCTTCCCCGTTGGGTGTTGTTCACCCTGCTGCTCCTTCTCCTATTACCAGCTTCCAAACATCTGAGGGTTTTGGAGTCGGGTTATCTTGAGGTTATCTTGAGTTCATTTCGGGGCTTTAGTGTCCCTGGTCCTCGACCAGGCTTCCACCCCCAGGAAGCAGCCTGTGACAGCTGACTAACTCCCAGGTACCTATTTACTGCTAGGTAACAGGGGCATAGGGTGAAAGAAACTCTGCCCATCGTTTCTCGTCAGCGCCCGGGATCGAACCCGGGACCACAGGATCACGTGTCCAGCGTGCTGTCCGCTCGGTTGGCTGACCCCGGCCGGGGTGGGGTTTATCTCAGGACGAGATTTGGATGGCTTCGGGAGCTGCCCCATTCAATGCGGGTACAGAGGCGGTTGAGCCTGATTGTCCCACGAGGCTTCTGGGTCCTCCTGGCAAACCCCCGTCTTTGAGGCTTATACCCTTGGACAACATCTTTTCTTTAGGGGCGGGGGAGCGTGGATGTGGGTTCTGCCCCGGGCACAGGGGTTGTCGCTTTGGGGCTCTTGGGCTCCATTTGACCCTACCTGGGCTTTTGTGCCATCTGGGCAGAGGTTGTTGTTGCAGGATATGCTTTCTTGTGAGGTTGGGTTACAGCAGTTGCATGCTCAGGTCCCCATTCTTTCGCCTGCCTTGGTTGGTGAGGATCATTGCGCTTGCGGTCATTTGGTTTCGGTCTTGCACCTTTTAGTCATCTGGAGCTGTCTTCAGACTGACTTTCGGAGGATGTGAAGACACTGAGTGCTAGGCCTTCGACTGGTGAGCTGGTCTCAGCGGTTCTGGCGTTGGTGGCGTTGCTGAAACTGTTTGCACCTATTCTCCGGGAGGCGGTGTGCATGTTTTTTGCTTCTCGCCTCACGTGTCTGAAAGCCATCCTTGCCTTCTCTCTTGACTTCGCTTGATCCCTGGCTCTTCAGTCTTCGACTTCCTTTTGTCCATTGTTATTTTTGGACGACATTGTGACTCGGTCTTTGACGTCCTATTCTGAATTGTTGGTGCTCCGGGGAGAGTGGGGAGGGGGGGGGGAGGGGGAGGGTCATTCTCACTCTTCCTGGTATGGTCGAGCCAGGGCTTGGGTTTCGGTAGCTCGAGGTGGGCCATTGGTGCCAACTTCTATGCCGGTGTTTCCTATGGGGTCCTTCTTCGTCTGGTTGGCACAATGACCGCTCTGCAGGTAGGACCATTTTTTGGAGGGTCGCATCGGCCCTTTCACGGATCGTCCCGTTGGCAATGGGGGGTGGCTGGCCCTGTTTGCCTATGCTTGTGTCACACGATTCGTGGGAGTTTCGGGTCACGTATTCCGGTCTTTGGTGGCATTGGGCAGCTCCTCAACCTCCTCTGGGGATTCGGGGTTGGTGGGGCAGACTTCCTCCCCATTGCTTTGTCGAGGCATCTTGGAGTGGGTGCGCTTAGGCATGGTCGAAACGTCCTCATCCCCCAAATGGGTTTCTGGTTTGCTCCCAGTTCCAAAATGGGACTATGTAGATCCTTCGATTCATTCTGGACTTGTCCCATCTGAACCGTTGGGTTCCTTGCCCCTCTTTTTCGATGATCACTCTATCCCAGGTCTGGCTTCTTCTCGATCTGGGTGCTTGAATGATGTCCCTGGACCTCATGGATGCTTATTGGCACATTCCTTTTCACCCACAGTTAGGGATGGTTAGGTTTCGTGGTGGGGCATCAGGCTTACTGCTTTCGCTGCATTACCTTCAGCTGAATCTGGAATCCATGTTTTTACGTATCTTACCCAGGTCGTGGTGACCCGTCTTCTGTTAGGTATTCGGGTGATGGCCTACCTCGACGACTGGTTGGTGTGGGGTCACAGCCATTATGCATGTCTGTTCACCAGGAATTTTGTTCTATCCTAGATTTTCGGATTCCTAGTGAACTGAAGGAGGTCCCATTAGGTTCCATGCCAGGTTTGGACTTTGCTGGGCCTGATCTGGGATTCTCAGCTGGCATCCGTGTCCCTCCCCCCCGCAGTGTTGCTCCGGCTGTGGTCCCACCTTCAGTTGTTCTTGGGGGGGGGGGTCTCGGGACACTCTGTTGCTCGAGCAGCTGTGCAGGAGTCTGAACTTCGCTTTGCTGGTTTTCCTGCTGAGTCGGGTTTGGCTTCGGAGGCTGTTCTGGTTCCTTGGGGGCAGTCCCTTTCGCCATTCCCTCACTCGAGGTGTTCACGGACGCCTCGGCCCTTGGCTGGGGGTTTATGATCAGTGTTCACCAGGCTGGTCAGGGTCGTTGGGGTCCGTCGTTCCGTCGGCGGTTTGCGGCGGTGTGGCTCTCGCTGAAGCAGATTCAGCTCGCTCTGGGCTCTGTGATCCGGCTTCATTTGGATTGCATACCGATGGTTCATTGTCTGAACCGGGAAGGGGGGTAGGTCACTTCGGTCCACGGCTCTTTGGGGCTGGTCGCTTTAGGTGGATTTTCTGCTGAGATTTCAGAATTTAGCTCTCCATGCGGTTCACATCCGAGAGGTGTCAATGTCCTGGCAAACGGGCTACCTCTGTTCATTCCTCTGTCCACGGAGTGGACGATTGACACAGACTCCTTTTGTCGGTTCTGCCAGACATTCGGGTGCCTGGACGTAGACCTCTTTGTGTTGGCTTGGTCTCGGCGTCTCTCAGTGTATGTGATGCCCTAACCTGACTGCGAAGCCTTTGCGGTAGATGCTTTTCAGCAGGATTGGTCTAGGTGGGGGATTCCTTTACCTCTTTCCCCCGGTTTAGTTGTTGCTTCGGGTTCTGGCTCGGCTCGAATCTTCTCAGAGGAGGGTGATTCTCCTGGCTCCGTGGTGGCCGGCCCAGCCTTAAATTAATTTCAGGCGCTGCTTGCTCGGCATCTATTCCTGAGAATTTTTCAGCAGCTCCGCCTCTTTCAGCAGGTTGGGCCAGTGAGGTACCTTGCTGGTTTGCTCTACTCTTCTGCTCTAAGCGTTTGGTGTTTTTTATGTGAGTGTATCACCATTTGTATGGTGATCAGGTGGCTTCTCTGATGGTGTCCCACCTGTGGACTTCCTCTCAGTGACAGAATGAAGTCTCTTGACATTATTTTTGCCATTTCCTTTCTCTTCAAAAGTTGTCATCCATTTCTGATCGAGTTGTTTTGTTGTTTCTCACTTGACTTTTTTGAATACTGGCATCTTATGCCGAATACAATCGCTTCTTATCGTGCGGCTCTAGTGGAGCCACTCCAGTTTACATTTGGGGTGGATGTCACTTTTGCTCCATTCAGCAGGCTCTCGTGCATTTTTTCACCTCTGACCTGCTCATGCTCCACCTGAGCCGTCCTGATCTTTGATCGGGTGCTTTCTTTTTCTCTCTTCTTGGTTTGTTGTAGCCCCATCGGTTCAGAATTGTTTCTGGGAGGTCACTAACAAACAGCTTGATAGTCGAATGGACATTTGCTTGTTTGTTGAGACATTTGTCTCTTGAGGGGAGTTCATGGGGTCTGTTCCGTCGGGTTGCAATGTTTTACCAGTAGGGGTTTGTAATGGTTCGCCTGTCTTTCTGGGTGATAACCTTCGGTTGATGACAGACATGACTATACACTCACAAAGTGGAGCGTTCATAAATCATTGCTCCCTGCACCTCTCTGAGGGAACCAGGTTTTGGTTTGTGGTTTCCGGTAGGCAAAAACTCCAAATAACTGATGCTCAAGACTAGTATAGTGAATATCAGTCCATTAGCTTCAGGGAGCCTCCGGGGCTCAAACCAGAAAATGGTGTTTCACTACATTCAATGCTGTTTTTTTCAATATATATTGAATCCAATTCATTTGAGTTACCTTTACTAGTTATTTGGGTATTACACTGGTAAATGTTACCAGCTTATTATTCAATCATCTTGTTTATTAACTGGATTAGTTTGCCATTTTCCAAGCGTTTCAATTTTTTTATATAAAAGGATGCCTGAAAAATAATGCTTAATGGACAGCTGAGCTCATGAGCACATTCTTTCAGTATCCGAGGTGATATTCAATCAGGTCCTTCCATTTTCTTTCTGCCAAAGTTTATGAGCAAAGTTTGTTTATTCATCTCTGGACACATCTTGGTACTTTTATATGTGTGTGTGTGCATTTATGTATGTGTACGAATGTATATATGGGTGTGCATATGTAAACTTTGGCTTTTGGTTGTAGAGTGTATAATGCCGGAGTCTCTTGTGCTATATAATGCAGAGGAATTATGTGAGAAATTAGCTTTTTTTCTCCCTCAAGTTAATTACATTTGCTCACTACCTATAAACAGAAAAAATACTTCCTGAATTCTCTGTCTCAACTGAGTTTCCAATTTGTGTATGTGCAACCACCCATTTTGTGTGTGTGTTTGCATGTACAATACATGTATACAGTATATTTATGTATGTATGTAATTACCTAAGTGTAGTTACAGGAGGAGAGCTACGCTCATGGTGTCCCGTCTTCGCAGCACTCTGTCATATAACGCTTTGAAACTACTGACGGTTTTGGCCTCCACCACCTTCTCACCTAACTTGTTCCAATTGTCTACCACTCTGTTTGCAAAAGTAAATTTTCTTACATTTCCTTGGCAGCTTTGATTAGTTTAATTCTATGACCTCTTGTTCTTGAAGGTCCAGATCTCAGGAATTCTTCCCTGTCAATTTTATCAATTCCCATTACTATTTTGTATGTTGTGATCATATCGCCTCTTTTTTCTTCTATCTTCTAGTTTTAGCATATTTAATGCCTTTAATCTCTCCTTGTAGCTCTTGTCCTTCAGTTCCAGGATCTATTTGGTTGCATGTCTTTGCATCTTTTCTAGTTTGTTGATGTGCTTCTTAAAATACGGGCAATATACAACTGCTGCATATTCTAGCTTTGGTCTAACAAAGGTCAAGAACAATTTCTTTATTATTGTCTAGGTCTTCTTGAAGGGTGTGACAATTGTCCAAGTTTCTTATCTTCCGTAGTACAGTATGTTTACCTAACTGTGCCTATGCAGAGCAAGATCTAACTCATGGGTTCTCTCCAGAGAGATTATCTGGTGCATTTATGCCTCCTGACAGTCTAGTACTCTCTCATAATTGTCACATGTATACATACAGTGGAACCTCGAGTGACGAGCGGCTCCAGTTATGAGCATTTTGAGTAACGAGCAAGCCTTTCACAGAAAATATGTCTTGACTGACGAACTTTCCCTCGATTAACAAGCGTTCCCGCTGGTTCTCGGACACTTCTAACGACAGTTTTTTTGTTGTTTCACAAGACTAGTTTTCCACTTGACAAGCTCGGTGCCGGAACGGATTAAACTCGTTAATCGAGGCGCCACTGTACTTGTATTTTCAGAATGTGGGGTAAATTCTTGTGGTACTTCATCTTGACTATTGCTTGGTGCAGCACCTGTATTTCAACTTTCAAATGCTTTGTTGCATCAGCTTTTAAAACAATAGATGAACATGTCTATACATGTATTTGTATTTTCCTATCTTTTCTTACCTAATTTGGGTGTAGAGAATGAGCTGAACTCTTGGTGTGCTCATCATAGTGTTATTTGCCTGATGCAGTCTTGCAACCTTTTTTGTATTCTGTAATATCCACATTTGGCTTTGTGAATGGAGTTCACCTCCACCTTCTCTTTCAGTTTATGACAATGATTCACTATTCAGACACTGAATGAATTCATTCCTATGTTGTTCTAACTAATGTGCTTTGTGTATTTAGGAGTATGTAAGTTTTATCTACTGTCTAAACTTATGGTTTTGGGCAATGAGCTCTTGCTCCTGGCCCCTGCCTTTTAGCTATGGATTATATAGTGCAGTGGCTCTTGGCTCTCATGTATTTTGTCAACCTATGTAAGCTATAGATGGAATTTGTGTGTTGGAGCATGTGTGTATGGTCTGTGTGTTGTGTATATATATATATATATACAGTATATGTGTGTATGTATAATTTCCATTTGCATGTATGAATGTTGAATCTCTAATACACATTCATATAGTTTATGTACGGTATCTATATGCAACCGTATAAATACATCTAAATATATGTGTGTGTATAGATCTATAATTGGCATGTTGAGGATTTGGTTTTTATGTGAAGCAAAATTTCAAATACGATTGTTTATGCTGCATCCTTAGTTTAGAAAATTTTAAGAAGTTGGAATATAGTTTTTCTTTTTATTATGACTTCTTTAAAATTAATGTTTGCATGATATGAACCCTACGTGCTTTTTATTGTTTTGTCTTTGAATTTCTGTTTTATATCTATTACTTTTTAGAAAAGCTTTAAATAAATTTGATGGTTACATTTCTATTTGCAGTGTGTAATGCAGTTGCCTGTTTTCTATTTGTTTTCTTAGGCCAAAAATATTGTACCTGTGTGATAACCAGACATAAATGGGCCAAGTTTACATAGTTTCCTCTTACTAGCTTTGTATATCAGCACTAGTCCTTCACAATAAATATGCCTTGCTTTACTGTCATAAATTAAAGCAAATTAGCTATGCTTTCACTTTCCTCAAGAGGCCATTTGTGTTGCTTAGCACACTAACCAGAAGTAGGTTTCTTGGTGTTTTTTGTTTCAGTTGCTAATTGCCTGTTTTGTTTCTCTC
>WNGS01004374.1:10935989-10940989 GCA_020271785.1 Procambarus virginalis
CTAGGCCAGGCTGCTCCCACCTCCCTGCTGGAGATCTTTCTCTCTCTCCCTCCCACCCTAGGCCAGGCTGCTCCCACCTCCCTGCTGGAGATCTTTCTCTCTCTCCCTCCCACCCTAGGCCAGGCTGCTCCCACCTCCCTGCTGGAGATCTTCTCTCTCTCTCTCCCCTCCCACCCTAGGCCAGGCTGCTCCCACCTCCCTGCTGGAGATCTTTCTCTCTCTCTCCCCCTCCCACCCTAGGCCAGGCTGCTCCCACCTCCCTGCTGGAGATCTTCTCTCTCTCTCCCTCCTCCCACCCTAGGCAGGCTGCTCCCACCTCCCTGCTGGAGATCTTTCTCTCTCTCCCTCCCACCCTAGGCCAAGCTGCTCCCACCTCCCTGCTGGAGATCTTTCTCTCTCTCCCTCCCACCCTAGGCCAGGCTGCTCCCACCTCCCTGCTGGAGATCTTTCTCTCTCTCTCTCCCTCCCACCCTAGGCCAGGCTGCTCCCACCTCCCTGCTGGAGATCTTTCTCTCTCTCTCCCCCTCCCACCCTAGGCCAGGCTGCTCCCACCTCCCTGCTGGAGATCTTTCTCTCTCTCCCTCCCACCCTAGGCCAGGCTGCTCCCACCTCCCTGCTGGAGATCTTTCTCTCTCTCCCTCCCACCCTAGGCCAGGCTGCTCCCACCTCCCTGCTGGAGATCTTTCTCTCTCTCCCTCCCACCCTAGGCCAGGCTGCTTCCACCTCCCTGCTGGAGACCTATCCCCCACCCTAGGGCAGTCAGCTCCCACCTAGCGGAGGCAGGTCTATGACGTACTGGAGAAGACCTTAATATTGGCCTTGGTCTCTGCATAGCAAACACGGCACGTATAAGTGTGTAGCAGCTGTGATGGATCATAACTAGTGCAGCCCGTGTGTGTACTCATCTATACTCGCCTCTTTGTGCATCCTTCATCGTGCTTTTACCTCTTGCATCCCACTTTGCCACTTTTCTTATTCTATCAACACTTGAAACATTTTATGTCGCTGTTATGTATTGTTTCTATCTTCTCCTCTAGCGACGTTAGGCCCAGTTCTTTCTGTCTTTCTAAATCTAAATGCCTCATTTAGGTTTATGAACGATATTGTGACTTGCTATTGTAAAGTATGTTGCTGATGTTATTATACTGATATGTGTCTCCGGAGTTAGACTTGCTGCTAAATCCACTCCCAGGTCTTTTTTCCCCTAGTCATTTTCTCTAGTTTTTCCCGAAACTGAGGTTCTTAACGGTGCCTGTCAGTCCTGCACAGTGGCATCTGTGTTCATGTTATGTTATCTTGTATGTAGAACGTCACAGTAATACCACAGTCTCCACACCACTCACATGCTCACTACTCATAACTTAACTGCACTCATAGCAACTCCTGTCACTCACAGTACCAGTACACCTACCTGTAACACCAGGTATTCATAAGCTTATTCTTGTATGTTTAACACGACGCGTGTGTTGGCAGTGGTAATTACCAGGACCCGGTCGTCATGATAAATGGTATTATAACCACTAGGTAATTGCAGGCGATGAGTCACAATAACGTGGCTGAAGCTATGATGACCAGACCACACACCAGAAGATGAGCAGACGACCACGTTTCGGTCCGTCCTGGACCACTGCCAAGTCGACTGTCGTGACAATTGACTTGGTAATGGTCCAGAAAGACCGAAACGTCGTCGTCTCATCATCTGCTTTTGTGGTTTGGTCGCCACCCGGTTATTGTTGAAGTGACTGTTTTAACCAGTGTTTGCTGTGCCTCTTCTTCCTTATGATCACCTTGTTCACCAGCTGTTATTCTCCCTCACTAATGGTGTTGGACATTCTCTGTATGATGGACCCCCCTCACCTCGCATTGCCACACACCTCAACACTTCTCTTAACACACACTTACCCTATTAAGAATGGTCGTAAAGTCGTTATATACAAATAATACGTCACAACAGATAGCTTGACTTTTTCCGAACAAAAGGAAGGGAGAGTGATCGATACCACAAGGAACAAAAGAGATTAATAATTAGTATATATACAGCTTGACATAGATATGGATGACAGGATTAAGTCAAAGGAATATGAAAGGTAGGAAATTTTCAGATTGCAAATTGTGAATATATTTAACATAGCAATTAAAGGTGACATTTGATACCGTGTGTGTGTGTGTGTGTGTGTGTGTGTGTGTGTGTGTGTGTGTGTGTGTGTGTGTGTACTCACCTAATTGTACTCACCTAATTGTGCTTGCGGGGGTTGAGCTTTGGCTCTTTGGTCCCGCCTCTCAACTGTCAATCAACTGGTGTACAGGTTCCTGAGCCTACTGGGCTCTATCATATCTACACTTGAAACTGTGTATGGAGTCAGCCTCCACCACATCACTTCCTAGTGCATTCCATTTATTAACTACTCTGACACTGAAAAAATTCTTTCTAACGTCTCTGTGGCTCATCTGGGTACTAAGTTTCCACCTGTGTCCCCTTGTTCGTGTCCCACCCGTGGTGAAGAGTTTGTCTTTGTCCGCCCTGTCAATTCCCCTGAGAATTTTGTAGGTAGTTATCATGTCTCCCCTTACTCTTCTGTTTTCTAGGGATGTGAGGTTCAGCTCCTTTAGCCTTTCCTCGTAGCTCAATCCTCTCAGTTCCGGGACGAGTCTGGTGGCATACCGCTGAATCTTCTCTAACTTTGTCTTGTGTTTAACTAGGTATGGACTCCAGGCTGGAGCTGCATACTCCAGGATTGGTCTTACATAAGTGGTATACAGGGTTCTGAAAGATTCCTTACACAAATTTCTAAAGGCAGTTCTTATGTTGGCCAGTCTAGCATATGCAGTCTCTTTCTGTCCACACCTGCGTATTTGTTCTTAACAGGAAATACTTTATCACAACTCTCCTGTACAGTAGGTTGATAGTTGTGATGTATGATGTAGCCAGCTACTACGTAGTGCAGTATATATATGCACTAATGTATGGTGTCGACCAATTACCACCTACTTTGTTGTCGTTGTTTAAGATTCGCTACGTGCAACAAAAAGTTCCAAGTAGCACGGGCTATGGTTATCTTGAGGTTATCTTGAGATGATTTCGGGGCTTTAGTGTCCCCGCGGCCCGGTCCTTGACCAGGCCTCCACCCCAGGAAGCAGCCCGTGACAGCTGACTAACACCCAGGTACCTATTTTACTGCTAGGTAACAGGGGCATAGGGTGAAAGAAACTGCCCATTGTTTCTCGCCGGCTCCCGGGATCGAACCCGGGACCACAGGATCACAAGACCAGTGTGCTGTCCGCTCGTAGTGGACTTACCTGGCACAGGAGCGGTGCTGTGTGTACCAGGTAGTGTTTGTGTCAGTATATATACACTCATGTATGGTGTGGCCAACACGGGAGACATCTCCTGTCCACGAGGCTAACCATAGCCTGTGCTTCTTGCCCAGCTCCTGTGCCAGGTAAGTTACGGGCTCACCATAGCCCGTGCTACTTGGAACTTGTTCCGAGTAGCTGAATCTATAACAACAACAACGGTGTGGCCAACTACCATATAGTGTTTGTGTCAGTATATAGACATTAATGTACGGTGAGGCCAGCTAGCAACCAGTATATCTGTCAGCATATGGACACTAATGTATGTGTTTCATGTTTCAGATGAGCAGAGGAGCGTGAACAGGCGCTGCATCCAGATAACTCTTGGAGTTGCCCTTGGTCTCAGCCGCTAGGTAAGCCCAGGGTGGGTGGGGGCGCTGGGCCTCTCCCAGCACCTCCCCACACACTAATCTCTATATCTCTGTCATTTCTCTCTCGCCCCTCCTGCAGTCTCCAGAGACACCTGTGGGGTAGCCTGGATGGTCTGGCCAGGGCTACACCTTACTACACACACACACCTTTCTCAACAACTAACCTTGGGTGGACATCAGTGCGATATCAAGTTCAAGTTCAAGTATGTTTATTGAGATAAGCAAGAAATACATCTCAAAGGGATAGAGTAGCTTAGGCTATTTCTACCCCCCATCGATATCATCTATGTATTAGTAATGTAAACACTGTGTATCTTCACGAGCGAGTGACACAGTTCCCTAAATCCGATCCCACGACCGTCGTCGTCCCTAAATCAACAACACCGTCTCCTAACCTGAATTACGAAGCTTGGAGGTAGACTGGCTGACATGGTACAAGGTTTGAGCAGCTTATGATGGCTAGCGGCTTGCACCAGTCTAGGACACGCCAGGAACAGTCAGGAAAGAGCGTTTCAACTCGCCCACACAAGCTAAATCTTGGACACTTGATAGTTCGGCTGATTACCTCAAAGTCAGGAAGACCCTTTGTTACAGTCAGTGTTCTGTTATCTTGTATGTTGTCAACATTATGTTGTTGGGAGGCAGTGATGCTGGTGTGAATCTTTGGTAGTGAAGGAAGTGGTGACGCTGGGGTGAATCTTTGGTAGTGAAGGAAGTGGTGACGCTGGGGTGAATCTTTGGTAGTGAAGGAAGTGGTGACGCTGGGGTGAATCTTTGGTAGTGAAGGAAGTGGTGACGCTGGGGTGAATCTTTGGTAGTGAAGGAAGTGGTGACGCTGGAGTGAATCTTTGGTAGTGAAGGAAGTGGTGACGCTGGAGTGAATCTTTGGTAGTGAAGGAAGTGGTGATGCTGGGGTGAGTCTTTGGTAGTGAAGGAAGTGGTGATGCTGGGGTGAGTCTTTGGTAGTGAAGGAAGTGGTGAAGAAGGAAGTTGCCCTATTTCATTCATGAATAGTGCAATGATAGCACAGAACATCTGTGAAGGTCGTATGTAAATTAATATAACACCAACAGTTTATATGAACAAGGAAAATTTCTTCCTATAATCTGAAATGTGTCAAATTGTCTGATAAATTACCTTGTACCTCTACAAATATTGACATAACGGTAGTTAATAGTCAATATTCTGGTCCTAAGTCAATGATTTATGTTAAGGTCCCATAAGATTCTGCGCTTGGTACATCTCAATGTGCTCCAGACCTGAGCACATCCTGGC
>WNGS01004374.1:10945989-10971199 GCA_020271785.1 Procambarus virginalis
CAGTAGCTGTCTTCCTTCAGCTAAATCGAAGGCGCGGAAGGGGAGGAGCTGCCCCTCTTGTGACCTCCAGCTGCAGAGGTATGGATGAAACAGCATCCCATCCTCTCAAATTTGGCAATTGTGATTTGCCACCACAAAGATTAACTAATTTGAATAATACTAATTTGAATTAAGATTAGTTTATGTTAAACATTTGTGTGAACCCCTTCATGACTCATCATTTTTAGCTAACATATGCTGATTGGCACACTGGGATGTTGAAGCTATTATGATGGAGGCAGTATGTATTATTTAGGGTTCCATCACATGTTGCTGGGCCTTGGATCTAGTAGTTCTCAGCTTCATACATTAAAGTTCCCGATGGTGTTATTCCCTTTGATATGCGACAGGGTTCCCTACCTATTTTTATCAACTTTACTTTTATTTAAATGTCACTCAAGCGTTGGTCTCCATCTCACAAAACTCTGATCTTCTAGTAGTCTAGTCACTCTACTGTCCTATAGGTGTCGCGATCCAGCCACTTTTCTCACAATCTACCCTATAACGCCTGCTCTGTTACTCTGCCTTCAGTACTTTTTCCTGTCCTCTCATCACTGATTGTTGTGACTGGTTTTTGTCGTGTCTTTTATTTACTGTATATACTGATCAGGACCCTCATTGATGTTTGTAACAGGTTTTGATGATGTCTTGTGTGTGTTGTAAGTACAGGTACTGTCGTTTATTGTTTTTTGTGTGCAAAGAACACATTTGTATTTTGCACTAGTTGAAATAATAATCCATTTAAGTTTATGTTGAGTATTCATTTATGTGTTAATAAGAGAGCCAGAGAATGTGAGGTAATAGTCAATCCAATTTTGAGTTCTTGATGTCTTTGAACTGACAAGTATTTGTCCCAGAAAAAATTGTTACGAGCTTACAAGTCATTGTGGGCCACTTGCAAAGTTTCATTAGTGGTCTTTTGTCAGTGTATTTGTTTTAGCAGTAAATTAGGAATTATAAAATGTGAATGGGTTATAATATGTACTCTTATGTTGAATTTCTATGGTATTAGGAATAGGAGTAGAGCACCTGTGTTCTAAGCCAGTCTAAAAATATATCTACAGTTGAATATTGAATTTCCTTCAGTTTTGTATCTCAGAGAGAAAGTGAGAGAATGTGTGTGCCTGACATATGCTTAATGGAAACTTTGAAGTGTGATGTGTATCAGCTAATCATAGTGCAGTGCTCAAGTGTGTAGCACCACCGTGTTAGTATCCCACCGCTGTTTCCTAAGAGAAGTCCCGGATCAGCCGGGCTGTGGTGGGTATGTGGCTCTGCGGGCCGCTCCAAGCAACAGCCTGGTGGATCAAACTCTCACAAGTCGAGCCTGGCCTCGGGCCGGGCTTGGGGAGTAGAAGAACTCCAGAACCCCATCAACCAGGTATCAACCAGGTACCGCTGCCACCACTGTTATGTTTGATTGCTGTGTTCTCTTGTGTTGGTGATCTGGACGAGGTATATGATAGGCCTCTTGTAGTTTTGAAGTGTTTATTGAGTATTCCTTACATCTTGGGAACACAGTGCCTTGTCCTGAGGCTCACCCATAGGCCTACATGTTGGCTCACTTGCTGCCTGGTTGTATAGGATATACTAATGCTGTAGTGCTACACATTAAGGTGTTGCACTTTGACTGGCTGATACGAGGCACAAGGGAAAAAGTCCATTAAACGTATGGCAGACCTGTGTGTAAATATCCTGATTGTAGTTTCAGGAAGAGAACTATGCTCGTGGTGTCCTGTCTCCTTTATAAATTACAACAAATAGAAAACTAGCCAAAGTTTTAGCACATTAAACTTTCAAATTAAATGTTTTCTGATAATCTTTTTACGTTGGTGTTTCTTAATGATGTAACTATGTCCTCTTATTGTCTTGGGCAGGTAGTAAGAAGTCTACTTTATCAACATACTCCAACAATGTCATGATTTTAAATATGGTGATCATGACCTCTTGTTCCAGAATACATTTTAATGCATGCCTTTATGTGTGTGTCTGTGTGTGTAATTACAGTACCTAAGTGTAGTTACAGGATAAGAGCTATGCTCGTGATGTCCCATTTTCCTAGTAAACTTTGTCACATGACGCTTTGAAACTATGATGGTTTTGTCCACCACCTCCTTCTCACTTAACTTGTTCTAACCATCTACAACTCAGTTTGCAATAGTGAACTTTCTAAATTTTTTTGGCAGCTGTGCTTCCTTAGTTTGAATCTATGACCACTTGTTTTTGAAGTTGCAGTTTTCAAAAATTCTTCTTTGTTTTGTGTGAGTGAGTGAGTGACATTAGTCATGAAGCAATTCCTGCAACATTGAAATAAAGACATACATTAGTGCCATGCAAGTTGACACCATGAGGCCAGGGATGTTTGCCCATATATAGGAAGATATAGTTGCTCCTGCTCCTTAAAGATGTTAAGGTTGCTGAACCCACCTTCAGTAAATATCACAGTTGCCATGCCTCAATTGCATCAATAGTGTTTCCACCTCATTATTTCACATTTTATTTGTTTCCTTTATTCCTGCTGTATATTTATCTTAATATTGATCTTATTAATTTTAACATTATCTTATTGATCCAAATTCTTGTGAAGATGTTGGATGAAACAGGACACCCGGCATTTCTCTAGTAGAATTCTTGTTGTATGCTGAGTAGAATGACCATCAGTGTATTATGTGGTTAACAGTGAGTTGTAATGTTTTATTGAATGGAATAATTAAGATGATGAACCTGTTTCTCACACTCTTTCATTTTCGAACAGAATGATTAATATCTTCTTGAAGTAGCCAGTTATGTTTACTTCATCGGAGCTCATTTGGCAATTTCATTGTCATTCTACCTGTTCACTCATGCTATCTTTCCTTTAAGCCAGAGTGAGAGGCACTGCCCACCATTGTATCTGACCTTTATTCAGGGTAGAAGTAAGAGCCATATAGTTCCAGCAGATGAGTCTATCTGTCTACCCTTGAGCCATGTAATAACATGTATCCCCTACCATAGTTGCCATGCTTTGTTGCCATACTGTCTATCTCTTCATTTGTTGTTCTCTTCCCCTCCCCAGTAGCTCAGCGTTGACAGAGGAAACATGGGGAAAAAGTAAGTCACTCTTAAGTGTCATTTCTGTGTCACTCCTGTCACACTAACCGACCAACTCTCACAGGGTGTATGTGGAAACTCCAGACGTATGCATGTCAGCTTTCCCCCACAAGCTCTGTAGTGCTATCATTCATGCTGCTGTACTTCAATGTGTCCACCATTATACACTGCTGCCAGTACATTTAACATTATACAAACAATTTGTATAATTTTTTTTATTTTTATACCTTTTACTCATGATGAAGACTGGTAATGGATAGTCACAAAGGAATTAGAAACTGAAGTTTACCTGCGTGTTTTCATGAATATTGAAACATCAAAAGCAATTGCAAAAGAAATAATGTAGATTATATATCAAGTATCAAGTATGAAGCGAACAGAACACTGGACTTGTGATCCTGCGGTCCTGGGTTCGATCCCGGGCGCCGGCAAGAAACAATAGGCAGAGTTTCTTTCACCTTGATGATCCTTTTCCCTAGCAGTAAATAAGTACCTGAGAGTTAGTCAGCTGTCACAGGCTGCTTCCTGGGGTTGAGGCCTGGTCGAGGACCGGGCCATGGGGACACTAAGCCCCGAAATCATCTCAAGATAACCTCAAGAAGATGGTCACTTGTTGAAATATATCAACTCAACTTCTTTTACTTAGACGTTTATTCCATAGTTAAATTTAAGAAGCATTCAACGAGTACAGTCATCCATTAGGGAATATCCATTTTATCTGCTTTCATGTCAGAGAATATCTATATTGCCTGCTCCTATATCAAGGATTATTTAACCATATTACCTGCTCTTATACCAGGGAATAGAAGAGTTTAAAGTGATAAATTTTATGAAATTTTTATAAAACTGCAGAAATAAATTGCAGTACTGTATAGATATTACAATTTAGGTAGTTTCTCGCATATAGTATGTGTCTTTTTATTGAGAAATTCTAAATTTTAAAATGTTCAGAGTTTGTCCCATACATTATAGGCAACTGAAGCCTGCACCACTTTTCATGGGACTTTGCAAGTAATAATTACCATTCAGAGGGTTATTCCTTACTAACAATTTTGAAATAGTGTACTCATCACTAAATATTGCATTATATTTAACAATTTCAAGGTATTAACTGTTTTAAAATGTTGAAAAATATGGTAAACATAACAAATTTTTGGGTGAGTTTTCTCACTGTATGTAACCTTTTCTTTGTAATATTGTAATAGGCTAAGTGTGTTTAGCTTTTCAGCAGCCATTCTCAAAACAAATGGTTAGCAAAACTTGAAGCAAGAAATAATAAATCATTTCCAACTCTTCATCAAGAAATAGGGAAAATAATTGTTAGTATAATAATGTCTCGCTCTTTATGGAAATTTCTCGAGCAATCATTCAGCGAGAATATTTGTTAATCGTCTTCATTCATCATATCTTAAACCTTTAAGAAATGGCATGTTAAATTAAATGCAAAGTTAGCAAGTAAAAACAGTATGGAACTCCTTTAATAAGAGACAAGAGAAAGTGTTAATTTTGTATTGCGCTTGCTCTGAGATAATGATGACCATCTCATTAATGCCAAGGTATCTATGTTCTTACCTGTGTACATCCGTCATGATTACATACACCTTGTGTACATCCATCGTGATTACATACACCCTGTGTACATCCATCATGATTACATACACCCTGTGTACATCCATCGTGATTACATACACCCTGTGTACATCCATCATGATTACATACACCCTGTGTACATCCATCGTGATTACATACACCCTGTGTACATCCATCGTGATTACATACACCCTGTGTACATCCATCATGATTACATACACCCTGTGTACATCCATCATGATTACATACACCCTGTGTACATCCATCATGATTACATACACCCTGTGTACATCCATCATGATTACATACACCCTGTGTACATCCATCATGATTACATACACTCTGTGTACATCCATCATGATTACATACACTCTGTGTACATCCATTATGATTACATACACCCTGTGTACATCCATATGATACATACACCCTGTGTACATCCATCCTGATTACATACACCCTGTGTACATCCATCCTGATTACATACACCCTGTGTACATCCATCCTGATTACATACACCCTGTGTACATCCATCATGATTACATACACCCTGTGTACATCCATCCTGATTACATACACCCTGTGTACATCCATCCTGATTACATACACCCTGTGTACATCCATCCTGATTACATACACCCTGTGTACATCCATCCTGATTACATACACCCTGTGTACATCCATCCTGATTACATACACCCTGTGTACATCCATCCTGATTACATACACCCTGCGTACATCCATTGTGATTATATACACTCTGTGTACATCCATCGTGATTACATACACCCTGCATACATCCATCATGATTACATACACCCTGTGTACATCCATCCTGATTACATACACCCTGTGTACATCCATCCTGATTACATACACCCTGCGTACATCCATCATGATTACATACACCCTGTGTACATCCATCATGATTACATACACCCTGTGTACATCCATCATGATTACATACACCCTGTGTACATCCATCTTGATTACATACACCCTGTGTACATCCGTCATGATTACATACACCCTGTGTACATCCATCATGATTACATACACCCTGTGTACATCCGTCATGATTACATACACCATGTGTATTCATGATGGGCCATCATGATTACATAAACCCTGTGTACATCCTCCAGGTTTACATACACCCTGTATACATCTACCAGTTATACTTACACTTGTGTACATACATCAGGTTTACATACGTCCTGTGTACACACATCAGGTTTACTTACATCTAGTTTAGACCCATACCTTGTGTATACACATCAGGTTTACATATATGTAGTGTAAACCCTTTACCTTGGAAAATTATACAAATAACTTTTTATGATATGGCATTACAACAGATTAAATATACAGTACTGTATAAACAATGTACGCAGCAGTATAAATGGTGGATACATTACCTGTAGTATAGCATACTAATAGGGATATCATTGTAGTTTCTCGATATCTGGCCATGAGAATGGGCTGAGGGTGAAAAACAATTTGGAACTGATTATTACAAACATCTCATTTGTAAGATATTACCATTGTAACATTAGCTGATAAGTCAATCATTGTACATGAACTCTGGGAAAGGTGCCATGAAGTAGAATGTAACATGACTGCACATTTTATTTAACTTAATGTTAACATACAGTATTTCAGAGATGATTATAAACAGCTTTGGAGATGGTACTAATAATGGTAGTAGAATACACTTTTATCATATACAGTACAGTACTCAATTGTTTGTATACTTGGGCAGCAGGCATTCCTTTAAATATATTTGGTTAAATATGACCGCATTGCTGGCATTGCTGTTCTTATCGTGTAAGCTTTCTATGTTTCTAACCTCAGTATTTTCTTGCTCTCAGGATTATAAAGAGTAATCAAGTTACCAAAATTCATGGTAATGAAAATTCTAGGTATTTCTGAAGAATTTATTTTCTACATCATTTTGTTCCACTGTGGAACATCTTCAGGTAAAGAGTGAATACACAAGGTGCAAGTTGGGTTAAATATGCAAGTGGGGGAGGTGAAGTTGTGTCGGGTGAGGTGAAAGGTTGAAGGAATATAGGGCAATCAAACATAGAGTAAGGAATAATGGGATAAGGGGAAAGGGGCCAATCAAACTTTGGGTAAGGCGATAGGTGGAGTGAGTTCAGTAGAAATGTTGTTGTCTGGTGCTGTTTAGTGAGATCTGTATTTGTGTGCAGGCAAAGTAGCGGTTGTTATTCTGTATATTTAGGGTGGACTTTTTTTTTTCTCATGAATATAGCTTCCAAGATTTGCAATCTTTTTTGGGGCAGTGGTGGAAGCTAGGGTTGTTGTATTATCTACTAGCATATTCCTAGTGAGTATTGTGTTATGCACACTTTGCATATGGTTTCTAGGGGCACTAGCTTGAAGGTGGCAGATCAGTCTCCTCGAAAGCTTAGTGGTGGCCATACCAATATAAGTAGATCGAAGGTAACATCCTTCATTGGGGCATGTAAATTGGTATACAGTGCCATGTTTGCTTTTTGCTGAAGGTTCTATTGTTTATTGGGGCTATTTTTAAGTATTACATCAGCAGTCCTTTTTGTTTTTGTAGTAAATAATGAATTCCAATCTTTGGTCGGAGGCTGTCGGTTCCATTCAGTATTGAGTCAAACCGACAGCCCCAGACCAAAACACCGCTACTCATAAGAGAAAAAAGACCCACCCTAAAGAAACAGAATAATGACTTTACTACTTTGCCTACACACAGATCCAGATCTCAGCAAACAGCACTGAACAATGTCATCTCTACTGAGTTCTTCCACCCACCACCTTGCCCAATATTTGATTGGCTCTTTATTTGATTGCCCCTATATTCCATCGATCCTTCACCTCACCTGATACAACTTCACCTCTCCCACATGCGAAATTTAACTAAAAATTGCACCTTGTGAATTCATTCTTTATCTGAAGGTGTTTCAGAGTGGAACGAAATGCTGTAGAAAATAAATCCTTTAATAATTAGTAGAGTTTTCTTTACCATGAATTTGGTAACTTGATTGCTCTTCTTAATCCAGACACTAAGAAAATAGCTAGAAGCATAGGAAGCTTGCACTATAAGATCAACAATGCCAGCAATGCAGTCATATATAACCAAAAGTACTGTATTGTGTATATATTAATCAATGCTGTATATGGTCAATAGTCGTGTTTAATTTTGGTAAAAGAATGGGTCAGGAAGTAGTAGTGCATGATTATTAATTAATGTAAAGTGATCTTTGAATCAAATAGCTTAGCATAGTGACTGTTCAATAACAACCTTTTTTTAGAATGTACATAGGAAATGAAATAGTGTTATCAATGTAAACTAAAATGTTTCACCACTGCTCATGCTAATGGCTATACCTCTCTCCCGAATTCTTTCAATGATGGATGGGTTCAGCAATAAGAAGATGGACAGCAGTGGAAATGTTGCTTCCCCAGAGGAAGAACCTCCCAGGGATCCTGGTGTGGCACAGCACCACTCATTCAACATGGATGACTTAGAGGGTCACCGTGCCCACTCTATCTATGTTGGAGTCCATGTTCCAGGAAATTACCGCCGGCGTTCCCGACACCACCGTCACCGTCACCATCACCACCACAAGAACTCTGCTAAGGATGGTGGCGAGAATCGTCCAGGTGAGTTGTCCTCAAGCTGATCTTGTCACTTATCACTGCACTTGTTTGCAAGACAGTCTAATCGTTTGGCGTGAAGCAATCATTTTACTGTATTCCTGTTGTGATGGTATGTGGTGTGACAGAAACATTTAAGAAAACACATCACTCATTCACCATTTTATCTTGTGTGTATAGGATGATTTTCATGGGTCTGTTGTTAACACAGAGGCAGCTTAATGCAGTTATAACACTATGTAATGCCAACTTAAACTTACTGGTTTTGAAGTCCTCAGTTCCCATGGTTAATCCATTCTCTCAGCTACAGACTAACTGTTTGTCACCAACAGTCAGCACCAGGCTACAATGCTACATAAATCTTGGTAAACAGCATCATTTGAAATCCTCATGCTTAGAAAGTTAGTGTTTTCATGTCACTTCTTTTTCCATCATTGCTCTTGATTTTATTCACAAACTACATAATCTGCTTCCCTTGTTTTTTTTTTGTCAGAAACAATGCTTGCACCAACACCAGACACTTTCCTCCTTATCTATGATTATTTATATTTGTTTTAACTTGGCATTATTGTCTATGGTAAAGAAATTCTTTGTACTCTTGTGTGATTTCATACATGTCTTCAACTCACTAATAATATACATGTATTAGAAGAAAAGCTAATGAAAGTGCTTGAGTAATGAGATCAGACCACACCCGTATGCAAGGAAAACACAGTCAGTATACTTGCCCTCACAGTAGTCCAGGATACCTCAGAAAAACTGACATACATAGACTTGTTTGTACAGTTGATAGTAAAGTACAGTACAAACTTTGTAAAATCTTTCTGAAGTATAAATACATATTTTTAATAATATTTCCCAATAAAATGTAGGATCAGCAAAAATACGAAAGAGTGCAATTTAGTAATTTAATGGAAATTACTGTATGCAATGAACTGATGATTTAGATCCCATTGCGTTCCTCCAGAATAGTCGTTCTGACTCGGTACTGTCTTCTCATACTTGACATATCCCTCTGAAATCTGTTTTTATTTATTTTAGAAATGTAGTTTTCAGAGGGGACTGTAGTGGGCGAATTTCATCCGTTGTTTAGAAGGATCCATTATAAGATGCTCTGGATTTGGGAGGGTTTACTGTATACATTAATGCATTGCTGTCTTGGCATTAAACCTGCACTAGCTGTCAACTTATTAAGATTGATATTGTCAAAAGCATTTGTGAAAGGGATTAGGGATTAATGATTAGTGCAGACTGAAAACCAAGATGGCAGTGCATCAAACTATGAAACAAGGTCAATACAATCCTTCGCTTCATTTCTAGAAGCGTTAGGAACAGGACTATGAATGCCATCCTACAACTTTGCTTAGCACATTTAAGAACACACCTAGATTACAGTAGCTGTGCAGTTCTGGTCACTGTAAAAAGGGATGGACATCAACTCCATTAAAAATGTTAAGCATAAAATGACCAAAGTTAATCCATAGAATTAGAATACAAATTCAACAATTCAACTGATTCAGATATAAAAGAGGTACTGTACTGTAGAGCAGGTAACTAGATCAGAAAGAGTTGTAGATAAGTGAAACAGGCTACCAAGGAATGTCACTGAAGCACACACCTTGGTAAGATTTAAAATACATACATTTTATATACTGTATTAACATACTGTACAAGCAGAGAAGTGAATCACCACTTGGTGCATGTACACACAAATTTGATGCATTGCCATGAGTAGCAGAGTAACCGGGCCACTTTTAGTGTCTTAGGAAATTGAAGTATTGTTTTGCATTCTTCCATATATCAAACTCAAACTCCGCACGTTCTTTTTCTGCTAAATTATACAAAAGTATAACAAGTGAAGAGAAACATTTTTTCTGTTAATAAAATAAATTATACATTTCATTTATGCAGTACAAAAAATTACACATATACAGAAGTTAATGATAGGCATAAGTTAACAATTTAATTTTAATTTCTTTCCATCATAGAAAAGTAAATGCAGTATCATATTATGGGAAAGAAAACAGAACATTCAAGTGTCATCAATTTGTGTGGTGTTTACATTCCTATATAAACTATAAATAAAAAACTAATTAAAATGTATAGATACAATATATATGGCAAAAATTGTGTTAGGTTCCAGAAACTTCAAGAGTACACTTTTCCCACTACTCAATTAAATACTTATTTGGACATTAAAATTTAATGCCTCCTTCACTTTCCAGCCACAAAAACATCACATAATGCCAAAAATATTTAGTGCGGTATGTGTACTATATGTCTGTGTATGTGTTTACACTTAAAGGAATATATTCCAAAATATTTGTAAAATATAAATGTAGTGTGTGTGAGAGCCCAACACCTTGCTTGGAACGAGGCAGACCCAAGCATTATTCGAGGTAATCTGCATTCAATCTGTGTACTGTTGAAATTCACCTACACACTTTGAACCTTAGTATTAAAGCACTTATCTGCATTCCACACATATCAAAGTCTGCCTGCATTGATTTTTGTTTTGGTATTTTTATTAAGAATTGGATTATGACTAGTTTTGAACTAACTACAAATGACATTCTGTTTATTAACTTTGCAATCCTTTTGTGAATTATAGTAAGGAATCTGATGCATGCATGCAAGCAAGATACAACAATAATTTGAAGTCCTCAAATTTTGGCTTATGCTGTAAGCACAAAATCTTGGAAACTCACTCGAAGGGCACAGTAGTTCTTACTGTTTTTCTGCGTAACTTTCTAGTTATTCATGTAACAGCTTCACTATCATTTGCTTTGAAGTCTTAATAATTTCTTCAGCTCACTACTAAAATTGAAATTGATGCATGTATATATACACCGATAGATTTTTTGTAAATCAATGCTTTGCTACACCTCTTTTTTTTACTCCATTTTCATTTAGGGTCATTATTTCTAGAGTAGATTTAATGAATATTATTTCCAATGCCTTATAAAATATTTGTAGTTGGATAAGAACCAATACAGTATTCTTCTCAGGGATTAGAACACTACTGTACCTGCTTTTCTTGTTTCTTTATTTGCTTCAATTTTTCCTATACTGTATGTCAACCTTACTGTGTTAGTGTCAGACTTAAAGAACTGGAGCTCTAAACCTCAACATTTAAATTGAGCCCAGATCAACTCTGAAAGCTTTTTGACTATTGCACATTAAATCTGGATAATTGTGTATTTAGTCCTGGGAATTTACATGATTGCTGAATACGATAGGTGTACACGCAGGGTATAGAATACATAATAAGTGGCTAGTGAAATTTTATTGCTTTATACTTCATACATATTTGTGCAATTGACTACCAAGGTCTGCCAAATGTTCTACTCCAACTTGTACTAATTATCAGTAAGATGTGTTAAGTGTTTCATCTCACACATTGTTGTAATTGCTACTTGCTGAATATATATGGATATTGTTCTCAGCAGTGGTGTTATCTTTGTGTTGTATTATGGATAATATTAAATTAGTTTTATTATTTTTATAATACTGTATAATACATATTTGCTGCATATTTACTGTATTTATTTTTTATGGTTTTAATTTGCTAATCCCACCCTTTACATTGTACAGTAGCTGGCAGCTAATTAAAGTTGAAAGAATAGAATAAAGTAGCAAAATTTTGATGATGTTGCTTGATGGCAACCCTCCACTTTCTGCAGCGATGCCCCCGCTTGATGAGGACTGCCCTGATGGCTTCTCTTGTACGCCACTACGTTGCAGGCCAGCCATAAGGGATGGCCACGGAAACATGATTCCCCATAAGAGCTGCTCAGTGCATTTCACAGTTACTCATGAATTACGCACTGGATGAGGGAAGATTGAATGAACTGTTGAACTTGAAAATGCTTTAATAGATATCAAGTGCTCAACACTAATTTCTCTGATGCTGGACCAGGTTAAAAATAAGTTACAGAGGACTTCTAGGTCATAATTTAGGATTCATTATTTTGGACCACAAACCGTATTTTCTTAATTCACAGGTGTAGCAAAATATTTATTTCAAATTTAGTGAAACCTCTTATATTTAATACTGTATTTTAAATTTAGAAAAACCTCTTTAATTATGATTTGCACATATTTCAGTATTTCAATGAGCTATTGAAGAATCTGATAAACTTGCAAAATACTGGGTTAACTATATCTTTTGAAAATGAACATTAAGCCTTTACACTGGATGTGGAGTACAGGTGGTTGGTAGTGAGCATATTTACTAGCCAATGAGCAGGATAATAGGTGATATTAACTTTATTTAAAAGTGTACCACTATCTGTTTCACTGATATCAATCTATTTCTTTATATCAATATTGGTAAGATTTTGGCCACTATTTCAATACTGTGTTTTTTTTTTCTTACACAGGTAGGTAAAGTTCTAACATCTGATAAAAAACTATTCAATATCATTATTGTAGTCGCCATCTTTTTATATATTCAGTTAAGGTGACCCAAATCACGTTTAAACGAGTATGTTTTCAGATTTAAATTTCTTTGATATTTAGTTATTAAAACGTAAGCATGGCTAGTTATTAAATGGAAACTTTTTTCTTATTACGTATTTCATTCTGAATTTTTACAAGTATTTCTGCAAAGCCAGTATTTGGTATTATTGGCAAGACCAGACAAAATTCTAGTTTGATTATAGGAAACTTTTTAAATGTTTTCTAATAAATTTTAAATTTGTAATAATTTAAAATAATTTTTAAATTTAACTAAAATTTCTAACATTTTTAAATGTTTTCTAATAATAGTAACAAGTTATAATTTTTTATTTTTTTTTAGTAAATACTGTAATATCATTTAAATTTTGTTTCAAAATAATCTCAATAGAAATAGTAAAGCCTGCCGAAGTGTGCATTTTGTGGCAAATCTCGTCATAATCTAATGGCAACTTTAAAAATTCAGGCTGGAAAATAAACAAAAACTTGTGTTCTGAGATATAAAATTTACTGCCAAAATACAGTATCACAAATCTTCAGCAATATCTAATTTAATTACAGTATATAACTTATTTTGAATAGAGTATTTTTATATGACTTGTATTTCATTAATCTGAATATGTTTTATGTTTTCATAGGAAAAAAAATAATAGTTGGCAACTTGCCATTAATGGCAAATTTTTTTTGGATAGTTGACAAAAATAATAAAACACAGTACTGTATAGAGTTATTTCAAATAAAGTTCAAAATGTAGCAAATAATATAGGGTTTCTATGGCAATAAAAAGAAATATCGGTCAAAATACTGGTATCGGTACACTTCTAGTTTAAATTCTGTATTTGCTAAGGTTTAATAACAAAAGCATCACCCTATTAATATACACATGCAAGCACATGTATAATATTAAAAAAAAGTTTCTTAATTATACAGTATTATAATAAAATAGCTGAGGAGCCCATATAGAGATATCTTTGCACTGTAATACTGTAACTGTCTGCTCTGGCATGTAATAATAGTATGTGAAATAGTGTAGGTCTGTTGTGTTTCTTAATTGCCATGTGTGTATTTTTTTTGTATGTGTGTGCGTATGCTTGTGCGCACGTGTGCATGTGCATGCCAGAACAAATAGCATTTTCTATGCTTCACAGATACTATTTGCTTATAATATTAAAAAAATATAAATTTATAGTATTGATCTTAATAATTAGGTACAGTCAAGTCAGCAAATAAATAAAAAAAGTATATAAAGAAATTAATTTACTGTATATTGTATTTGTATAAAGCAATGCCTATGGTTCATAGTTCACTATGATTAAAAAAAATACAAGCTGTAAAAAGAGGTTTTACTATGAGATGTGTCATCTTAAACGATAAGATTGTAATACGATACGAGGTCCGAGGAGAAATTAGTGTACTTTTGATAAATACAGCATGGGGGGAATCATGGTCTGGGTTGTCCCTGCTGTGTGAGCCTTACCCACAGTAGTGCATGAGCTCTTGCAATAATGCCCATAGTTTGTGAGCATAAGTGAAAAGATCTTGTTCCCTTAAATATTGTAATGAGAGTATTACTGTGTTCTATTATAACCTGATTGATCTAACACATTTCAGTTGTTTCTCATGTCTAGGGAGCAGACATTCCACTGTGTTCACGCCTCATACTCTCTTTATTACTTTTTCGTTTTCCTCAAGGGTCAGCTTAGGGGAGTTCTTGCTTTTGTCTCCATCAATAGGTCAAGAAAATGCAGTATAGAGATTTTATAAGCTAGTGATTTTTATAGGTTCATAAGGCTTTTATAAATCCGCTTTTGAGTATGCTCTACTGTAAATATTAAACTACTGTATAGATAAATATTCATTATATATTGTTTTTGCGATTAAGATTTTTACATGTTACAGTATTTTGGGGTTTGAACAGGTAAAGTGAGGCTAATTATTTATTTAGTATATTTTCAAATTTGTGTCCAGTAGAAAATGCTACTTAAGCAGTACTGCAAAAAAAAATATTGAACTTCTTTAATTTGTTTAAATTAGATATCATGGCTTGTTTACTTATCATGGCTTGTTTTACTTAACTCTTGTTAAAGTGTTGTGATGCGTTCTTTTACTTTTCAATTTGTCACTCTTGCAATTAAGAGTAATTTTAATCCAAACTGTGTATTGTATTGCATACACAAAAGTAACTAGACTCTACTGTTGCAAGATGAGCTGCATAGACTAAAGTTTTCTTATATCATGCTGAACTTTTTATGCCAATTTTGATCATTATTTCATAATTGCTAAATAGTTTACTATATTGATTTTTGAGAGATTCATCAGTGTATATTTTCTTACTAGCTGATTTTGTTTAGCTTAACATGAGACATGCCCTTGCTACTGTATGTGAGACATGCCCTTGGCTACTGTATGTGAGACATGCCCTTGCTACTGTATTTGAGACATGCCCTTGCTACTGTATGTGAGACATGCCCTTGTTACTGTGTGTGAGACATGCCCTTGCTACTGTATGTGAGACATACCCTTGTTACTGTATGTGAGACATGCCCTTGTTACTGTGTGTGAGACATGCCCTTGCTACTGTATGTGAGACATGCCCTTGCTACTGTATGTGAGACATACCCTTGTTACTGTATGTGAGACATGCCCTTGCTACTGTATGTGAGACATACCCTTGTTACTGTATGTGAGACATGCCCTTGCTACTGTATGTGAGACATACCCTTGTTACTGTATGTGAGACATGCCCTTGCTACTGTATGTGAGACATACCCTTGTTACTGTATGTGAGACATGCCCTGTTACTGTGTGTGAGACATGCCCTTGTTACTGTGTGTGAGACATACCCTTGTTACTGTGTGTGAGACATACCTTGTTACTGTATGTGAGACATGCCCTTGCTACTGTGTGTGAGACATGCCCTTGTTACTGTGTGTGAGACATGCCCTTGTTACTGTGTGTGAGACATGCCCTTGTTACTGTGTGTGAGACATACCCTTGTTACTGTATGTGAGACATGCCCTTGCTACTGTATTTGAGACATGCCCTTGCTACTGTATGTGAGACATACCCTTGTTACTGTGTGTGAGACATACCCTTGTTACTGTGTGTGAGACATACCCTTGTTACTGTACGTGAGACATACCCTTGTTACTGTACATGAGAACATACCCTTGTTACTGTGTGTGAGACATGCCCTTGTTACTGTGTGTGAGACATGCCCTTGTTACTGTGTGTGAGACATGCCCTTGTTACTGTGTGTGAGACATGCCCTTGTTACTGTGTGTGAGACATGCCCTTGTTACTGTGTGTGAGACATGCCCTTGTTACTGTGTGTGAGACATGCCCTTGTTACTGTGTGTGAGACATGCCCTTGTTACTGTGTGTGAGACATGCCCTTGTTACTGTGTGTGAGACATACCCTTGTTACTGTGTGTGAGACATACCCTTGTTACTGTACATGAGACATGCCCTTGTTACTGTACGTGAGACATGCCATTGTTACTGTGTGTGAGACATGCCCTTGTTACTGTGTGTGAGACATGCCCTTGTTACTGTGTGTGAGACATACCCTTGTTACTGTGTGTGAGACATGCCCTTGTTACTGTACATGAGACATGCCCTTGTTACTGTACATGAGACATGCCCTGTTACTGTGTGTGAGACATACCCTTGTTACTGTACATGAGACATGCCCTTGTTACTGTGTGTGAGACATACCCTTGTTACTGTGTGTGAGACATACCCTTGTTACTGTACATGAGACATGCCTTGTTACTGTATGTGAGACATACCCTTGTTACTGTACATGAGACATGCCCTTGCTACTGTGTGTGAGACATACCCTTGTTACTGTACATGAGACATGCCCTTGTTACTGTGTGTGAGACATACCCTTGTTACTGTACATGAGACATACCCTTGTTACTGTACATGAGACATGCCCTTGTTACTGTGTGTGAGACATACCCTTGTTACTGTACATGAGACATACCCTTGTTACTGTACATGAGACATGCCCTTGTTACTGTATGTGAGACATACCCTTGTTACTGTACATGAGACATACCCTTGTTACTGTGTGTGAGACATACCCTTGTTACTGCACATGAGACATACCCTTGTTACTGTACATGAGACATGCCCTTGTTACTGTATGTGAGACATACCCTTGTTACTGTACATGAGACATGCCCTTGCTACTGTGTGTGAGACATACCCTTGTTACTGTACGTGAGACATGCCCTTGTTACTGTGTGTGAGACATGCCCTTGTTACTGTGTGTGAGACATACCCTTGTTACTGTGTGTGAGACATGCCCTTGTTACTGTGTGTGAGACATGCCATTGTTACTGTGTGTGAGACATGCCCTTGTTACTGTGTGTGAGACATGCCCTTGTTACTGTGTGTGAGACATACCCTTGTTACTGTGTGTGAGACATGCCCTTGTTACTGTGTGTGAGACATGCCCTTGTTACTGTGTGTGAGACATGCCCTTGTTACTGTGTGTGAGACATACCCTTGTTACTGTGTGTGAGACATACCCTTGTTACTGTACATGAGACATGCCCTTGTTACTGTGTGTGAGACATGCCCTTGTTACTGTACATGAGACATGCCCTTGTTACTGTACGTGAGACATGCCCTTGTTACTGTGTGTGAGACATACCCTTGTTACTGTGTGTGAGACATGCTCTTGTTACTGTGTGTGAGACATACCCTTGTTACTGTGTGTGAGACATGCCCTTGTTACTGTGTGTGAGACATGCCCTTGTTACTGTGTGTGAGACATGCCCTTGTTACTGTGTGTGAGACATGCCCTTGTTACTGTACATGAGACATACCCTTGCTACTGTGTGTGAGACATGCCCTTGTTACTGTACGTGAGACATGCCCTTATTACTGTGTGTGAGACATACCCTTGTTACTGTACATGAGACATACCCTTGTTACTGTACATGAGACATACCCTTGTTACTGTGTGTGAGACATGCCCTTGTTACTGTACATGAGACATGCCCTTGTTACTGTACATGAGACATGCCCTTGTTACTGTGTGTGAGACATGCCCTTGTTACTGTACATGAGACATGCCCTTGTTACTGTGTGTGAGACATGCCCTTGTTACTGTACATGAGACATGCCCTTGTTACTGTGTGTGAGACATGCCCTTGTTACTGTGTGTGAGACATGCCCTTGTTACTGTACATGAGACATACCCTTGTTACTGTGTGTGAGACATACCCTTGTTACTGTACATGAGACATACCTTGTTACTGTGTGTGAGACATGCCCTTGTTACTGTACATGAGACATACCCTTGTTACTGTGTGTGAGACATGCCCTTGTTACTGTGTGTGAGACATGCCCTTGTTACTGTGTGTGAGACATGCCCTTGTTACTGTACATGAGACATGCCCTTGTTACTGTGTGTGAGACATGCCCTTGTAACTGTGTGTGAGACATGCCCTTGTTACTGTGTGTGAGACCTGCCCTTGTTACTGTGTGTGAGACATGCCCTTGTTACTGTGTGTGAGACATACCCTTGTTACTGTGTGTGAGACATGCCCTTGTTACTGTACATGAGACATGCCCTTGTTACTGTGTGTGAGACATAACCTTGTTACTGTACATGAGACATACCCTTGTTACTGTACATGAGACATGCCCTTGTTACTGTGTGTGAGACATACCCTTGTTACTGTACATGAGACATGCCCTTGTTACTGTGTGTGAGACATACCCTTGTTACTGTACATGAGACATGCCCTTGTTACTGTACATGAGACATGCCCTTGTTACTGTGTGTGAGACATACCCTTGTTACTGTGTGTGAGACATGCCCTTGTTACTGTACATGAGACATGCCCTTGTTACTGTGTGTGAGACATACCCTTGTTACTGTACATGAGACATGCCCTTGTTACTGTGTGTGAGACATACCCTTGTTACTGTGTGTGAGACATGCCCTTGTTACTGTGTGTGAGACATACCCTTGTTACTGTACGTGAGACATGCCCTTGTTACTGTGTGTGAGACATGCCCTTGTTACTGTGTGTGAGACATACCCTTGTTACTGTGTGTGAGACATGCCCTTGTTACTGTACATGAGACATACCCTTGTTACTGTGTGTGAGACATGCCCTTGTTACTGTACATGAGACATGCCCTTGTTACTGTACATGAGACATACCCTTGTTACTGTACATGAGACATGCCCTTGTTACTGTACATGAGACATGCCCTTGTTACTGTACATGAGACATGCCCTTGTTACTGCACATGAGACATGCCCTTGTTACTGTACATGAGACATGCCCTTGTTACTGTACATGAGACATACCCTTGTTACTGTACATGAGACATACCCTTGTTACTGTACATGAGACATGCCCTTGTTACTGTACATGAGACATGCCCTTGTTACTGTACATGAGACATGCCCTTGTTACTGTACATGAGACATGCCCTTGTTACTGTACATGAGACATGCCCTTGTTACTGTACATGAGACATGCCCTTGTTACTGTACATGAGACATGCCCTTGTTACTGTACATGAGACATACCCTTGTTACTGTACATGAGACATGCCCTTGTTACTGTACATGAGACATGCCCTTGTTACTGTACATGAGACATGCCCTTGTTACTGTGTGTGAGACATACCCTTGTTACTGTACATGAGACATGCCCTTGTTACTGTACATGAGACATGCCCTTGTTACTGTACATGAGACATGCCCTTGTTACTGTACATGAGACATGCCCTTGTTACTGTACATGAGACATGCCCTTGTTACTGTACATGAGACATGCCCTTGTTACTGTGTGTGAGACATACCCTTGTTACTGTGTGTGAGACATACCCTTGTTACTGTACATGAGACATACCCTGTTACTGTACATGAGACATGCCCTTGTTACTGTACATGAGACATGCCCTTGTTACTGTACATGAGACATGCCCTTGTTACTGTATGTGAGACATGCCCTTGTTACTGTACATGAGACATACCCTTGTTACTGTGTGTGAGACATGCCCTTGTTACTGTGTGTGAGACATGCCCTTGTTACTGTACGTGAGACATACCCTTGTTACTGTGTGTGAGACATGCCCTTGTTACTGTACATGAGACATACCCTTGTTACTGTGTGTGAGACATGCCCTTGTTACTGTACATGAGACATGCCCTTGTTACTGTGTGTGAGACATGCCCTTGTTACTGTACATGAGACATGCCCTTGTTACTGTGTGTGAGACATACCCTTGTTACTGTACATGAGACATGCCCTTGTTACTGTGTGTGAGACATGCCCTTGTTACTGTGTGTGAGACATACCCTTGTTACTGTGTGTGAGACATGCCCTTGTTACTGTGTGTGAGACATGCCATTGTTACTGTGTGTGAGACATACCCTTGCTACTGTACGTGAGACATGCCTTGCTACTGTATGTGAGACATACCCTTGTTACTGTACATGAGACATGCCCTTGTTACTGTGTGTGAGACATGCCCTTGTTACTGTGTGTGAGACATACCCTTGTTACTGTGTGTGAGACATGCCCTTGTTACTGTGTGTGAGACATACCCTTGTTACTGTGTGTGAGACATACCCTTGTTACTGTACATGAGACATGCCCTTGTTACTGTGTGTGAGACATACCCTTGTTACTGTGTGTGAGACATGCCCTTGTTACTGTGTGTGAGACATGCCCTTGTTACTGTGTGTGAGACATGCCCTTGTTACTGTGTGTGAGACATACCTTGTTACTGTGTGTGAGACATGCCCTTGTTACTGTGTGTGAGACATGCCCTTGTTACTGTGTGTGAGACATGCCCTTGTTACTGTGTGTGAGACATACCCTTGTTACTGTGTGTGAGACATGCCCTTGTTACTGTGTGTGAGACATGCCCTTGTTACTGTGTGTGAGACATGCCCTTGTTACTGTGTGTGAGACATGTACTTGTTACTGTGTGTGAGACATGCCCTTGTTACTGTGTGTGAGACATGCCCTTGTTACTGTGTGTGAGACATGCCCTTGTTACTGTGTGTGAGACATGCCCTTGTTACTGTGTGTGAGACATGTACTTGTTACTGTGTGTGAGACATGCCCTTGTTACTGTGTGTGAGACATGCCCTTGTTACTGTACATGAGACATGCCCTTGTTACTGTACATGAGACATGCCCTTGTTACTGTACATGAGACATGCCCTTGTTACTGTACATGAGACATGCCCTTGTTACTGTACATGAGACATGCCCTTGTTACTGTGTGTGAGACATGCCCTTGTTACTGTGTGTGAGACATGCCCTTGTTACTGTGTGTGAGACATGCCCTTGTTACTGTACGTGAGACATGCACTTGTTACTGTACATGAGACATGCCCTTGTTACTGTACATGAGACATGCACTTGTTACTGTGTGTGAGACATACCTTGTTACTGTACATGAGACATGCCCTTGTTACTGTACATGAGACATGCACTTGTTACTGTACATGAGACATGCACTTGTTACTGTGTGTGAGACATACCCTTGTTACTGTACATGAGACATGCCCTTGTTACTGTATGTGAGACATGCCCTTGTTACTGTACATGAGACATGCCTTTTCTGTGTTCTACAGTAACTCCTCCAAGCCAGCGTGTGCAGTTCATCCTCGGGGAGGATGAAGATGACGATGGCATGCATGACAGCCATCCTCTCTTCAGCGAGATGGAAACCCTCACAGAAATGGAAGGAGGAGAGCTGGAGTGGAAGGAGACAGCCAGGTATAATCACGAAGGGAGATAAAAGGAAGGAGCTTTGGTGAAAAATGGTAAAAGTAAAAGGGCAGTCAGCTTCTTGGGAAGTGATGTGCAATAAGTTGATAGGTGATAAATTGGGTTTTGGATGATGCAAATAGTGGTGAGGCAAGTGTAGGATATTATGACTAGGCTGTATTGCAGTTAGCAGTGAGAGAAGTGTAGGAGATGTATCACAGATAGTCAGTGAAGGATAGGAGACATTCGTCAGTTACAAGTCATGCCTTAGCACTAACTGACAAGAGAAAATAGAATACTGTAGAAGAAAAAATCCACAAGGATTGTGATGAGGGTTCGAACCTACGAGCGAGATGTTCCCAGCTGCGCCTTAGTCGACTGTGCCATGACACGATAAAAGAATTGCAACCTAGAGTGCTAGTGCCATCTCTAGGATCCCGAAGCTTCTCCACAGCCCAATCGGGGTTTCACACAATTCCCGCATGCACCCGGGGAATCGTGTGAAACCCTGATTGGGCTTCGGAGAAGGTACAGAATCCTAGTGAGGGGAATAGAGCTCATTGTTGCAATTCTTTTACTAAGTCGGGGCACAGTTGACTAAAGCACAGCTGGGAACATCCTGTGTGTAGGTTCGAACCCTCATCACGGCCCTTGTGGATCTGTTCATTTGATATATCATGCTATTGTGATTTCTGTGTATATAGAATAGAAGACAATAGAAAGAGATGAAATGAATTCAGTTGTCCTCAAAGTGAGTTGGAATTAATTATCTTTATCTCCACTGACAATAATGAACAAAGCCAGTGACTATACTTCAACTAATAGTGCACCAAATGAAGCCCTGAGAAAAGGCAGAAACCAGGAAATCCCTCAGCCATCAAGAAATAATGTTGGGAATTTAAATTACCTTTACACTAACTCAGAAGCTTGGTAGATTATATTTAACACATTTGGATCATATTTTCAGGCAGAGAATCTCAAAATACAGTTAAAAAACTTTTTGTTACCTAAAGGGAAAAATCCTCTGGAGTAATGGAGAACATTTTCACATTCAGACATCACAGTTTGTCAGTGGTGAGGGAAGAGGGCATGAGGTCATGTGCAAAATGTATCATAGTTGGTCAATGGTTGGGGTGGGGGGGGGAAAGGAAGAAGTATGTGCAGAATGTATTAGCTAGTCAGTGGTGAGGAAGAGGGTTGAAAGTCATAGAGCTGCATTTATACAATTAGAATTGTAAACTCTCAAAGCTCTTGGAGTATTGGCAATAATTTACACTCCTATATGTTCTAGTTTAAGTACTGTACTTAATTTTGTGTTAAATATTGAAGTCATTTATATTTTTATTTGCAGATGGGTTAAGTTCGAAGAAGATGTGGAAGAGGGTGGAGAACGTTGGTCTAAACCTCATGTGGCAACGCTCTCTCTTCATTCCCTTTTTGAACTTAGGTCTTTCATTCTTAATGGAACTGTCATTCTTGATATGGATGCTACATCTTTGGAACAAATTTCAGATCTTTTGTTAGATAACATGATAAATCAAGGGACACTGACTTTAGAAGCCAAAGATAAGGTAAATAGGAATTTTGAGTTTGTTTCATAATTTTTAGTAACAATTTATTGTTACTAAATATATTAACATTTATTTTGTCTTTGTATTTTCAATGCTTTATAATTCATTTTTCTGTGGGGAGCCCTTATGGCTCCCTGGAGCTACTGGACTAATGTGGAATATTATTAGACCAGGGCATTAGCTATGAAGTTTGACCTACCAGGGACCACGAGCCAGAACCTGGCCGATTCAGAGAGGTTTCAGGGAGCAATGGCCCTGGAAACCCCCGTGGTTGAGGGGTTTTCCTTATCTGCCATCGACCGGGGTTAGGCACCCAGAAAGGTGGGCATAACAAAACAAATCGCACGTGGTAAGAAACTAACAACAAAAACCGAACAGAGAGGCAGAACTTCCTTCAGTACTAAGGAAACAAGCAAAAGCCATGCTCCACCACCACTCGTCCTGTAGTACCTGTAGGTGGTATGTAGCCAAGCTTGTGAAGTGTAAGGCAGTCTTGAAAAGATTATAGGAAAATATCACTTTGTAAGGTAGTCTTGAAAAGATTGCTTTGTAAGGTATTGTGGAAGAGATTCAGCTAAAATGATTGCTTTGTAAGGTATTGTGGAAGAGATTCAGCTAAAATGATTGCTTTGTAAGGTATTGTGGAAGAGATTCAGCTAAAATGATTGCTTTGTAAGGTATTGTGGAAGAGATTCAGCTAAAATGATTGCTTGTAAGGTAGATTGAAAAAATCCAGGTATTCTTGGAAAGATCTAGGAAAAGCTCAATGACAAAATTCTGTCCTGGTATCACCCATATCTTCACCTGTATATGGGAAAGTGTTTATAAAAATTATAGATGACAAGGGTAGGCATGGGTGGCACTGAGCTACTACTGGATTCGCTCGCTGTATCGTCCTCATCAGTGCTGTATCACTTGCATCCGACTTGATGAAAGCATATGATAAAGACAATAAAGAGATTTCAGGATATTAAAGAGCTTCTTTGGAGATGGTGGGATGTTATAATGGGTGTAAAAAAAAAAAGGTTAGAAATGGAGCATTTTATAGTGTTAATGGTACAATGAAAGACTGGTATTTATGTATAAGTATGCATGTTGTGGTATATCCTCATGGTTATTCAATGTATATATTGATGGGTCTTGAGGGTGATCTAGATAAGGAAACTGCACTAGAAAATGTCATGAAAATTGTGTATTATAGGAATAGATATACTTTAGTACAGTATATCAAATTTGATTCACAGTACAGTACTAGTACTGTATTTGGTATACACAAATATATCATTCTTCTTACAATATTTGTTTAAGATACAGTGTATATGTTATATAGATTATGGGGAAAATTTTCTTGATGCTTGTGATTGGAAATAGCTAAAAAAATTATTTGGACAAAAGCAAATGAATGGTGATGAAGGTGGTACTGGGACTGAAGGGAGGCAGGTGGATGAAGGTGGGTACTGGGACTGAAGTGAGGCAGGTGGATGAAGGTGGTACTGGGACTGAAGTGAAGCTGGTGGATGAAGGTGGTACTGGGGCTAAGTTCCGGACCAGGCAGAAACAAATGGGCAAAGTTTCTTTCAACCTGATGCCCTGTTACCTAGCAGTAAATTACCTAGGGCGGGAGTGTGCTCCTCTACACACACCTGTCTTGACCCCGGTCATGTACACGCTCTCGCTCCTGTTCAGTTTGTAATTGTAAATTTTGCCCCGAGGGTCGAGTTTATTGGGCAGTCTTACAGTTACTTCTCCGTAAGCTTCTCACACTACTTCTCACCGTCTTTACGTGTGTGATCTTACCTATTTCGGTCTGTAGTTTTTGTAGTGTCCCGGTAGAGTGAGTGGGAGGCGTAATGACCAGAACAGTTGTCTTGACAATGGCAAGCAAAACAGAAGTTATCCTGGCAGTGCCAAGACAATATATAGGCAGTTTAGAAACATTATGTACTACCTAATTTACCTAATTGCACTGCTGCCCCTTAACTACCATGTACTGTATTATTAGTGTGTAGTAAGGTGCCAACACCTGTGTCCGACTGACATGTGTAG
>WNGS01004374.1:11004102-11016902 GCA_020271785.1 Procambarus virginalis
GCCTTACTGTACAGGTGAGGGGACTCAAATGATGAAGTTAGTTTTACATTCATGTTTTCATTTATAAGCTTACATTGTGTATTTTTTTGTGTTAAATAACTTGATTACAATGTATGGGCCACTATGTAATATGTACACCTATTTAACACAAATATGTCCCTGGCACAAGAAAGCTCCAAGATAAATGTCTTGCAACTCTGGCATTCTATCTAGGAATGTCGTCTTGAAATATATTCAGACACTGACAGAAAAGACTAAACTGTGATTTGCTGATGATAATAACAGTAAGAACACACCAGTATATGATAAATGCATGATGATAACCACTCTAAAAGGATTAATAATTTATTTGATATCTACTAAGTTTCAAATATTGACATGGATGGTGCTATAGTCTTTTCAGCTTGGTACCCTGATTGGCGAAATTGTGTTATAGTTTTCAAGCTTTTGTTTTTGATAAACATTGTGGTACAGTAACTTTGAAGTTGGTGGCATTATTGACTTTGCATTAAATGGGTAATTACAACATTTAATAAAAATAAACATTTATATGAGGTGGTCATTGTTGACTGAAAGGTATGTACCAAATATTGTAATTCAGAAATTGTCAATAGTTTGTGCTTATAATAATCATCATAATTAATAATGTCTGTTTAATGGTGTATTTTATAAGTTTTCCAGCAGCTTGTCAAATGTTGCTTGAACAGCAGGTCAGGCAGCAATCTTTGATAGGCTTGATAAATGATTAAAAGTTTGGCCTGATACCAGGCACTGCAACTTAGGCATTTACTGCTTGTTCTTTGATAAGGCCTTTAGACTGAAAAACAAAATAGTTATACATACAGAATGTACTTACTGGAATTTGTATGAGATTGGAAGTGGTATCTTTCTTTCTCATCATATGAATGCGTGCACACATTGAAATTGAAATAAGTTTATTGATGTAAAATACACACAAAGGGATGAGGTAGCTCAAGCTATTCTCACCCCGTTCAGTACATCGTGTTAATACATACATACACACATCACAAACAATAATCATATTACCAAACATCCTGAGAGATAAACATATACATTGTTTATACATGTCATATGACATATACATGTCAGTGATATAGAAATAATCTTTTAAAATAGATTTGAAAATATTTTACACATTTTATACAAGACAAGATTAATAATTAGATAGTCTGAGAATAAAGCCATGATGTTCAGTCACTACCTAGAATGAACTTTACCAATTTGTTCAGGATCAGTCCACTTCAGAGTTATGCTTACTAAAAATGCTCTTGTCATTTAAGTTGTGAATTTAATTTGAATTTAATTGTGAAATTGATGACATAACTGTAAAACTTTACAGACATGCAGTACTGTTTTGTTCTAATTTTTTTTTAACCTGCAAGTCCTCTATTTTGGTCTTAATGTTCTAAGGATTAAATAAGGTTAAAAAGAATTATAATTTGATGAAAAAACACTAAAAATGCTTAAAACATTGTTAAAATGCTTAATAACATTAGTTTTGTGTAATTTATCCTTCTGAGAAATATTCTAGACTATGTTGATGCATTATTGCATCTACATCTGGAAACTTAGTGTTTAACTGAGTTAAACACTGAGATTCAATGTTTGTAAATAAGTAATAGAAATCAAATTGTGGGAAACAAATTGAAGACTTGTGCTCCTAATTGTTACCACTCATTCATAACTTCTTGTCCAGCAAGATTTGGCCTCTCAAAATTTAATAATTTTATTTACAGGATTATATATATATTTTTTTTAAATTTGTTGAAATTGTTAAAAGTTTACTGAATGGATTAGGACTAGTACAGTACTTGATATTTCCTAATTAAAGATGTGTGCAAGGGAATTTTAGGTACTGAAGTCGTATGTTGAAGTTGTGGCAGGTTGGCTTCACAGTAATAATAATCATATTAAAGTATGGTGTGATAAATTTCTGTACAAGGCACAGGTTTCATCACATCATTAGTTAGTATAGTGTACAGGAAGTTGATTACATATCACTGTCCTTTCCTCTATGTACTGTTGCAAGTGTAATTCCCATTTATAAATGTTTACATTTTTAGTAGATTTGTATGTTTTGTGTATATTAAAGCAGTGGTATCGTAATTTAAATATTTTTGTTTTGAATATAACCTATTTTTATGCTGCTGAAGGTGTACTGTACATGCAAGACTAACATTAACATTAATTAAAATGAACATAGAACTATGGCATGACTCCTTGGAGTCGTGAAAGTGTTAATCATACCAGGGTTGTAACAAGGAATTTGTAAAATAGGAACCTAGTGTAAAAAAAAAATGTATAAATGCAAATTTTTATTCCATATACATCATATCAGCTGAAGGGTGGAGAGGGACAGTGATATATAAAGTGATAAATGTTTTAAATAGTATTTGTGGTGTGAGGGGTGTAAAGATTATTGAAATACATACAAGGAAATTATATCTTTTCTACCAAGCCAATAAAATGAATTTGTCAGTGTAATTGTTTTATAGCCCCCAACAATCATAAATATTGCCTTCTCTACCTCTCATGGATTGTGCCTTGACATGGTAGGCCCCTTCATATAAGTAATTATCAAAAGAAGGCTCCAAACCGGGAAGGCTATGTAGCACCATCAAATGTGCGGGATAATCAGAGGGCGCTAAATATCACCAAGGATGCAAATACGAGAACAGTAATGCATAAGGCGAACGATATCAAAAGCATCCGAGTCGCCAAGAATTCCAATGAGGGACAAGCGACCGCAGGGTACTGTCAGAAAACAAGTCACACGCTCGTCCTGCAAGCCAAGATATTCAAAAAGGATATGCACGCCCGTAAGAGGGACAATGCAATTTGGACAATAAGGAGCAGGGCAGCGCTCCATTAAGTGACCATGAGTTAAGCAAGTACTGGTATGGCCAATACGCAACCTTGCCAGAGCCGTTTCCCATCGCCGGTTACGGTGGTAGGACGACGGCCACGAGGACACACAACTCTTAAGAGTACGCAGTTTGTTACCAGTAAGAGGGCCAACAAGCCTGCCGACGGGTAAGGAATGGATAACCGGGTGAAAGTCGGAATAAGGAATACCTTTATGAGAGATGGGCCAAGAGTAGACAGCTTCCGTGGCAGCAGCATCCGATGCTCATTTAAAGAGACACCAATATAGCTGGAAGCCCAACAAAACTCAACCGACTTAAATTTACTGTGAACAAGAAACAGCCAATGCTGGATCTCGACAACCACTGGATGAACCGGATTAAAGGACCTGAGAGCCGACAACAATTACAAAGGAAGATTGACAATGAGAAAGCATGAGACGAAGAGCATAGAGAATAGCATAAAGTTCCGCTGTGAAGATGCTAGTCTCCGGAGGTAAGTGACACATATAAGTGCAATTAGGAAAAACAACAGAGTAACCTACACCATCCGCAGACTTAGACCCATCGGTGAAGATGGAAATGGAGCGGGAGTGAGAAGATAAGTGCTCAAGGAAAAGGCGTTTTAGAACCGTAGGAGGGGTAAATGCTTTAGTGATGCAGGTTAAGGATGTACAAAATTGCGGAAGGGGGGCTCTCCACAGGGGCAAAGAAGGAACAACATGAGGAGAAATATTAGAAATACGAACTGAAAAAAAATCCTGTAAGCGAGACAACCGAACAGAAAGAGGGAGGTGGTGAAGAGGAACAGGAACCGCAGGAGGGGCAAAGGTTAAAGCACGACAGAAGTGAGAGGAAGGATGTTGCAAGGACCACGCATGATAGCGAAGACAGTAGCGATCACGGCGGTTCTGGAGAGATAGGAAGCCAGTGTCAACATACAAGCTGAGGACGGGAATCGAACAAAAGGCACCAGAACTGAGGCGCAACCCAGTATGGTGCACAGCATCAAGACGGCGAAGAGTAGAAGGAGAAGCAGACGAGTAAGCAAGGCAACCATAATCGAGTTTAGACAGGACAAGAGAGGAATGTAAAGCGAGGAGTGCATGCCTATCCGCTCCCCAAGAAGTATGGGACAATACTCGAAGGAGGGTATAGGCCTTAGAGCATTCAACACGGAGGTAAGAGATATGGGGCGACCAAGACAAACGAGTGTTAAAAATCAACCCCAAAAGCTTAGCGGAATCCTTGTATACAATGGGGGTGACCATAAAGCGACAAAGAAGGACAAAGAACGACATGCTTCTGAGTAAAAGCCACACGTCTTAGACGTAGAGAACCTGAAGCCATGATCGGTGGCCCAAAACGACACGGCATCAATAGCAAGTTGAAGCTGGCATTGAAGGAGAGGCGAATCATCACCCTGACAGCTGACAGCAAAGGATAAGATCGTCGACAGAGAGCGGAGAAGACGCCAGAAGGGAGAGAGGTAAGAAGACCATTGAGGGCAACCAGAAAAAAAAAGAGTAGTGCTCAGAACACTACGCTGGGATACACCTTCGTATTACTGAAAAGAGGTAGAGAGAGCGGTACCAAGCCTCACCTGAAAGGAACGACTAGAGAGGAAGCCTAGGAGAAAGAGAGGGAGATGACCACGAAGGCCAAAAGAATGAAGTTGGGATAGAATATGATATCGCCACGTGGTGTCATAAGCCTTTTCCAGGTCAATAAGGACGGCAACAACGGAGGTCTTCGCAGCAAAAACAGTACAAATATAGACCTCCAAGTTCACCAGGAGATCTGTTGTGCTGCGGCACTTGCAGAAACCAAATTGAGAAGGGGAGAGGCGGTGATGGTGTTCTAAGAACCACATCAAACGAACGTTAACCATACGTTAAAAGAGTTTGCAGATACAATAGGGCAAAAGTCCTTATGGGATGTACCCAGAGACCCCGGTTTGCGAACAGGGAGGACAACGGCATCGAGCCAGTCCTCAGGGACTGACGACGACTCCCAGATCCGATTATAACGACTCAGTAAATACTGAGACGTGCACGGAGGGAGATGGCGAAGCATCTCATAATGAATGCCATCGGAGCCCGCCACCGTAGAACCGCAGAAGGCCAGGGCAGACCGATGTTCAGAGAGAAAGAAGGGATCGTTATAGGAAGTCGAAGATGAGTGCAGAAATCTAAAGGACCCCCCTTCATATAAGCCATCTTATGCCGAGGTGGCTCCCATGCACCACCCTTGAGCTGGTAATGTAGCTTTGGCCCCCTTTTTGCCTATTGGGTCAGTGTATATGGCAAGGTTCCCACCATTTTTAAGGAATCCCATATGGATCATTGGAATGCCCTCTGAGGGAAATTGCACTTGGAGGCAAGTCTTCAGGCTGTGGTACAAGAAGGAAGAGGGTTCGATGCAATGGTCTTCCCTGTTAAAATGAGGAAAATCCATTGGTGATTAGGCACCCAGTCTTGTTTTGGGCTCATGCTTGGACCTCATCATTGCCCTGGCAAGTGATACATCTTAGCTCCGGTGTTGTCTTGACAAAGCAAGGGCTTTCTGGGGCATTCTTCCTGGCCTTCCCCAGTTCATCCTTGCATTCATAGTTTCTCCCCTGTGCTCTCTAGACTCTTACATCCTTTAGTAGCCAATGTGAGTCCCTCAGGCCCCATTCTCCACCACCCTCCCCTCCTGTCTTACAGCCTTTCTCAAAACTATGATACAAATCAATGTCAACCCCAATCCTAACCATCATTGTCATTCTTCTACATATGGGACTGGCAAACATCACACAGTAAACTGCATCTATTAATCCCTGCTTCACTTTGCTTCCACCTTCTGGCCAGAAATGTAAACTCGACCCGTCCTCCCTTTCTCTGTGAAGGGTGAGGTGGTCTCAGACCTTGAGCCGTGAAATCTCCCTCGTTCCTCCTGAGGAACGAGGAGCAGTCCCTCGTTCCTATCTCATCCCATTGCTGTGCCTGCGCTGACCTCTATACAGAGGTTGATGACGTCCTCATCCCTACATCTTAGGGATGTAGGCTTGCCAATCCACATCATAAGGGACCCCACCCCATGCGAGTTTACTGGATTTGAGAGTTATCCTACTTTTTACAGGCAAGTCCAAAAATGAACATTCATAATTTTTTGTATCACAACCAACATAATTCATATTTTGACATGCTACAATAAAATTTACATGGTTAGGGGAGAATCTTCATGTACATAAAGTATATGAAGCCTCATATATTTTAATGTATATACAGTACTGTATTGACAATAACAAATTTCAACTTACCTTTTAGGTTTATCTGTTTGATGAAGGGCTTCAATATTCATTTACCTAACACAACACTAAAATTACAGTACATGAGTTTGACAGGTAAGTTTTGACTGTTGAGGCTTTGGCTTTCTAATAAGGCTTCACTGGATGAAGGACCTGGTCTTTCTTTTCTTACCAAATAAGAATCCAGTTTGGCTTACCTCCTCTTTTTATTGACCTCTTTTTCATGACAAGTTCTTTGCGCAGCCTGTACTGATATTAATTTCAAACATCAGGATTAGCATTGTTGGTTGAATAATTAATCAATACAGAATGAGATCTCTGTAGTAAGTAGTTAGTAGTGTTGCTTCCTCGTCTTCGTTCTCATCACTTGACTTCAATGCATGGCGTAACTTGCTTCCTCATAACACCTTCATGCCGAATACTGCTGCTACCAGATGTGGTCTTAGCAAAAAATTACCTGTTACTGTTAAAACAAAAAAGTTACGAAAATCTTCTAGTATCAATGCAGCTCTGGAATCACACGATAGGAAAGAGCACATGGCTGAGTAGGTTGATTGGGCCTAGACAGGTTCTCCATACAGAAAATATCATCTATTTGGGCAGTAAAACAATACCAGACAGCCTGTACATAGTTTAACAATCAATTGTTCTAATATTAGGTATTATATTTTTATTTTTTATGTTACTAATGTATTTTAATGCAATTTGTGTTATGAGCATAGGTTGCCACATTTTGTACAGTAGCCTGATGACAAATCGCGGTAACCCTTAATGTGAAATTTTTCAGATTGCTAAGATTTTTGGGTTACAGGACTGCAGATTACAGAGCACCTACTGTACCACCCTAGCTTTGGAGCCCACTACCACTTCTATCCTTGGTCTTCCCTGCTTGCTTGCCTACTTTTGGCTGCCACCTTCTTACCAAACCATATTGGTTTACCTGTGCCTCATCCCTTGCCCCTTTTGACCCATTCTTCTTTACATACCCCTCCCACTACTCTGATTTCTCTGACCATTAATAACCCCCAAGTACTGTACTGTACTAAGTGTTTATTGTTGTAGCTGCTATTTTCCACGTCTATTATTCAACGAAATCTACAGTACTGTACTCAGATTTTCATTCTAATTTCAATGTGCTCTCTTTAATTTCCCTATTTAAGCTGCTTTGTGCATCTCCAGGAACTGATGCTTGGCACTTTATCTTGGTCATTTTCGTAGTTGTGCATGTTTGTTATGCTATGGAAATCACCTCGAGTATGGAGATGATGCTAAGCAGTTAAGATTAATCTTTGACATCCACGTTCAGGATGGATGGAAATTATATTCAGGAGGGTACCAGGTCAATGACTGTAAATAAGGCTCCAATTACTTATCTCAAATTCAGTCATCAGAATCATCAGACTGGTAAATCAGAGGTCCTTAACCCTTAGACAGCAGCGATAGAGGTCATACACACCATGCAGGTATGACCTGCATACACAGGTCATACCTGCCTATGCACAAAAAACAAAAATATGCATACAAATTAATAAATCTGTAATGAAAACTAAGTAATTATCAAAAGAAGGTACCAAGCCGGGAAGGCTATGTAGCACCATCAAATGTGCGGAATAATCATAGGGCACTAAATATCACTAAAGATGCCAACATGAGAAGAGAAACGCATAAGGCAAACGATATCAAAGGTATCCGATTCACCAAAACCTCTATCGAGGGACTAGTGACCGTGGGGGACGGACAGGAAGCAAGGCATACGTGCACACTGAAAGTCAGGGCATTCAACAAGGATATGCATGACCTTAGGAAGGACAATGCAGTTTGGACAATAAGGAGCAGGGTGGCACTCCATTAAGTGCCTGCGAGTTAAACGTGTATAGCCAATACGCAACCTCACCAGAGCGTTTCCCACCGCTGGTTATGGTGGTAGGAGGATGGCCAGGGGGGGTACACTATTCTTAAGAACATGCAGTTTGTTACCAGTAACAGAAGACCAACAACCCTGCCAACGGGCAAGGATGGAGGAATGAATAACTGGGTGAAAGTCGGAATAAGGAATACCTTTACAGGAGATGGGACAAGTGCGGATAGCTTCCTTAACGTCAGCGTCCGCATGCTCATTTGAAGACACACCAATATGGCTGGGAACCCAGCAGAACTCCACTGTCTTAAATCTACTGGAGATACACAGCCAATGTTGAATCTCAACTACCACCGGATGGACTAGATTAAAGGACAACAGAGCCATGAGGGCACTGCAAAAGTCAACTACAACAACGGAGGAGGATTGACAGCAGAGCATAGAGAATAGCATAAGTTCTGCCGTGAAGATGCTAGTTTCCTGAGGCAGGCAACACACATAGGTGTGATCAGGAAAAACAACAGAGTAGCCTACACCATCTGCAGACTTGGACCCATCAGTGAAGACGGAAATGGAGCGGGAGTGTGAAGAAAAAGAGTTAACAGAAAAGGCGTTTCAGAACTGTAGGAGGGTGGGCATCACTGCAATTGAGGCAGTGGGCCTGGGGAGAATTGCACTCCGTCTTAGAGTGACCAGAGTCCCCACACATGAGGCATAGAGACACTGCACTTGTGCATTTCAGGGCACCATGCCCAAATTTCCAGCACTTATTGCAAAGTCTAGGAGAGGAAACGTACTCCTGAAAGGAGCATTGGGCACCAGCAAGAATTATAGAAGGCGGAAGGGTCCTACTATCAAAAGAATCTTCACAACACGAAGAGGCTGATGACGACGACCATGAGGGGGGTCGAGTTAACATATCAACCTGGAGTGGCCTTGGAATTCAGAATGGCCTCAGGCTTCGAGGATGTGTAATATCCTCGTGGCAGTCTTTCAGGTCCCCAACACCGGTCGCAACATGGTGCGGGAGGATAACAGTGCCAATACTGGCATTTAACCGGGCATATTTGGAGACCCTAACAGGCGGTCTCCCCAATGTTGGACAATGTGGCTAAGGAGGCAACTGCATCCTGAGAAGGAGCAGCAATGACACGTGTACCAAGACAGGTGGGGTTAAAAGTAACAGAGGAATCCACCGAATTAATGAGGTGTTTATGGAGGAAGAAATTGTCAGAACATGTAGAGTCCAGATGGTTGAGATCAAAGTCTTTAGTCCATGTAGTAGGACCAAACAAGGTGTTGAACGTATTCGCACTGTAAGGGATCGTGCGAGGGATGTTAGTGGGGAAGTTGGCGCAGAGCATCCCTAGTGAGGGGGTTTGGGAAGTAAAAGGAGTTGTCGTCACAATGACAGAAGCAGCCGCTCCAGGTGATGAGGTGGTCACCACTGGGGGCTTGGGGCTCAACCCTACCACAGAGGGAGGGAGGGAAGCAGAGGCGGGTAGTTGGGAGGGTCAAAGGAGTAGCTTGGTCTGGGCCCAATGTAGCGGGGACTACAGGGCCTAGTCTTCCAACACAGTCCGACTCAGGGGCTTGGTTGCCCACCCTACAAGCTTGGGAAGTTATAAGAGGATCATTCAGCGGCATAGAAATGAGGAGGTAATAATTTCATTCACGAATAAGCCCACATACCCACCATGGAGCCACAATTAGAGGATAGGACACTCAACAAGAGACAAGCTGGGAGGTACCCCCAGGGGTGCTTTGTGAGTATACGCCCCGTAATCGCCACCTTAAGAACCCTCAGTCTGTCGAGATTGGGTTCAGCAACGAAAGGAGGATTGACAATAAACACGTCCCCTCGCTCACAACATCAGGTACCACAGTTCTATGGATGAGAGTGTGTGCCTCCCCAAACATCCCGGGCGTAAAAACAGAAGATGTACAAAATAATAATCGGGACTGGCAAAAGGTCGGCGGGAAAGACAATGAGAAAGGAGAAGAGGGAGGGTGGGAGGAAAAACGAAACATAAGGAAGACAAAATAGTGACCAGTACAATTAGTGAAGACGGCAGCAGGAGCATAAGGCTTCAAAAAGGCCAGAGGACCGTCCCATGGAGCATCACACCCCGGCAGCCGTCTACCAAGCCCCCTCACGACGACAACGGGCTGGAAAGGGAGGGGGGAATGAAGACTGTAAAAAAACATGAAAATAAGTGAATATTTTTCATTTCATTGGGTGGAGGCATCCTGCAAGGCTGCATCTGGCACTTATCAACACTTGGTGCTCGACTTTGCTGACTCTTCCTGTTCTATCCCCGGAAGTTTCACCGATTATTTTATCACTTGTTTTTTCTTTATTTTCATCGACAAAGTTATTAATTCACATTTGCATCATACATGTAAAACCCCGACAATAATTGTTTAAATCGTCATATGACGATGACTGCATTCCTCTAGTAACGTTCATGATAGCCACATGTGTACCATGAAATGGTAGCAGAATTTTTTCATGGGTCAAGGTCAACTCCATTACACCCATGCAGACCTATTATATCCATATTTGCATCATATTGTAAAACCCCAACAATAATTTTTTAAATCTTCATATGATAACTACATTACATTAAAATCAACAGATGACAATAACTGCTGTCTAAGGGTTTAAACTGAGTGGACACAGTACAGTGCTTACTATGAATTTCTACCTAGTCATATTGCAATCCACAACCTTTGGAAAAAACCGGTGGTTAGACACTACCCCTGGGGTTGCCCATGTGCTTATTTATTCACCATAATGGGTGGCAGGGTTAGGTGGAAAACAGGTTGAATGAGGCCTGAATGAATCAATCACCTAGTCTAGCTAGTGAGCCAAACAGGACTTGGAACATGCAGGTATTGGAGAGGCACAGAACCCTATAAGTTCCTTGGTTGCTATTCAGACCCTACACAGATTACCTGCATGTACTATCTTGTTAACCCTGGGGGTATGATGAGTGCTTCCCTTGTTGGGTGGGCTCTATGGTAGGTTGGGGATAAAGGAAAGTGTAGTTTAATGTTTCTCATTGCAATGTGTTCTTATTTCTCCAGCCACACAAGGATGTGTGGCTGGAGAAATAAATTTTTAGGTCCACAATCAGGACCTAAAAATGGTTTTGAACAGAGTCCCACACAAGAGTTTGTTCTAGAAACTAGAACATGTTGGAGGGTTGTCAGATAGACTGCTGACATTGATGATAAATTTTCTAACTAGATGAGGCTCATAATCAAAGGCAATGTATCAAACTTGAGAACCGTTACTTGTAGAGTACCACATACCGAATCTGGTCCCAGAGGCCCACATCAAAAGGGATATCATCAGTGGCATATGCTAGTTTGACCAACATAAGAACTGCCTTTAGAAACTTGTGAAGGAATCGTTCAGGAACTTGTATACCACTTATGTCAGACCAATCTGACATCGGTCAAACTCATCGTCAGCATGTCAAACCAATCCTGGAATATGCAACTCCTGCATGGAGTTCATATCTAGTTAAACACAAGACAAAGTTAAAGAAGATTCAGCAGTATGCCACCAGACTTCTCCCGGAACTGAGAGGTATGAGCTACGAGGAAAGGCTGAAGAAGCTGAACCTCACGTCCCTGAAAATCAGAAGAGTAAGAGGAGACATGATAACCACCTACAAAATTCTCAGGGGGAATTGACAGGGTGGACAAAGACAAACTTTTCAGCACGGGTGGAGCACGGTTCAAGGGGACACAAGTGGAAACTTAGTACCCAAATGAGCCACAGAGACATTAGAAAGAATTTTTTCAGTGTCAGAGTAGTTAGTAAATGGAATGCATTAGGCAGTGATGTGGTGGAGGCTGACTCCATACACAGTTTCAAATGTAGATATGATAGAACCCAGTAGGCAGGAATCTGTACAGTACACCAGTTGATTGACAATTGAGAGGCGGGACCAAAGAGACACAGCTCAATCCTCGCAAGCACAAATAGGTGAGTACAGGGTTCATTAGTAGTTCAACACCCATATAAACAAAATAACAAGTAATACAGAATTATATGAACACGTTTGCTGATGTTGTCAAGCTATTAGGAAAGATAGAGAAACTTAGTTGATTGGCATGCTCTTCAAGATGACCTGGACAAAATAAGTTTATTAATTACACAACACTTAGCAAATGGAATTCAATGTAAATATGTCATGTTATGTTATGTTTATGGAGGTATATGCCTCCTGGTGACCGTCTGGGAAGGTATATGCCCGTTTGTAGCGGTCTGGGGAGGTATACCCCATGCTGGTGGACGTCTGGGGAGATATATGCTCCCTTGGTGACAGTCCGGAGAGGTATATATGCCCCCTGGTGGCCATCATGGGGCGTATATGCCCCTTGGTGGACGTATGCGGAATGACCCCTGGTGGCTTTCTGGAAAGGTATATGACCCTTGGCGGCCGTCCGGGGAGGAACATGTCCCCTGCTGGCATTCTGGGAAGGTCTATGTATATGGCTGTCTGGGGAGGTATATACCCCCCTGGAAGCAGTCTTTGCAGGTATATACACCCCTGGTGGCCGTCTGGGGAGGTATAATCCCCCATGAAGCCCTCTTGGGAGGTATATATATAAGGCTGCTTGGGGAGGCATATTCCCCTTGGTGGCAGTCTAAGAAGGTATATGCTCCCCCTGGTGGACGTCTGGAGAGGTATATGACCCCCCGTGGCTGTCTGGGGAGGTATATACAAACCTGGTGGCCACCTGTGGA
>WNGS01004374.1:11022368-11035609 GCA_020271785.1 Procambarus virginalis
CTCTATCTCCACACTGGTCCATTCCATTTGTTTACTGTCGTGCTAAACAAAATTATTTTTAACATTCCTGTGACTCTTCTACATCTCAATTTTCCATTTGTATCCACTTGTTCTACAATACCTTATACTTAATATGTCCTCTTTATCAATCTTGTAAATTTTCCTGATAATCAGTCATTCTCACGATTCTGTGATTCTCTTAGTGTGGTGAGACTTAGCTGCCGTAAAATATCCTCATAGTTTAATCCTTGCAGTTTTAGTACTGTACAAGGCTTGTTGCATACTTTGAAATTTTTCTAGTTTAGTTTTATGTTTTTTTTAGTGGCAATTTCAGACTAGGGCAGCTTACTCCAGAATTGGCCTTGTATGTCATGTACAATAGTTTCCCCTAGGCTTCTAAATGCTATTCTTATGTTTACCAGTTTTTCATCTGCTGCAACTGATAGCTTGTTTAAGTAAGCTTTCTAGCTAAGCTAGGCAAGTCATTAAATTCCAGGTCAGTTTCTCTGATGTTTCTCCCTTTCATTTCATACTCTTCCATGGATCTTATGCTTTTTCCTCAGTTCTCATTGCTTTGCATTTCTCTGAATTGAAATCTAGTAGCCATTTCTTCAACAATCCCTGAAGCTTATTAAAGTGGTCCTGCATCATTTTACTATACTAGTGTGTCAACTCTCTCTCTCTCTCATTAATTTTCCATCGTCCAAAGATGGATATTAATTAACTTTCTCATTCCCCATCCAAGTACGGTGGTACCTTCATTTATGATTGTAGTCTGTTCCCAGAGACGGATCGTCAACCAAAAATTCGTCAATTAAAACAATTTTTTCCATAAGAAATAATGTAAATTGAATTAATCCATTCCACACCCTCAAAAATATTAACTTGAAAATACATTTTATACCGAATAACACTCATTTTGTACTAGCTACAATACAGTATGCATATCTTAACTTGAATGAGGACTCTCGTTGGCGTATGGAAGACGGTGAGGAGAGGTGATAGTGTTTGGAAGGGAAGTCCCTTTCCATTATAACAGCAGTGATGACACTTCTGGGGTACTCTCTTTCCTACGTTTTGCAGGCATACCACTAGGACCTGGTTGTGACTCGCTGCTTGCTTGTCTTACTAAGAATCTGTCTATAGACACTTGTTTTTCCCTATGTTTTAACACTTGTCTGTAGTGAGATATCACATTCTCACTATGAATGATTTCTTGTTTTTTTCTCTATCGTCCTCACAACTATTTTCTTAGGTTGAACTTTACCACACATTCTTGGGACCCATGGTATGATATATAATAAGAACTTTTATGTTAAAAAAACAAAAAAAGCAGGCAAACAATGAAATTCTTCACAAAAAATTCAAGAGCGGCCATGGTCGTTACTATGTGGGATAGACTTGTAAACAAACTGAGAGTGCCTTGCTCCGCGCCCCCCAGCACCACATGCTGGTTCAACCCATATGCGTACGAACAGACGTCTTCTTCCAAGTAAACCGTCGTACACCAATTCAAGTTTTACAATGAATTTGACATTGTATACCAAAAAATTCACACTCTAGGGCAGTTGTCAACTGAGGTTCCACTGTATTTAATGGAAATTTTGAAATTAGCCAAAGTGGTGTGGGCTCTTGCTGTGCAAATGATGTGGACCTTTTGTGAGAAATTACTAGGCAGGAAAACTCTGGTCTGTTGGGCACATTAAATGTGTGAGAAGAGGAAAATTGAGATGAAGTCTAGAAAGAATGGGGCTTTTCATTGCACTTAACACTATTTTTTTTGTGTCCGTTTTGATGCCTCCCCAACCCCATGAAGGTTGGGAAAGAAAGTAAGGCTATTGTATGCATGAATCTATTTTCTTTTCAGATTTATTTAGTATCTTTTCACATAATATACAGTATATAGTTGAGTGTGGCCTGCTTTGCACTAACATTCCACTCCCTTATGTGGCTTTTATCGTAATCAAATTCCATTTATTACATGTTGCTCCAAGCACCTTTTTTTATAGGTTATTTTGAAGGGCATGAGATTTGTGTAAGTCTTTTGTTCTTCACAGTAGTGTCTGCAAGCATGGTCATATAATTTTATCTAGCAACAAGCCTTGTGAGAATTTGTCATGATTTCAGTCGAATTCATTGATAAACCACCTCCATCTTGTATTTGGTATATATTCATGTAATTACACAAGTATGGTTACAGGATGAGAGCTATGCTCATGGTGTCCCGTCTTCCAGGTACTTTTTGTCACATGGCTCTTTTGAAACTTTTGGTGGTTTTGGCCTCCACTGCCACCTCACTAACTTGTTTCAACTGTCTACCACTCTGCATGCAAGAATGAACTTTCCAATTTTTTGGGGCACATTGTTTCCTTATCTTCAATCCATGGCCTCTTGTTCTTGAAATTCCAGATTTTAAGAATTTTGTCGATTCCTGTTATTATTTTGCATGTAGTGATATTGCCTCATGTTTCTTTTATCTTTTAGCTTTGGCATATTTAACACCTCTAACCTTTGATTGTAGCTCTAGTTTTTCAGTTCCAGAGGCCAATTATTTGAACGTCTTTGCACCTCCTCCTGTATGTCGATGTGCTTTTAGAGATGAGCACCATACAACCACAACATATTCCAGTTTTGGTCTGAAAATAGTATGTTCCAATTTCCAGAACCTCCTCTTACATGGGACTACGTTAAAAGCTCTCTTTTTATATATATATATATATATATATATATATATATATATATATATATATATATATATAAAAAGTTTGTGAGGGTACCACCTCTGGTGCCAATGTGGGGACCCATAGCCTCGGAGAAGAAAATAAAACGTATTCAGAGGAGACCTTGTGGTTTCTCACTGAACACTAATATTTTCTTCTCCTACCACCCCCATTCTTTTGTATGTACACATATATATTTGCTTTATTTGAACTGTGTTACAAAAAAGGAGTTACATATAGGTTACATATAGGTTATATATATATATATATATATATATATATATATATATATATATATATATATATATATATATATTAGGGGTACCACCTCTGGTGCAATTGCAGGGACCCACATCCTCGAAGAAGAAAACAAAGAGCATTCAGAGAAGATCTTGTGGATTCTCACTGAATACTTAATTCTTTTCTTCTCCTACCACCCCTATTATTTTTTTGTATGTTTTGTTTTATTTTATTGCAATGCTACAGTTTACAGAGAACACACACACACACACACACAAATATATAACAATTAAACAATCAGCGTTCGAAGACCTCGTCCAGCTCCTCGGAGGTTGGGTGCGTACCCAGGATACAGCACGCATTTCCCCTCTGCACTGCGACACTGAGGCGCTGGAATAGGAAACTGGCTGCTCGTGGGTCTCTAGTTTTCCCAATGAGTTCCTCACCAACCTCCTTTAAAAACTTGAGTGCACATTTACCCCAGGCGCCCAGAGTCTCTGAGCCTATCGGCACGAACCTGTAACAACGTTCTAGGTTTCTGTACTTGTGGATTTTCTGGGTCTGCCTGAAGGTGGCTGCCCCACCTCCCTCCGCTGAGCTGTAACGTAAATAGGTATCAGCCAATGTAGATGCACAGGTGTAATCCCATACGACCTGTTTACCTTCCCTCCATGGCTGCAGGGTGACTCCATCTGGGCGTTTTTGGCTGTTGTCAGGTCTGCACAGCTGGGGTTCCCTTTGTGCTGGACACCCAGCTGTAGCCAAACTTCTCTTGATGATGTCATTGACTGCCTTGTGTCTGGCAATCTTTCCCTGTGTCTTACGACAGATGAGACCATGGCTGCCGTATTGGTCTGCCCGTGCCTGGCCGCAAATACACCGGTGCTCGGTGGAGATAGGGGCGGCAAGGCGCAGAGCAACACCAATACTTAGGGCCCGATGATCCAGGCGGGTGCCCAAGGCGGAATTAGGGACTGCCAACAGGAAGTCCCCAGCATGGGGGGCTTGCACAGCTAGGAGACGCGCTCTGTCCTTCTGAGAAGCTACGTCCAGCAATGCTTTGGCGATGTTCTCCACTATAGGGCTATCCCATTTGGCCTGTTTACCGTCGTTTGGACAAGTTGGTCGGGTGTGTGAATTGGCGAGTGTGTCCCACCGACCAGCTCCTTCCTTTGTATATATATATATATATATATATATATATATATATAATATGCAAACAAGCCTGAATGGTCCCCAGGACTAGATACAACTGAAAACTCACACCCCAGAAGTGACTCGAACCCATACTCCCAGGAGCAACGCAACTGGTATGTACAGGGATGCCTTAAACCACTTGACCATCACGACCGGACATTGTCCGGTCGTGAAGACATCATAAGAAGGAAAGTGAAACGCCATGCAACCTCTGAAGATACAACTAACACAACACCTATACCCCCTATTAGACTATTTTACAGGAACTTCTTCTCCACAGCTCATAAAACGGAGGAAAGGGTCCTGAAAGATATTGTTAATAGAAACGTTATCCCTACAGACAAAAATCAGAAGATACAATTGACGATTTACTATAAAACCAAGAAAACTGCCAACCTACTCATGAGAAACTCTCCAGACACAAAGCAGAACGCTTTGAAAGAGACCAATGTCGTCTATGCCTTCAAATGCCCACTTGGGGACTGTAAGCCCCAAAGAACTCAATATATAGGCAAGACAACAACATCTCTTTCCAGGCGATTAACGATGCATAAGCAACAGGGCTCTATCAAGGAACATATAATCTCTTCCCACAACCAAACCATCACCAGAGAAATCTTAACAAACAACACAGAAATCATTGATAGATACAGCGACAACAGGCGGCTTGACATCTGCGAGGCACTACACATCAAGAAGTCAACACCAGCAATCAACAGCCAATTAACGCACAACTATATTCTACCCACTTCAAGACTCCGCTCCAATATAGAAACATCAAGAAATACGGGCCAATAGGCCTTCTGCAGTTACAGATCTATTCTTCCCTTTAGCTTATACCCATTGTTTCGTGTTCTGTGTTTGTTCTCACCTCACCCCAAACCATTGTAACATGTCACCTCACCCAAATGCAGGTATAAAAAAGAAAAGCTGTTTAAACTCTGTTCAGTTATAGTTGTTCTGTGTGTGTGTAACTAAAGTCTTTGAAAATGTAATAAGTTTTACGAAACGCGCTCAAGTGTCGCGTCAGACTAAGAAATAAAGAATGAATTTTGGAGAATTGATTTTTCATTTACCGTCATCAGTAAGAACAAACATAAGGAAAATTGAGAAAATTCGTGTTAGAATTATTAATCTTACTTTTTCGGTCATATTTTAATAATATATATATATATATATATATATATATATATATATATATATATATATATATATATATATATATATATATATATATATATAATAAATATAATACACATACACACACATCCAGATGAGTTATCAGTCAGTCAACCATCTCTCTCCTGTTAAATCTGTGACTCTCACAGGAACTAAGTTTGTTTCACAGGATCTTACCGTTTGAAAACCATAGTCTGCTATTACACAATTCCTATCCAGGTGTTTTACCCATTTGGTTTTAACAAATCTTTCTACTGTTTTGACTACCACACTAGTCAACAATACTGGCCTACAAATGAGAGGGTGTTCTCTGCTACTGTTTTTGTAGATTGGAACTGTTTTTTTTTTCCATATATCTGCTAAGATTCCTATACATAATGATGCCTGAAAAATACCGATTTATTTCAATGTCACCGACTTCTTTTTCCAGTTATATTATGAAATAATGCGTAATTTGAAAAATTTCTATAAGAAGAAATGTACAGTGTTGATACACATACATTCCTACCACTAATATGCACACAATATTATTTTTCTTTGGACAGTAAAACAGTTTTGCTACTATCACATATTATATACTGTGTATAACTACATGATTATGCACCATTGCAAACCACTAAAGAGTATTGACTAGTGTGATGATCTCGTAACCACTGACCCAAGCACAGCCATCACACATGCTTGTCAGGCGATGATGGCACCTGACAAAAAGCGCAGTGCCGTCTGATGAACAGCACTATGAACATCGTTAACACAGCTATTATCAGAATCCTGGTCAACTAAGTTCTGAATATGAATAATTTTTCAAATGGTAATTTTCTAAAGAACATGACGGTCCCAGTGCATGAAGCATGCATACTAACTGCAGTCAGGTGCTGTGGCTGTGTGCCTTGCACTCTGATCACCTGTATCAGATTTAGCGATATCTGAACATTGTATGTAGTCCTTATCATTGTCAGGGTCTTATATGTCACTATCATCAATAAATGCAGTTTCTTAATGATGATAAGTAAGTGGTGTGGGCATAAGGTGCATGACGTGCTTTGAGCTGCTATTGCATGCGCTGCTCATGGGTACTGTCTTAGTACCGAGACTTGGGGTCGGTGCATACAATTTTATCAAAGGTGGCATCTGTTCACTGGAGGCTTTAGGAAGTGGATGCGAGCGTTGTGTACCCACAGGAATTTTAAATCTTTAGTACATTAATACATCAGCCCATGCTCCTGTCTTCTAGTACTTGTTGTAACAATCAGGACCATAGTATACATGCCGACGTACAATGAATTAAGAATGTACTGTATAAATCTGAACTATTGAGTTGGACAAACTGGAAAACTATTTTTTACATGTTACTTTGACAAACTAAACTAACCTAGCCTCCCTAGGCCTAATACAGAATATCCAAGGCCTAATATAGTACAGAGGTACCTCAGTTTACGAATTTAATCCGTTCCTGGAGACGATTTATAACCCGAAAATTAGTAAACCGAAGCGAATTTCCCAATAAGAAATAATAGGAAATGAATTAATCTGTTTCTGACTCCCCCCAAAAATTAACTTCAAAGTAAATTTTATACCTAATTCACCCAAATCTTCATTACAAAAGTATGTACAAGTTAATACTTGCCTCTACTGCTAACTCCTGTTGCTGTATGAAAGAAGGTGAGGAGGAAAGGTGTTACTGTTTGGAAGGGGAGTCCCCTTCCATTATAACATCAGGCAGTGAGGACTTCTCTGGGGTACACATTCTGGCACAGTTTTGTCTGCATACCATTAGGTCCGGCTTCTGGCTCACTGCTTGATTTTCTCGCTAGAAATCGTTTCATTGAAGATTGTTTTTTCCCTTCTTTGCAGCACTTGTCTGTAGTGAGGCATCACATTGTCATTGAAAAGGTTAATGCAATGGCCTCCTACAGCTTTCTCTGGGTGAGTTGTTTCAACAAAAGTTTGCATTTCTTTCCACAGCCTACACCACTTCCTAATTGTTGAGGAAGGGACATTCTTTACTGCCTCCTTCCCTGAAGACATTTCCTCAGCTGCCTCTTGTTGCTGCTTCTTAAGAAGGGCTTTGAGTTCTTCGCTCTGTTTCTCCACCAACTTCTCCACATCAGCACCATCCAACTCCAAGCCCATTTTCTGGCCCATAGTAACGATTTCCTCAACAATAAGCACTTCATTTACAGGCTCAAACCCCTCAAAGTCTACTTCTGAAACACATTCAGGCCACAATTTTCTCCAGCCAGAAATCGTGGATCTTTGAGTCACTTTTTGCCAGGCTTTGTCAATGAGTTTTAAAGCACTACAAATGTTAAAATGGTTTTTCCAGAACCTTGAAGATGAGGTTTGTGTCATTAATCACTTCAAAACATTTCCAGAAAAGTGCCCTTTCATAAAGTTTCTTAAAATTGGTGATGATTTTCTGGTCCATAGGCTGAATTAGAGGAGTGGTGTTAGGAGGAAGGAACTTTGTGACAAAATTAAGCTTGTTCAACAATGCATCTTCCAAGCCTGGAGGATGAGCAGGAGCATTGTCGAGGAGAAGTAGGGCCTTGAGGGGCAAATTTTTCTCCAGCAGATATTTTTTTATGGCAGGGCAAACCACCTCATTCACCTACTCCATAAAAAATAGCCTAGTCACCCATGCCTTATAGGCCCTCCATGCCTTATAAGCCCTCCACATCACACACATTTGGCTTTTCTGAACATTATATTTTTTGAAAACCCTTGGATTTTCAGAATGATACACACGCAAGGGTTTAATTTCAAATCGCCACTCACATTTCCACACAGCTCAAGAGTAAACCTATCTTTCATAGGCTTGTGTCTGGGCAATGACTTCTCCTCCTGGGTAATGTATGTCCTCTTAAGGCAATATTTTTCCAGAATAGTCCTGTCTCGTCACAATTAAACACTTGTGGTAGGTATCCCTCACTACAAAATCTTTAAATTCTTCAATAAATTTTTCAGCTGCTGGTTTATCTGAGCTGGCAGCCTCCCCATGCCTCACAATACTATGAATACTACTACTATTTCTAATTTTTTTAAACCATTCCCTGCTTGCCTTAAAGTCTTTCGTATCTGCTCTTTTTCCAGGGGTTTTCTTTTCAAGGTCTTCGTCCAATACCCTTGCTCTCTCACAAATGATGGCCTCTGGAATGCTATCACCTGCTGACTCCTTGTTGTGTATCCAAATTAATAACAACTTTTCAACATCCTCAAGTATTTGTATTCTTTGTTTAGTGATTGTTGATACGCCTTTTGCAACTTTAGCACCCAAAATGTCCTTTTTCGTGTCAAGTACAGTGCATATCATTGACATGAATTTCTTGTACTTCCTAGCTAGTTCAACAACACGAGTACCATTTTCATGTTTACGAATGATCTCTTTGTTTTCCTCTATGGTCATTCTTACATGTGTTTTCTTGCCTTGAACCTTACCATTGGCTTTGTTGGGACCCATGGCGAGGTATATAATCACAACTTTTATGTTCAAATAAAAAAAATCTGAAAAGTAAATTCTTGCAAAGAATTCAGGTAGGATAGTCACTAGATAGGAGGCACTGGGAAACTGAGGCGTGATCGCCATGTCACCATGCGCTAGGTCGGCCTTACGCATATCAACAAACTCGTATCCCAAGGTAAAGTTCGTAACCCGATTCAAATTTTCAGAAGAAATCGTGCTTGTAACCCGAAACGTCCGTAAAGAGGGGCATTCATAAACTGAGGTACCACTGTACGTGAGTGTGCTATGCTATTCCTTACTAGTCAGTATACTAATATCTAAAATTTAAGAAAAGTTCTATTTTGAATGAACAATGTTAAAATTGATGAATGCATCTCTGGGGTCAACCACTGGATAGAATGGACTTGGTCTGAGGATGGGTTGAAGAATGTACAAATTCTGAATATTGATGATCGTCACAGTAGGTACTATCTAAGCAGGAGGATGCATTGAATACATCCATTGATGAGACTCACAGTTGAAGGATTAATGGTGATAATGTCTATGGATGTTATACAGTTACATTTGGGTTAGACTCAAGTTTAGGAAGCAAAGGTGCTGAAAATATGTCAAAGTTCTCTTACAAATAGTTGTAGAACATTGGAGTAATCCGCCATTCTCATTTCAGTTTACATCACTTTTTAGGGGTACGTATCTCGATCATGTTTAGTGCCATTTTGCTTATTTTCTCAAGGCACTGACATGCTAGCATTATTCAGATGTTCTTGCCTGCTCATTTGTGTGTGTGATCATATTTTACTAGTTCTCAGTTAATGTACTATTGAAACTGCTGATATCTCGTGAATTTGAGAGGGGTTGTGCAGGTCTACTGTCTATGCTTGTCTGAACTTCAGTTAGATGGTGAATTGAATAACATGTATTTGTAACCATTATGGTTTTTATCTGTTCATCATTGTGAGAATAAGATCTAGGATGTTTTCTTTTCTAGTTGGTTTTACTAACTGCTTATTTAAGGCAAATCTTTCAGTGTGTTAACATGTCTGCATTCCAACCCCTGCACCCAGCTAGAAACATTCCTGACTTCTCAGGGTTTCACTCGGTTACTCAAAATGTTCATAATTATTTTACATTTTTGAAGTTATTTGTTGTGTTATAGCTCTAAATATAGTGTCAAAATCTTCGCAAATAAATGTTCTAGAGATGCAAAAAAAAAATAAACAAAATGGTATATGATTAATAGATTATGCATGACAATGCTGTAATTATTGCAACATGAACAAATCCACAAGGGCCGTGACGAGGGTTCTGCAGGCAGCATCTGGGATGCTCTCGGACACAAGTTCGAATCCTCGTCATGGCCCTTGTGGATTTGTTCATTTGATGCATCACGCAATTGTGATTTCTGTGTGTATTGCAACATTCCTCATTTATCTTTAATCAAATTAATGAAAAAGGAAAATATGTACACATAATCAGTCTATTGTATATAGATGTTAAAATAAACCTAAATTTTATAGTTTTCCATCACTGCCAGAGATTGCCTTGACTGGTGGTGTGATTGGTTGGATCTACGTTAGGTCTTGTGGTACTTCAGTTGGTATCCAGAGAAACTCTGAGCACACTGTGCACACACTGTACACACACTGTACACCAGTTAATGAACAGTTGAGAGACGGGACAAAAGAGCTGAAGCTCAACCCCCACAAGCACAACTAGGTGAGTACTGTGCTCATTTACTGTACTTCAAAAGTTTTGTCAGGAAAGTGCATAGAATGGTTAGGGTGATTTTGGAAATTTCCGAGATCAGATGATGCATATTAGCATCATCAGAATATTTATGGAAAATTGCAGACGACTAGAAATGTCATCACAATGTTCATCTTCAAAGGTCATTTGTATGTGACTGTTGATTTAGACTGCTTCCTGGGATTGCTTCCTCTGACAGTGATATTTACAACACGTTTCATTTCAGGTACTGTAGATTGAAGTCACTGAGCAAGATGATGATTTGAGCTAGATTTGTGAGGTTTTCTAATCAGTATTATATTTGCATTAATTGGGCTTTAAACTGCTGATTACTTTAATCTTATGACTTGTATACAAAGTCTATAACTAATCTTTGTATTTCAGTTTTGAGTATCAGCACTTTCACTACATCATTTGTGGTGATTAGCAACTTATGCTGATTTGTGAGTCTTTTGTAGTCTGATCTCACCCTATGTGATTCTGTCATATCTGAATGATTGTATTCTTGTATCCTTATTTCTATCATAGTCTATTGTACAAGTTTGTTAGGCTGCAAATACTGCATTTGGTTCATTGTTGATGTTGGCAGTCATAAAATATACTTTGTTTGTTTACATGGTTTTCATACTGCATATGTTGACAAATATGAATATTGTAATTGTGGTAGCTCTGTTCTTGTGTAAATATCTGTGTTCTGGTGGGGGTGCCACTGTTTGTGTTGTAGCATTTACCAGAGTTGATGGTAGTCTTGACATTTGTAGCCATTTTCTTCTCTTCCTCTGGGTAAAAAAAAAAAAAAAAAAAATCTGCCTGGTATGTTGGGTTGTAGTCAGTCCGACACTGTTATAGCATTTCCTCTCACTTAGTGAGCTGTTACACAAGTCAGGGGGAGAAATTACTGCCATGCCTAATATTGGTAGGTTTTGAGTTTCATGTTTTGCTTGTTTCTGTTGGTGTTTCTTTGCTACAATCTTTTGGGTTTGTACCATTACTATTTACTGTGGTTGGCATTGCAACTGATTTCTTTGCTGCTCAGATTCCTTTTTTCTTTTAATGTAATTGTGTCTGAATCTGTGCTGATGTAAGTTTATCTTTATTCTGTATATTACAATTTCATGTTGCTGTTCATCTGGTGTTCACATTCCTGTATGTGGCCAAACAAAAATGCAGTCTCTCTGTCTCTGTCCCTCCCCTCCTTCCCCCCCCCTCCGCTCTCCCTCCCCTTCCTCCCCTCTTCTCTCACTCTCTTCCCCCCTCCCCCCTCCCTCCCCCTCCTCCCTCCCTTCCCCCCTCCCCCCTCCCTCCCTCCTCCCTCCCTCCCTCCCTCCCTCCCTCCCTCCCTTCCTTCCTTCCTTCCTTCCCCTTCCTTCCTTCCTCCTCCTTCCTTCCTCCTCCTTCCTTCCTTCCTTCCTTCCTTCCTTCCTTCCATAACCCCTGAATGTGTCTGTAACCATTGTTACTTAACTATTTGCTATAGTAGTCATAGTGTTTGGTGGTGGACTTGGATGGTGGTGTGTGTATAGCCACCGGTTATTTGGTCTTACATGGCACCCTCATGTACCTTAAAGAAAGCTTCAGGCATCTCAATTCAACAATGCTTTTACTTCAACACTTTAAGACAAATGTTATATAGCAAACGGTTTCGAATAGTTTGTACATCACACCGAAACACTTCATCATTTAAGTATGATCCAGATTTGCTGCTATTTGTTGCTCCTGCCATTAAAACCTTTTTTTTAAATTATTTTGCATTATTTTTGTACAAAATAGATTGGATGGATTAATGTAATTTGAGGGAGGAGCGGGAGCACTGGCTGAGCGAGGCCTGGGTAATGGTGGTGCTGCTAACACCTCACCAGTAGATACCGCACCGCTTCATGCCACTCTTATATCATACAAATTTGGCCATTACTTTGAACTCCTGACTAAAACGTCATTTATTTTTTGTATTTCGATAAAATTGTGTAGCTAGACTGGTTATGTTAAAGTATGGGAATGTTGGTTGGCAGAAACGTTTATCTCTGCCCCATTACCAGCCACACTCCCAGTCCACCCTGTAACCTTCCTCGCTTCATCAGAATGTATCATGACATTACAGTATATCTTGTTATCTTGTACAAGATATCAAGATATACTTATCTTGTACAGTGTGCACAACAAATTTGATTTAATATACTGTATATATATATATATATATTTATTATATATATATATATAATATATATATATATATATATATATATTATATATATTATATATATATATATATGTCGTACCTAGTAGCCAGAACGCACTTCTCAGCCTACTATGCAAGGCCCGATTTGCCTAATAGCCAAGTTTTCATGAATTAATTGTTTTTCGACTACCTAACCTACCTAACCTAACTTTTTCGGCTACCTAACCTAACTAACCTATAAAGATAGGTTAGGTTAGGTTAGGTAGGGTTGGTTAGGTTCGGTCATATATCTACGTTAATTTTAACTCCAATAAAAAAAATGACCTCATACATAATGAAATGGGTAGCTTTATCATTTCATAAGAAAAAAATTAGAGAAAATATATTAATTCAGGAAAACTTGGCTTATTAGGCAAATCGGGCCTTGCATAGTAGGCTGAGAAGTGCGTTCTGGCTACTAGGTACGACATATATATATATATATATATATATATATATATATATATATATATATATATAT
>WNGS01004374.1:11041373-11063466 GCA_020271785.1 Procambarus virginalis
AATTTTTTTGGTAACACTTTATTTCATTCGCACAGAGGGAATTTCACAATAAACTCTGCGCAGCTCAGTGGTTAACCCTTAAAGTGCGCATCACATCATATGACGTGCTAGGCGTTTTACCAGTCAACTGCTCTTCACGTCATATGATGTGTTGGAGTACTACGCAAGATTTAAACGGCCCGCGGATACACGGGGTTCACCACACCTTCATCAGGGCTCTTGTAAACAGACGCCATTTTTAAAAAAAATCGTGGGCCAAACTCCCGGGTGTTAGGGGCCTCAGTATCGTGTAAGCTACCAAGCCTGACGCACGCAGCATGAGCTCACAGCACTGCTGTTCAGCTTGTGACCACAGCATCGCCTAAAAATGCCAAAATATACTTGTTCATGCTATTATGTAGCGATGATATTATTACAGAGGACCCCTGACTGTGATAAAAGTGACCAGGGTTCTGATAATAGCAGGATTGCGATGATATTTAGCGCTGTGCGCCATGGAGGGAGGAGTAATGCTGTGGGAGGGAGGGTGGTGGCGATGTTTTCTGACTGTGTGTGGCCACCTTTTATTGACTGCACTCAATACCAGCTTAGTGGTTCGCTATAGTGAACACAAATGTAGATACTTATATATAACGTGTATAAGGTATAAACAGCAAGAGAAGGTTGGAGCCGCCATTTTGGTGAGGGCGGTGGCGTCGTCTGCACGACGCCACCGTGCAGACGACGGTGTTGTTTACTGGTTACCACGATGGTCTATGGGCACCATACCAGTTTATTTGTACAAGTATGGTGAATAAAACAGGTAGATATTTATTTATAATGTGTGTATATAGCGTAATAACACCACACAGTATTGTTGGAGGAGAAATATTAGTGTGTCTGGCCTTGAGGGAGGCAGCCATCAGCTGACTGTGTTAGGTCATATGTCTTTGTGACTTTACTCACCATACAAGCTTAGATGTACAGTTATGGTGAACAAAATATGTAGATACTTATATATAACGTCTGTATATAGTGAATTATAGCAAAAACAGTATTGTGGGAGGAGAATGTGGGCGAGTCAGATGACTGGAGGGAGGGCGGGAGTGGCTGGCTGGTACACGGCGGTCACTCCTCGTTACTTTTTGACTCATAATAGCTACTTAGTGGTTCGTTATAGTGAACAGAACATGCAGATACTTATATATAACCTGTGCTTATAGTGTAATAACCGACAAAGTATTTGTTCACTGATTGATGAACATAACTGAATCAACAATATGCACACCATATTTTTGAGTACAGCAATGATTCACTCATTTTTTATATAAATATATCAAACTACACACTATTGAATAATATTACAGCAAAAAAACTATGAAATATCAATCAGAGACATTGAAATAATTAGGTAATTATCTCTTTGTGGCAACTCTGGCCTGACAGCTAGCGAGCAACAGACCGCCTGGGACGCATGCTGAGTCAGCGCCTATAATTTGCCAGACTTCCCCGCCCTATAGCGGGCAATATATGGCACTTACGATTTTTTATTATTTTTCCCGTGATCAGTGAACACAAATTACCAGGTTAGGAAGAAAAAATAATTTTTTTTTTTTTCAAAATGACATGCGCCTGTGAGGATGCAGGATATTAGACCCCGAGCATGTTAAGGGTTAAGGGGCAATTCTTGCCTTCTTCCTTTTGTCTATTGTCCGTAAATCACTAAAAATTTTCTTTGTCAATAGGCATTCTCCTAAACCTACAATTTTCTCAGGGATTTTCTGGGGAAGCCCCTACAGCTCCCCCGGAGCTATCCAGGCTGATATGGATATCCCTAACTTTGGCATTAGTCGATGTGGGTGGAGTTCTAGGCCTACCGGGAACCATGAGCCAGAACCTGGCCCCCGTCAGAGAGGCACGGGGAGCAATGGCCCATAGAATGCACATGTGATTTTGGAGCATTCTGTATCTGCCACACCCCGGGACAGGCACCCCAGAAAGGTGAGCGCTACAAAACAAGACCCTATTCTGGTTAAAAACAACAAAAATAAACAAAGGAGTGGACAGAACTCCCCAATTGAAAACGAAAAAAAAAAAAGCATGATATCTCACGAGCCGCACTGCATGTCTGCACAGCAACCCCCTCCCCAGGAGGGGAAGAGTGAGCCCCAGACCCCTGCACCGGCGACCCAACCTGCAGTTCCTTGGCTGAAGGGATACGGCTTAGTAATTGTGGCTCCAGCTCCAGATTCTCTTTGTGCTGGGCCTGGGTTCAGTACTTCTCTTGGGTGGTGTGCGAGCTGGGAGAAATATTTCTGGGTACTCGGGCTGCATGCACTTAGGGCTCCCTTCCCTAAGTGCCCTGTAAGTACTGCCCTAGGGGTTTGGGGTTACGTTCCACAAGTCACCTTGGGTCTACCTCTGTTGGTCTTTCGCTGCTTGGCGATTGACCGTCCCAAATGTTTGGGGGGATTCCTCCCTTGTTTGCCTTAGGGTAAGTGGTAGTTTTTGCACTGGTAGGGGCACAGGGTACCGCGTAGCTAGTTTTCACCTATAACAGCAGCCGGCTCTATTCCTTCTGGGTACGCTGTCCTCTTGCGAGGTTTTTCTTTTCTTTTTGCCTGGTGGGGGGATTTGCCTTGGTGTTTCTCCCCCTATATATTAGGGTTGTTTGTGTTTAGTGGTACCCCCTGCTTTGCCCTCGTGAGTGGACACGTCCTAGGGTTTCAGCATTAGCAGTGTTGATTGGTAGCTTGGGCGCTGGTTTGCAGTATCCTGCCTGGGTAAACCCTTAGCAGACCCAGTCTAGGGGTCCTGGGAAACCCCACAGGGCACTCGGGTCCATTGGATGTGACCCTGTGTTCTCTCTCGCTTTTTGTGAATTTGAGGGTTGCTCCGTTCCCTTGTATCAGGGCGACGCTCATTGTTTTTGCCTCTGTCATGCTGCCTGTTGGGTCAGTGACACATTTGGCCCGGAGTCCTGCAAGCTTTGTGCTTGTTGTGATTCGGTTCACCCACTCTGCTGATATTCTTCGGGTGCAGGCGGTTCGCGCGTTGCAAGATAGGTTTAGTTGTAGCGTGTCCTCATTAGGTTGCTTACCCGGATGCCCCAAGGCTGCCCCGTTTTGTTTATAGGGACCCGAACTTGGGTGTTGGTCGTTTCGGCCTTGGTTCCATCCGCGCCCCCTTGTTCTTCCCCTGCTGTGGTTCATTGGGTCCCCCCTTCCCCTGCTTTTGGCTCCTTAGGGTCTGAGGGCTTCGTGGTCAGGGCAGGATTTCGAGATTTCTAAAAGACTGGCTGTTTCGGGGGTTGCCCTTTCCAGGGTGGCTACAGAGGCATTCGAGTCCATTCCTCCAGCTGTAGCTCCGGGGTCTGACCAGTGGGCCCATTCTCTTCCTGCTATTTCGGCCGCCCCGGCTTTTTCTTGGCCAGGGCTTGGGTGGACGACTCGCCCTCCGAGGCCTGACGTGGAAGTTCCCGGGGTTGGAGAGGGGGTGGCTTGGGAACCTTGGGCCCCATTAGATCCCACCTCCCACCTAGGTTTTCCAACCCTCTGGGCGGTGCTTTCGGTTACAAGGAGAGGGGTTTTCCTTTCCTCCCTCTGCGTGAGAGTTCGTAAAGGCGTCGGCACCTCCCCAGGTTCAGTTCTGTCCCCCTTGGGTACGTCAGTTCCGTTCTTCCTGTGGGTGATTTTACCACTTTTTACCCTTTTCTGGGACATGTATTCTTCTACGTCATGTCATCATGTTCTCATTGTTTCGGGATTCTGCATGACCATTGGTCGCGAATGCCACTGGGCCCATGTGAACCTCCATGCTTTTGTGCTTGGTTCTCAAGGGGTCTCGAAGGTTCGAGAAGATCTTCGTTTCTTCCAATATTGTTGGAACGTCTGTCGTCTGCCGGTGATGCTTCCCTCCAGTCCTTTCTCGGGCTCATTGGTCCTTTCTCGGGCTCATTGGTCCTCTTCAGTCCTACTTATTGTTTTTCGATATTTTCTCATTCTTTTCTCATTACATATTATCTCCGTACTGTCTCGGCATTACTAATGTTTGTTTAGTACCCTTTGTAGTCACCCTTCGCGAGGGTTGGATGTTACAGCTCGGTCCTCAGGCGCATGCGCCGCGGGTGTTTGTTTTGGTTTCTGTGCGCTGTAAACATGTGTTGGTTTTCCACGTCCTTTATCGCGGATTCTACGCTGCTCTCGATCATCTTCTTTCCAGTCATAGCCCCCCTGGATACTGGGGAAGTTCTGGATTTTCTATATGGGGAGAACACTTAGTTCTGTTTTTGCTTTTACGGGTGTGGGGTGGCTCGGAGTAGCTCTGCCTCCACCTTTAATCTACACCTCATCCTCTCCGGTTCACGCATCTCTGGACATGATCCTCTAGTGTGATTCCCGGAATGTTACACGGCTCAGCTGTGTCATGACAGGATAGTGTCTTCGCTTTACAGGTGAGAGTATACGGTCTGGTGACGCTGTCAGCCAGGCGTTGGTTCTTGGTTTTTGGATGAGTGTTGGGTGTCGTTTGTAGTGTGTTGCTTGGCCACTTTGCATGCATCTTAACATGGCCTTCCTATGTGCTTATATCAATGCTCCTCAGCCCAAGGTTAAGGCCTGATTGTGGGGAAGGGTTCCATGGTACATCAGATGGACGCTCATTCCTTGACTCAGTCTTTGCTTTCTAGATACTCATTCCTTGCTGGCCACTCATTCCTTGCCTCAGTCAAGGCTCTCTGGACACTCATTCCTTGACTCAGTCCTTGCTTCTGGGCACTCCTTCCTTGGCTGTCATTCAGTGCCTGGCTGCACTCTGTATATGTTGGGGTGTGTCTGTATATTTACTTGATCGTGTACATTCCATTTTCATTGCATTCCCTACTTTTATACTACACATTGTTGTGAGTCTTAGTATGTGCTTATTGGCTATACTAGTGTTGGTGCTAGGTTGGACTGTGTACATGTTCAGTTCCCTGTGCCTGGACAGCCCCGCTGTTCAGTTGTAGAACTTTAGTTCTATCGTCTTCTTTTATGTCCCCACCAGCTTCTGTGTTGCAATGTCTGCTGGTGGCTGTAGGTTCCATTCACACACTCCTGCCCCTCCCGTTCCTTTTTGTTGGGACAGGGTGAGCTAGGATTACAACCCTGGGTACGGCCTTTTCCTTGTGTTCCTTTGCCGGACAGTACATTTTTGCCTTCGTGCGGTACTCATCCTGGTGTGGTTCTCCTTATCTGGTACTCTGCTTCTCGTGCATTGTTCTACCCTGCTGGAGCTGTTTGCACTGCTCCTGCAGGTTGAGGTATCGCTGTTTTTTGCTTTGTGTCTCGCGTGTTGGCTCGTGGTGCTTGCTTCCTCGTTTCTTCTCATTGTCACCCATTATTGGCCTTGTTGGTCCTTTCAGGGTCCCGGGGGGGTTCCTCCCGGACGGGGCGTATCTGCTCGCCCGGGTTGGTTCTTTCCCTGGCTCGCCACGTTTGGGTTCCTGGTTCCTTGGTGGATGTTCCTTCTGGTTCCTTGCCTGCCTAGGTTTCGATCGCTGCTTGCTCGGTGTCTGAACCCAGAGTTTTTTCCCCCTGACTCCGCCTCTTCTCATGTTTGGTCCGGTCCATATTGGGGCTAATTCGGTCTTCTCCTCGAATCTTCCTGTGTGGTACTTTTGGCTCTGGTCTCTCACCATCTTTGGTGATTAGGTGGCTTCGCTGATGGTGTCCCACCTGCATGCTTCGTCTTGGCGGCAGTATGGGGTTTTGCTGGTGGTCCTTCCTTTTCTTTGTCTTTTCATAGGTATCCTGCGGTTTTTGTTGGCGTGGTATTGTCCTTCTCTCGTGAGGGTTTGGGACTGTCAGCTCGACGCGTACTGTCGCCTTGTCTCGTACGGTGCTGGCGGAGCTGCTACGGTTTGCTTTCAGTTTTGCTATTCCTTCTGCTCCGTTGCGCGGGCTTTTTTGGACATTGCCTTCAGCCTGCTCATGCGCCGTCTGCACCGTCCTGGTCTTTGGCCAGTGTGCTCTCATTTCTGTCTTCGCCTCGGTTTTTTGTGGCCCCTTCGGTTCAGGTTTGTTTTTCCGAAGCTCTTTCTTGTTTGTTGTAGCCGTCTCATTCTTTTCTGGCAAGGAATGAGTCTGCTGCTTTCAGGAGGGGTCCTTGGGTTGTTGTTGCTTGGTTGGTCGGGCCAGGGGTGCATCTTGTGTTGTGTCCGTTGCGGCCTTCCACCGTTTTTTGCGCGCCATGGCTTCTGTGTCTGGGGATGCGCTTTGGGTTGATCCGGTTTCTCTTCTTCCCTGTTCGCGGGGACGGGTCTCTCAGGTTGTCCACAGGGTTATTAAGTCTAGCCGGCCTGCGGTTTATCCTTGCCTTTGACGTTCGTAAGTTTGCTGTTCTTGCTGCCATCTTTGGTACCATATCCTGGGTTGACATTCGGGCACAAGGGTTTTTGGCAGTCGAAAAGGGTCCTGGCTGCACACTACCTCGTTAATGATCCTGGGCCTAGTCGGGCCTTTGGTCAGCGACTGCAGCCTGTCTCGACTTCGAGTTCAGATGTGGAGCACCGACCGCTTCCCGGGTACGTCCCCTTCTTTATTTTGTCTTTGGTGAAGTAGCTCCAGGGAGCTGTAGGGGCTCCCCCCAGAAAACCAATGTTGAATGTAATGAAACACCATTTTCTGGGTGAGTCCCAGAGGCTCCCCGGCAACCTTCCTCCGGTTGGTTTTTTTCGTGTATTTTGATATCCATCCTCGGAACTGCAGGTTGGGTCACCGGTGCGGGGGTCTGGGGCTCACCCTTCCCCCTCCCAGGGAGGGGGAGCTGCGCAGACATGCGGCACGGCTTGGGTAACGTCGTGCTTGTTTGCTCGTTTTCAGTTAGGGAGTTCTGTCCACTCGTTAGTCTATTTTTTTTTTTTTTAACCAGAATAGGGGTTTGTTTTGTGGCGCTTACCTTTCTGGGTTCATGTCCTGGTCAATGGCAGATATAGAATGCTCCAAAATCACATGTGCATTCTATGGGCCATTGCTCCCCCATGCCTCTCTGAGGGGGACAGGTTCTGGCTCGTGGTCCCCAGTAGGCCTAGAACTCCACCCACATCGACTGATGCCAAGTTAGGGATATCCATATCAGCCTGGATAGCTCCGGGAAGCCTCCGGACTCGCCCAAAAAATGGCGTTTCATTACATTCAACACTGGTTTTCTCCCTTTTCTGCTGTTCTATCCATCCTAGATGGTATCTACTTTTCCAAACATCCAAAAATAATTCTAGACTTGCTATTATTTACAGTGTTCTGTACTAATTTGCTGCTGGTAACCAGTTCTTTTCTAATTGTATAGTTAAAGTCAGTTCCTGATTGTTCATTTCAGTTTCTATTTCCTCATTTACACTTCTCCAATCCTCTAAAAACTTCTTCCATTTGAGTTATCCCATGAATGTTCTCTTATAAAATCCTTGCCTAACTTCTTGTTTTGGCCAGCCTGTATAGTTTCTCTTAATTCTTATCTACATATCTTGTTTACTACAAATTTGTCCCCTTCAATTTCCATGCCTTATTTTCTTTCACTAGTTCATTTATTTGTCCTTCCTGTCTCCTTACCTTATCTGATAAGCTGGCAACTTCTTGCTCTTTCTGCAAAATGTGCCTGGGTGTTGTGGGAGGTCTGGCCGTGGATATCCTGGGTGGGATGCATACATGTACTGTGCATACCTTTGCACAGCACATGCATGTACACTTTGCAGACAAGTGTTGTGTGAGGTGTGTGCACACTATATGTCAGGTGTAAATGTGCTATGTAATATTGAGCCACCAGAGCAGTTTTAGCCATCATTTGACAAAGCAAGAAATGGCATCTTGAATGGAATGAATTATAGTAAATTAATATAATAAGTTTGGTACCGTATTATGAAGGCAGCATTATTCTTTTTTTAAAGATAATATTGTAATATATTTAAATTTTGATCTAATGTCTTGTAGTCTGAGCATGACAAGTAGGTTTTCAAAGATTATTTTATATACATTTGATTTTCACACATTTTACTGAGTAAAACTTATGCTTTCATTATCCTCAATGATTTCTTGTTACAGTCAAGAGGCACATGGGCCAATAGTGGAGTTAACATTAGTCTGGACAACTTAACCCTCGGTGCCATGAAAAAGCCCCGGCACCATCTATGAATCAGCTCCAGACAGTTGGTCCCACGATACAGCCAATGCCCACTCAAACCCACCAGGTGAGTCATAATTTTTCACACACTTGAAACTTTGTCCGGAATGTTTTCAAACATGTCATGGACTGATATTTGGGGTGGAGGGTTTTGGAGGTCTAACAAGGTCCTGGTGGCTCATTACCTGGTCATTGTGTCTGGTCCTCAATAGGCTTGTTGCCCCTGGGTCGGATTTCCTGTCCTGTGATCACATCCTTGTTTTATTTTTGCTCTCCTCCTCCTCCTTTGGTAAGTCTTGTGGTTTAAACAATAAAAATAAAAAAAAATAGGGTTCAGTGTTAGGAAATGGCTCTTTTGGTAAAACCTTCATGGTTCTCTGTTCCTTTCTCTCCTACCAGGTGCATCAGTTCATGGTTTTTCAGCTCTGGACTGAAATTATGATGATATGGAAGTTGGGAGCTCTCAGTGGTGTTGCCACCTGTTGGTAGTCAGCCATATCTCTACTGTTCAGCCATAGGTTCAAGCTCAACAAGCCACAATGTAGGACAGAGAACTAGAGATGCTTTTTCACCCACAGGGTTATTAACCCATAGAACTGCCTACCCTGCAGCTGCAACTGAAGAAACTGCATGTAGCCAGGACCCTGCTTGACCACCAAAAACCCTGTGCCGAATGTCATCCCAGGACATGGTACCAAAGACGGTAGCACGAACAGCAAACTGACGAACGACAAGGGCACGGGTATTAAACCGCAGGCCGGCTAGATTTAATAACCCTGCGAATGACCTGTTCAAAATATACCTGGAAAAGATCAAGGCAATTGGGGGGGGGGGGACCTTCAGCAAGCCGCCGTCTTCCTGTTTATGTCGAGGCCACTAGGGTTAGTGGCCCTCGGGTAAATCGGGTAACCTTTAGAGGGGTTTGTTCTAGTCGAGTGAATCAATTCTTTTCTTTCTGTAAATGTTACAATCTCTGCATTGTGTTGCTTACTTTGTAGGTGTTTTCTTGGTATGGGGTGATCATAACAAATTCCTGGTTCCCTTTGCTTCTGTGAAAGAGAGAGGGGCCAGGTTGTCTCTGCTTCCCAGTAGGCTATTTAGGACTTCTAAGGCTGATGTCTCAATAGTATGGAGCTATCGTGGTGCAGCCCATTCCGTGGATTTTTCATGACATACAAATACAAAGTGCTAACCTAATCAGAAACTTACAAACTCGAGCAACCCACCTAACAATGCATGGAAAACATGGATATTTGCAAGCCACTACTTTTCATAGTATTGTACTGTAAATTGCATGTTGGGGACCATATCATTCAAAACGAGATATACAAGTTGAGAGAACGGATTGCTCAGTGGCTTCAGGGAACCACTGAGGCCCTGCTAGGAAGTCGTGTTTTATTACATTCAGTGCTGTTTTCTTTCCAGTGTAATGATGTATTAGTGTGTCAATGATGGTACTGTATTTATATCACAGAACATGTAGAACTACTGCGTGTAGATATATTCATGTCACTAATATTCAATATGCACTATAATATATTATTAGAACAATGAAACGTACTATTTTTGTATACATGCACGTTATATATAACTTCATGTTTCTGCACCATTACAAATCGTTAAGCAGTTCTGAAGAATGTGATGATCTCTGAACCCGTTGCCCAAGCACACCCAAATCCCACACACTCGGTACCTAGAAGGCAAAACTGTGTTACATAGTTTTTGTCTGTTCTTGCAGACAATGTACTCATGTTGGGACTTGGTATGAGCTCCAACAGGTGGTAAAGACACAAGGTAGTATACCAGCATGGCACTTTGTAGGGCGAGATGATGATAAAGCAAGGTGCTGTCTGTACTACTGTCTTCAGAGCAAAGTACATAGTCAATGTCATTCAGAATCACATGAGTTATTTACAAGCTTGTATTTGTCCAGGTTTTTATTAATTTGTTATTGTAAATGAAAGTATCGACTAAGTACATGACCAGGTTGGAAACCTGAACCACATTCGCCACCCATTGGTCCTCTTGATATTACAAACCAAGGCGATGCACTTACAATTTATTCCAATATGGCATTTATTTACTGGAGGCCTTAGGAAGCAGATGTGAGCCGCATGTACCCATCGGAGTTTCAAATAATGATGTGGTACCTAAATGTAACACTGGGCGTGATGCACACCACCAGTCAAATATCTCTGGTTGCAATGCACAGTTGAAGAGTAAGCCCAGGTTCTCAAATATCCCTCCCCCCCCCCCCATCATAATCAAGGTTATAAGTGATCATATCATCTTGTCTTTTCTCTTTTAAGGTAAAAGTTATAGCTCATGTCTGTCCTTGTAGCTCATCTCTTATCTATACATACTGTTTTAGGTATGGTGGTGGGGGGAAGGATGCCTGCAGCATCCCAGCTATGAATGGGAGTGCAATGACTTCACCTGTGATGGCAGGCATTATCCCGAGTACAGTGTTGCCAGGTACCCGAGTGCCCTTGTGTGTGCCTGGGACTGTTCCAGCCAACATCACTCCCATGATGGGGATGGTGATGCACCAGCCTCCAGGTCCCATGTCTATGCCCAGTAATATGGGATTGTAACATCTACTTCAGAAATAAAGGCAAGAGATTTTAATAGTTTTCTCTTTAATAACTGATGCAAAATTTGTAAAGTACTGTACTGTAGTGAAATAAGTGAAAATATAAGATATATAAGAAAATATAAGATTTTCTTATATTTTCTTATATAAAATATAAGAAAATATAAGATATAAAATAAAAAAATTATTTAAAAAAATTATAAATCAAAGTTCTTAAAAGAGGATACATGTGACGAAAATAATTGACCAATAGACCATGAGTTGTAGAATTACATTTTTAAACTTTTCCAGTTTTTTTTCAAAATGTAAATGAATTTAGTATTACTTTCAGTAATATTTTTTTAATTGTTTAGCATTATTTTGTGAACATAAATTGTTCCTACATGTGGTTAAGTTCTCTGAAAAATTTCATGGTTTTCATCGTTTTTAAATATCTCAAAATATACATTTTTAATTTGTATTCCTTCAAAATGTAAATAAAGATCTGACTTTTCAAATGCTTTTGGTAAATGAATTGATAGTGTATTTGCTGGCAATGTAAGCCTTTGTATGAAAAGAAATTATATTTGATAGCCTTGGCAACCACTCTGCAGAAAGTGAACTACTCTTGTCTTTATAAGACACGTTTTTCCAGTTCCATTGAAGTAATTTTTCGGCAGTTAGTGTGCGCAGACATTTGCATCTAGATGGAGTAGTATTACATTCTCTACACAACTGAGACTTTGTTGAATTACTTTGTTGATAATTTGTATGTAATCTCTATATTGTTATTGTGTTTAAGAGTTTCTTGTATTATACAGATTTTTACTCTTCTATACATAGTTTACTCAACAGAAATATGGTTCAGAAGCCACTAATTTTATTAAAGAGTTACTAAAATGTTTCTCTAAAAATGGAGTTTGATAATGAATAAGGAGAGCATGATACAAGCCATGATAGTACTCTCAAAAGTATACCACACATTCCTTTTCATATTTGTCATCTGAATTTATTGCTTGTATCTAGTTTTCAACAAAACTTCAGATTAACACTACAAAGGTCTGTAGCCATACAGTGGCCAGACATTGTTTGCAATTGTTCTTTTCTTGCTGCTTTTTTATGTGAACTTCCATATAGACAAGTGATTGTGGTATAAAGTGTAGATAGTGAGGTGTATTTCTTATTTATGTTGACAAAATTTGTGATGCAGTGTTAAAATGTTATGATTTGTACCAATATGTAGGTGTTGTAATGTGATCTTGGTATCCATCATGGGTGCAGGTTTCACAGACGCCTCGTTGCCCAAGCATCGGTTCCGAGTCTCTTGCTTGTGCCCGTATCATTATGCACTATTTATGACTTGTCCTTGGTATTTTTTTCGTTGTGTATTAATTTAGTATTTATGAACATTACCCCTAGAAAAAATATTATATTCTTATAGAAAACTTTCAAGTTTTTTTGTTTATCACTTTTGTGTAGCTTTGGTCAAGAATGTCATATTTTGGAGAGTTTTGAAAGATGTGCCGAGAAAAAGATGGGTGTAATGCAAGATGAGGGCAGTTTGTGGTAGGCTACAGATGGTGTCACGAGGGATTATTGACACTAAGAGTCCATTGTGTTACTTTGCTTTCTTCCATTTGTCACAACACATTCTCAAGGCGAGATGGTCAGACCTACATATTTCAGTTACGGAGATTTTCCTCGAGTGGAAATATTTCCAACCATTTTTACATGTATACAGTATAGCATTGTTATCTACTGCTAAACTAGTGTATTTATCCTTGCTAAAAGTAATTGATATAATATTTAGTCCATGAGATCACAAATGTAATTTTTATAAATGTACAGTATTTTTTCTAATTAATTTAACAGTGCAATAATGTTATTGTATAACACAGGTTGTTTAGGGTAGTTAATTCATCATAAAGTGAGCCGACAAGCGCCGAGTCTCCTCGGCCTGTCATTAGTCTTCATTGTAGATGCACACTGGAGAAATGTTTGTATGCTCTTGGTTTGCTTATGCTTCTTTATGCTCATCTTATTCTCACTTTTCCCTTGTTCTTCGTGCTCCTCTTTTTTTCATTCTCCATTTTCCTTGTTACTTATTTTTTCTCTTGGTTTTCTTTTGCTAATCGTGATATTACACTACCATCGAAGAATAGGATTGTGAATATGTGGAAACTAAATTATCCACATCCAGGAATTGGAGTGTAATAACCCCCCCTTTCCCCATCCATCAGTTGTGGTGTTGACTCCCCCCCCCCCCCACCCAACCTTAACCCTCCTCATCCAGTTGAGCTAATTGAAAAAAAATAAAAGAAAAAATGCCAATTAATATTTGTATGCTAATATGAAAATAATACAGACGTGAAATACAAAATGAGTTGTGTAACAGTTGTTCATAGAACAGGGTTGGATGTAAAGGGTGAACATAAGGAGTTATGTGGTGTGTTAAATGTTTACACTTATTGTCAATTAAAGCTTTAATATGATGATGGAAAAGAATTTGTTGCCATACATGGTCATGGGAAAAGTATTTAAGAGATGTAAAATATTGTGCTAAAAGAAGTTAAATTTTATGTAACTGGCAATTTCAGTATTGTAAATTACCTGAAGCATACCTGAAGTTCCTTCAACACACACACACACTTGTTAGTGCCACAGTCTGATCCAGGTTTAATGACTTGAACAATGAAGAAATATCTGGGATTGCATCTGGCAGTTTTCTTCTGTAAACCATATTATGTAGGTATTTTGATACATGCAATAATTTGATTTAATTTCTAGTATACTGTACTATAGGGGCAATCAATGTGAGTGGTGGCTGCCTATGAAGAGTACCAAACATTACATCTGATAATGTAATTACATTAATTACAATGTATCACCTTAATATCATGTTATGGGTCATGCTAGAACTTAGAAAATGTACATGTGGACAGTGCAGTTTACTCTTCTGTAAGGGGGCATTTTACTTTACCTTTTATATTAAGGAAGGAGAGCATGTGAGACCTTTACCTTAAGTCAGCTTGCCCTTGAGCAAACTTTGTGTTTCAGTGACTAACTACCACATGCTGAATTTATTTGCTTGTCTACTCTCCTCTTATCATTCCCAGGTCACATTGCTGATTTTGTTTGAAGCTTTTAGAGAGAATGTCATATTACTGTAATTTTTTATTTATCCAGCAATTGTCTTGTAAATTTCAGGGAATTGTTTGGGCTTTAATGCTGATAATTTTGAGATGAGGTATTGCTGCTTCTGAGGGAGAAAGGGTTCACCATGTGTAATAAGTACCATTGCTTTAGAATGTTGCCAGATGGAGAATTGTCTTCCCGTTGTAGATTAGTAGATGTAACTTTGTATCTCAGGCTAAAGAATGGGATTATTGTAGTGTATATGGGAAATGCCTAAGTATTTGGAGCTGTTAAATTACATAGTGTTGTGAACAGTGTTACAACTTTGCCACTGTAGTTTTATTTATAGTGTTACTGAGTTTTGAAATCAAGGAATGACCTTAGTCATTTGTTTGTGACAATCATGTTTTGTTTACAGATTGTTTCATGAAGCCTTTATCTAATGAAAGCTTGGTTAATGATGTCATGTTTTTTACAAGTTTAAGTATTTTTTACTCTGAATGTACGGAGGTGAATGGGGAGCAGCTGTGCTCATCATAGGGGTGCAAGTGATAGCATAGCAGGTTATGTACACTCTCTCTTCTTTACATAATGGAAAATGCAATGTCCATTATTGTCTGTAAAACTGTCTTAATGCTGCAAAGTTCTTAAGATTTAATTTACATTCAGTTTGAATGTTCTGTGTGATTGTGAATGTAGTAGGTCATTTAACAAGAAAAAAGCATGAATTAGAGTAGAAGGGCAAGACAGTGTAAACTGAGAATTGCAATGATGAGTTATGATACAGAAACAAGAGATGAAGAGAAATTTGCTATAGCTGTTGGCTACGTTATAAGGGGTAAGAATATGAATGGTGCTTTTCCCCTAATCAGTTTTTCCTATGCAGATGTAAGGAGTTTTTCCTATGCAGTATATACTGATACTTGGGCAGATCACTATTTACGGCCAGAGTGCAGTATATAGTGATTGTGATAAATGTAACAGTTCTAAGATTACACAAAACTAGGAGAAAGTGGTGGGTGGGAAAGTAAAGATGTAAACTACTCATTTAAAGACAAGCATAGATGTGGCTTGGTAGGATGTGCAGTACAGAATTTCTATATGAAAGGAACCAGGAAAAGTGTTGGTGACAGCGGGTATCACAGTAACAGCACAAAAGACATTAACACACACAAGTTAAGAAACTGTTTACAGTGATAAGAATGAACAAGTTAAGACATTGTACATGTTTTTTATATGTTTGTATTAATGGAGTGTTTTATTGACCCTTTAACTAGCTGTCATTCTTTGTATGTAGAAGTAATTGGCTACTTTAATTAGAGCAGAAATGGTCTTGTGAATGATAAATAAGTTAATAACTTTCCAGGTTTTTCACAAGGTGCATAAAAGTACTAAATGCAAATGACTTTTTTCACAATTCATTACAAAAAGATTATGCAGATGAATGAATGAATGAATGAATGGACATGTGCTTATCAAGATAGTTATTTCCAAATTATAAATTTTTAATAGTTAAGACAATACTTAGCTGAAATGATATATAATTATTTACAAATTAAATTTTGATGTTTAGACATAACTATTATACAGTACATCCATTGTAGGTAAATTTGATGGCAAGAATAATATTTTTCTTTTGTTGCCTAAAATTAAATAGCTTAGAGATTACAATACATGTTAGAGTGAACTGTGGTGTTTTAGGGTGCCTGCAGCATAGTATGAAACATAGTATAATTTTTGATGGTATAAATGTGCCTTCGTGTCATATCATGATTTAGAAGGTTAGGGAAAGTATTGTACATGGCATACAAGGCCAATTCTGGAGTACAGAATCGTACTTCTCGATTCTTCTAGCATGAATTAGAGTAGAAGGGCAAGACAGTGTAAATTGAGAATTGCAATGATGGAGTTATGATACAGAAACAAGAGATGAAGAGAAATTTGCTATAGCTGTTGGCTACGTTATAAGGGGTAAGAATATAAATGGTGCTTCTAAATCGTACTTCTAGAAGTACTTCACTTTTTCATGCATTATTTTTCATTTCATTATTCTATTTAGGGCCCAAATAATTTTTAATGAGTAAATTTTATAGCCGAGTGTGGAGCCTCTACAAGTGGTAGTATGTCAGCTTTTACTTTTGAGCAGTTAATATTAGAGAACAGTCAAGAGTTCTTGTAGGGTTGAGCACTAATTCCTCAGCCTCTCTTGCCACCTGTCAGTCGTCTAATGCAGCAACTCCTGGTTCTCCTGTTTTTTGTCATACAGTATGTACTTGTGAAGCTGCTTATTGTATTCGACTCTATCTCCACACTGGTCCATTCCATTTGTTTACTGTCGTGCTAAACAAAATTATTTTTAACATTCCTGTGACTCTTCTACATCTCAATTTTCCATTTGTATCCACTTGTTCTACAATACCTTATACTTAATATGTCCTCTTTATCAATCTTGTAAATTTTCCTGATAATCAGTCATTCTCACGATTCTGTGATTCTCTTAGTGTGGTGAGACTTAGCTGCCGTAAAATATCCTCATAGTTTAATCCTTGCAGTTTTAGTACTGTACAAGGCTTGTTGCATACTTTGAAATTTTTCTAGTTTAGTTTTATGTTTTTTTTAGTGGCAATTTCAGACTAGGGCAGCTTACTCCAGAATTGGCCTTGTATGTCATGTACAATAGTTTCCCCTAGGCTTCTAAATGCTATTCTTATGTTTACCAGTTTTTCATCTGCTGCAACTGATAGCTTGTTTAAGTAAGCTTTCTAGCTAAGCTAGGCAAGTCATTAAATTCCAGGTCAGTTTCTCTGATGTTTCTCCCTTTCATTTCATACTCTTCCATGGATCTTATGCTTTTTCCTCAGTTCTCATTGCTTTGCATTTCTCTGAATTGAAATCTAGTAGCCATTTCTTCAACAATCCCTGAAGCTTATTAAAGTGGTCCTGCATCATTTTACTATACTAGTGTGTCAACTCTCTCTCTCTCTCATTAATTTTCCATCGTCCAAAGATGGATATTAATTAACTTTCTCATTCCCCATCCAAGTACGGTGGTACCTTCATTTATGATTGTAGTCTGTTCCCAGAGACGGATCGTCAACCAAAAATTCGTCAATTAAAACAATTTTTTCCATAAGAAATAATGTAAATTGAATTAATCCATTCCACACCCTCAAAAATATTAACTTGAAAATACATTTTATACCGAATAACACTCATTTTGTACTAGCTACAATACAGTATGCATATCTTAACTTGAATGAGGACTCTCGTTGGCGTATGGAAGACGGTGAGGAGAGGTGATAGTGTTTGGAAGGGAAGTCCCTTTCCATTATAACAGCAGTGATGACACTTCTGGGGTACTCTCTTTCCTACGTTTTGCAGGCATACCACTAGGACCTGGTTGTGACTCGCTGCTTGCTTGTCTTACTAAGAATCTGTCTATAGACACTTGTTTTTCCCTATGTTTTAACACTTGTCTGTAGTGAGATATCACATTCTCACTATGAATGATTTCTTGTTTTTTTCTCTATCGTCCTCACAACTATTTTCTTAGGTTGAACTTTACCACACATTCTTGGGACCCATGGTATGATATATAATAAGAACTTTTATGTTAAAAAAACAAAAAAAGCAGGCAAACAATGAAATTCTTCACAAAAAATTCAAGAGCGGCCATGGTCGTTACTATGTGGGATAGACTTGTAAACAAACTGAGAGTGCCTTGCTCCGCGCCCCCCAGCACCACATGCTGGTTCAACCCATATGCGTACGAACAGACGTCTTCTTCCAAGTAAACCGTCGTACACCAATTCAAGTTTTACAATGAATTTGACATTGTATACCAAAAAATTCACACTCTAGGGCAGTTGTCAACTGAGGTTCCACTGTATTTAATGGAAATTTTGAAATTAGCCAAAGTGGTGTGGGCTCTTGCTGTGCAAATGATGTGGACCTTTTGTGAGAAATTACTAGGCAGGAAAACTCTGGTCTGTTGGGCACATTAAATGTGTGAGAAGAGGAAAATTGAGATGAAGTCTAGAAAGAATGGGGCTTTTCATTGCACTTAACACTATTTTTTTTGTGTCCGTTTTGATGCCTCCCCAACCCCATGAAGGTTGGGAAAGAAAGTAAGGCTATTGTATGCATGAATCTATTTTCTTTTCAGATTTATTTAGTATCTTTTCACATAATATACAGTATATAGTTGAGTGTGGCCTGCTTTGCACTAACATTCCACTCCCTTATGTGGCTTTTATCGTAATCAAATTCCATTTATTACATGTTGCTCCAAGCACCTTTTTTTTATAGGTTATTTTGAAGGGCATGAGATTTGTGTAAGTCTTTTGTTCTTCACAGTAGTGTCTGCAAGCATGGTCATATAATTTTATCTAGCAACAAGCCTTGTGAGAATTTGTCATGATTTCAGTCGAATTCATTGATAAACCACCTCCATCTTGTATTTGGTATATATTCATGTAATTACACAAGTATGGTTACAGGATGAGAGCTATGCTCATGGTGTCCCGTCTTCCAGGTACTTTTTGTCACATGGCTCTTTTGAAACTTTTGGTGGTTTTGGCCTCCACTGCCACCTCACTAACTTGTTTCAACTGTCTACCACTCTGCATGCAAGAATGAACTTTCCAATTTTTTGGGGCACATTGTTTCCTTATCTTCAATCCATGGCCTCTTGTTCTTGAAATTCCAGATTTTAAGAATTTTGTCGATTCCTGTTATTATTTTGCATGTAGTGATATTGCCTCATGTTTTTTCTATCTTTTAGCTTTGCATATTTAACACCTCTAACCTTTGATTGTAGCTCTAGTTTTTCAGTTCCAGAGGCCATTATTGAACGTCTTTGCACCTCTTCCTGTATGTCGATGTCTTTAGAGATGAGCACCATACAACCACAAATTTCCAGTTTGGTCTGAAAATAGTATGTTCCAATTTCCAGAACCTCCTCTTACATGGGACTACGTTAATAGCTATATTTTTTATATATATATATATATATATAATATATATATATAGGGGGGGTACCACCTCTGGTGCAATTATAGGGACCCACAGCCTCAGAGAAGGGAACACAGAGCATTCAGGGAAAAACTTGCCATTTAACTCTGAATACATGAGGGTGTTCGCTTCTCCTACCACCCCCCTTTTTTATGGTGTACACTTTATTAAGCAAGGTTATACAGTTACATATCTGATTGTATACAAAAAAATGAGCATTAAGAGGACACAAAAATAGTTCGCTTCCTAGAGGCTGTAGATTTCCTCGAACTCCTCCGACGTTGGGCAGGAACCGAGGATGCAGCGAGCATTCCCCCTCTGGATCGCGACACTGAGGCGCTGAAAGAGAAAACTTGCCGCTCTAGGGTCTCTTGTGGTGTCAATGAGCTTGGAACCAAGATCCTTTAGAAACCTTCTTGCACTCTCTCCCCATGGGCCTAGGGTCTCAGACCCTATTGGAACGAAGTTGTACCGATGATCTAATTGCCTATACTTGGCTGACTTGTCTCTTTCTCTGTGTGTCGCCGCGGCTCCTGCTGTGCCGGCAGAGAGGTTGATGTATGTGGCTGCCAGGGTGGATACGCAAGTATAGTCCCATGCCAACTGTCTGCCACCCTTCCACGGACGCAGTGTGATTCCGTCTGGTCGGCCGGCAAAGCTAACAGAGTCACGGTTCAGAAGGTTGCGGGGCTCTCTCTCCGCTGGACACTGGGCAGAGGCAAGGCTTCTTTTAATGATGTCGTTTACTTCGTCGTGTCTAGTGTGCCAACCACCAGATTTTCCACAGTGCAGGCCATGCAATCCATATTCGTCAGCATCTGCCTCGCCGCAAATACACCTATGAACAGTGTGGATAGGGGCAGCAAGACGGAGAGCGACTGCAATACGGAGCTCCTGCGGATCAAGACGTGTGCCTGTCGCAGACATAGGGACTGCCAAAAGGAAGTCCCCTGCATGGGGAGCCTGCACAGCTGTGAGGCGTGCACGATCACTGGGGGTTGTTGCTGCCTCCAGCAAAGCTGTGGCTTCTTTGTCTGCAATGGGGCTGTCCCAACTGGATTGTTTCTTGGCTTTCGGCATGGCTGGTCTGAGTGCTGGGTCTGCCATGGCACCCCATTTCGTGTCGCATTCCGTAGTGGGGGTCCTGTATCCCCGCTACATCACTGAGGGTGTCAGGTAGAATTTCCCCAGGTCATCTGATGCTGAGGAGGAAGACAGGAAGGCTGGGACAGCAATTTGGGTGGCGGTGCGGACACCCAAGCCACCGAGCCTAACAGGAAGAGTGGCTTGTTTCCACTGGCACTCGTTGAGGGAGAGATTAACAACTTTTTCCAGCATGGTCTTCAGTAAGAGGTCATACTCTTCAAGCTTTCGGTGTCGTAAGATGGGGCGCACCTCAGAAAGTAGGTTAGCCTCGGAAGGGATAGGCATTTGGTGAGGAGATAAAAAGCATCGTGGGCATCGATGTCACCTATTCTGTCTTCCATCCTCCTAAGGTCTGCGATTTTCTTGTCAAGGATCTCCTCAATGGCATTAGACCCGAGGGGGGCTCCAAGGAGGGTGCTGTTCTCGGCCCTAATGACATGGGCTCCAGGCAAGGCAGACCTTATTCTAGCTACGATGTCTGGGTTGAGGAGACTACTTCACACTTGGAAGGGTTCAGGACAAGACCCAGGCTTACTTCTTGCTCCCTTATTTTCCTGATGTCTGCCAAGAGGTCGTCTACGGTGCCAGCTATAGTGCCATCATCCAAAAACCAGATGTTGAACTCGCTGGACAAGCTTTCGGTGATTTCTTTTAAGACTAAGCAGAAAAGAAGGGGAGCAAGAGGATCACCTTGCTGAACGCCTTCACATGATCTGATTTCATGTTCACCAAAGAGCAGTTTTGACTCACCACTGTAGCACGATAGTATGAACGGGTAGAGGGGCCGGAAATGGCGATGTACGGCACAAAGTACTGCATCTCTTCTGACCATGTTGAAGGCATTCTTAAAATCCAGTTTGAGCAGGGCCTTTTCATCAGAAATGTTGGTGATGTATGCTCGTGCTGCATGGGCAGCCGCTTCACAGCCTTGGGGGATTCCAAATCCTAGCTGGATTGGTTTCAGTAATTCAGCCGCTTGCTGGCTGACAACCCTCGTAGCAGCCTTGGCAATCAGGCGTCGGAGAGTGTTGCCAACAGCTATTGGCCTGATTCCATCGTCCTTCTTTTTGAGAGCACAGAGGGAGGCACCGAAAAAGAGAGGCCTGATGACCTCAGGTATATCACCAGCCAGGCACATGTTAACGAACCTTGTTAGTTCCATAAGAAGATCTTGTGCAGCATCACCAACCGCAGGATTTAACATTTGCTTGATGTGTTGAGGTTTTAACCCTGTAAAGCCTCCTGCTGACCCAGGTGGAAAAGAAAGGGCTGCTTTGTAGACCTCAGATTCACCGACGGTTAATGGGTCTGAAATGGTGTCGGCTGATGGCGGAACGATGTTGTCGCCTTGTGGGCTCTGGGTGGGTGCTTGCTTTGCAGGGCCCGCGCTGTGGCTGAGTTTCGAGGAGCAATTTTCTCGTCACTGGTGAGGACTCTAATAGCGCTTGCGGTATTTCCCTCTTCAATTTTCTTGGTGATTTGTGCTCTGATTTTGTTTGTTTCCGGTATGTTGTTGTTACCATTTCTGCGGTGTGTGTGTTTTGCTCGGAGAGGCAGGCGAACTAGGTTATCCCCCTTGGGTATTCATTTATCGCCCTCTGGACCGAGGAAGCAAGTGATTTGTCCCTCCTTGGAGGGACGGTGAGGCATACATTGCCAAACAGAAGGACATTATGCCACGCTTGAATGTTTCCGGGGCATCATTACCCCTTTTCAGAAGATTACAAAGTTTGGCTGCTGCATTTGGGCGGGCTGCTTTTGGAATGTGTGGTAATGTTCTAGCAGACGTTNGGCCCTTGTGGATTTGTTCATAGACCTGATGATATTCTATAAAACAAAGAAGACTAACGACCTCCTTATTAAAAACAGCCCAAAGCTGACGGAGAACCCTCTGGCAGCTGTCAAGCGTTGTATACATGTGCACTTGCCCCATGAAGGATGTAACCTTCAATCTAAGTACTGTACATAGGTATGACATCGACCAAGCTGACGAGGCGTTTGACCTGTCACTTCAATCCGGGCCCCTAGGATCACATGAGACAAGCCCATGACATCACCCTAACAAGAGAAATGTTAAACAAAAATACCTGTATAATA
>WNGS01004374.1:11069420-11090428 GCA_020271785.1 Procambarus virginalis
GGATTTGGATTCTTCCAGCTTCGTTGGAAGAATCCACTGTTCCCCAATGGATCATTGCTTGAACTAAGGGGTGGGTTCCCTCAGTCCATTGCCTTTGAAGTTGAATACTACAGGTAGTCATCTACTCTCCCTTCATTGTCATTCTTTCATCTCTGTTTATATTGTGGTTCATTACTCCCTTTGTTGTTTTCAACCGGCATTGTATGCCTAATGCTCTCACCTCTTATCATTCGGCACTGGCAGAGCCGCTACTGTTTGTGTGGAGTTGATTCAGTCTATTTCGCTTCATTTTGGAAGCTGTCTCAAACTTTGTCTCTCCTCTGGCCTGCTTCATGAGCTACCCAGAGCCCTCTGATTTCTTGACCATGTGCTTACCATCTCTCTTCCCATCGGTGAATAGTTCCCTTTGTCCATGATTCTTTAAAGCAGTTTTTCTGTTTTTCTGTCTCTGACTGTAGGGTCAGGAGTGCATGCTCTTCTCCAGAAGCAGGGTTTTTGCTCTTTGGCACTGGTGAGCATTATGTTCATTTACAGTACAGAATTTAATTAAATTCCCGGGCCTCATCATGCTCGTGTTGACTTGAATCATTTCTCATCCTAAATACCTGTGGTTTCTTGTCTCTCTGGTAAGTTCTTGTCTTTCTTTCCATGGGTAGTTAGCTTCAGAGCCCAAGAAGCTCCCCTCCCCATAATCCAACATTGAATGTAATGAAACAGAACTTTCTGAATGAGCCCTGGTGGCTCCCTGATTCCCTCTCTCCTCCAGCTCATCAGTTGATGTTTGTAGTCTTCACATAGGCCTCACAAAACTCGCTTGGAAGGCTGGGGGAGAAGGGAGACCTGGAGCTCAGCCCCACCCTTGTTGGAGGGGGACGAGTGCTAAAGAGCTGGTTTTGAGAGAGTATAATGTTGGTTTAGATTGTTTGGGGAGTTTGTTTGGCATTTCGAGGCTTTAGTTCTTTTGAACCAGCAGTGGTCATATGATTCACTGAATTTTGGATGCTTTCCCGGTGGGGTGTGGGAGTGTCACCTCTTTAGGAACCTCTTTCTGGAGGAGCCGGTGTTGGCTCTCAGAAGTTTCGAAACGAAATACCTTGTGGCTGGATGTGTCTTGTAGAGAGCCATTGGATGACAAACTTAAGGGGGTAAAAACAACAAATGTTCCTATCCAGCCGTAGTGCAATAGATAATATGTATATAGATAACATATATTAAGTGAACTAATAATATCAATATATAATGCTGACTTTAAATGCACAATTAACTAAGTTATCCATCCTTAGCTGGAACATTGCATCCCTCAATAAAAGATCTCAGATTTACATCACAAAGTAACAACTGAACACATCGATATTGTATGTCTCCAGAGTGTGCAGAGTTCCCGCAAGATCCTCACCCCCGAAATTGCCCTCATTTGTTTCTTACAACCTCAGATCCAGCAACTCTTGCATTCTATACATCAAACAATCCCTACCCATCAACTTCTGCCAGAAAAACAAACTGCCGGTCAACAGTATCATGGAGTGAGGATCTATGTGGGCAACTCTGTCCTCAATGTATTTAATCTATATGCTCCAGCAGGAAAGTTAAATTATATTGATCTTCCAGCCTGCGCTCAAGCAGAGCCAACCATCATTCTTGGTGACTACAATGCTAGACACAAGGACATTGGCGGCTCTCGCTTCAGTAACGGTAATGGGAATCAACTGCTGTCGCTACTAAATAGTCACCAAGATGTGCAGATTGTGGGTGACCTTGAACCCACGCATATTTGTGGAGGCATTCTAGACCTCTGTGTTGGTTTCAACGTCTCTCACGTCTGGTGCACATCAACTATTGTAACAGATTTGTTGTCAGATCATCACCCTAGATTGACTACTCTATGTATAGGAGATACCATCCTGCCCGGTGGAACTTTCAAACGCAAACGGCTCAGTGTTCCTCCTGCTCGACGTGAAGACTTTGTTGCTCATGTGTCAGAGTGGTACAGCACTTATGATCCCTCCACAGTCCAGACATTTAACGACGATCTAGTACAGAGCATTCAGATGTTTGCTGACCCTTTAGGTCGGCCCCCTGCACCATCCAATAGTCGGAACGACATGAAAGGTAATAAACGTCATGCCTATTACAATGACCCCAAATTGCGTACTTTGAAACGCACTGCCAGACGAGTTGGACTTGCATATAGGGAAACACGTACGCCAGCAATGCTCAAGCTCTTTCAGAAAGCCCTAGCCAAGGCGAGGGAGCGCATGACAGAGCTCAGGCAAGATAACTGGGAAACTTTTGTTAACAGTCTCAACTCTCACACCCCCCTCAGCCAGGCATGGAAGGATATTAAAAGAATTAAAGGCGATAAGATCGGCCAAGTAGCACACCCTCACCCTCTACACAGAGCAAACGAGTTAGTCGATGCTTGGGCAACCACCTCTAGCTTCAATAATCTTCCCCCAGACATACAGTTCAGATTAAATGCTGGTTACGGAGATCGAGAAAGGCTCGTTGACTTCATGCTCCACAAGGAAGATGAATGCAACGTGCCATTCACTGAGTTTGAATTACTCGCGGCCCTAAACAAAGGCAAAGCCACATCCCCGGTGAAGATGGTATCACTTATGACATATTGCGTCTGCTCCCTTTAGTACCAGGGAATCCCCTGCTTGAGCTGTATAATATGAGCTATGTTACTGGGGAACTTCCTATCTCTTGGACCAACAGTATAATCATTCCAATTCCCAAGCCAAATCAAGAGAATGCTTTCCGCCCAATTTCCCTTACTAGCTGCATTTGCAAAACATTCGAGAGAATGGTCCTAAACCGTCTCCTCCATAGAATAAGAACCATGCTATCCCCCCAGATATATGGCTTCATGCATGGAAGGAGTGTGCATCATTGCATCACCACCTTTCTTACCCTGCACACTGAAAAGTCATATACCACCTTCCTAGATCTTAAGTCTGCCTTTGATATTGCAAATAGACATGTATCTTGAGTGAGCTTGCAAGAATGAATGTTGGTGGTCGGCTTCTTTGTTGGATCAGGGGTTACTTATCCAACAGGAAGTCATCTGTATTTTTCCAGGGGCATAGGAGTGTAACAAGAGACTTTGAACTAGGTACCCCGCAGGGTGGTGTCCTCAGTCCTACCTTATTTATATCTTAATAAACACGCTGTTAAACTCTATACCGAGCAAACCCAACGTCCACATCATTAGCTATGCTGATGATATAATGATACACACCACTGGGTATGCTAACACCAGAACACTCTTAACTCTGTATTAGATTCATGTCAGGACCTAGGTTTAATTATCTCAGCAGAGAAAACAAAGATACTAAATCGGCGCCCACCCAGGCAGGGAGGAGCTGTTCGCAAGATGCAACTATCTGATGGCTCCCAGCTTGACTATGTAAACAGATTCAAATACCTTGGCCTTGAGGTGCCACTGTATGGTCCTGTTGTATTCAGACTCTGTCGTCAGTATAAAGAGAGGCTCCGAGCTCTCAAGGCTGTTGCAGGTTATCACTCAGGCTATGGTGCCAATGTCAGAATTGTCAAAATGATGTACCTTGCATACATCAGATCTTTAGTGGATTATGCTGCACCTCTGCTTGTTTTGATGCCTGAAAGAAAGCTTGGAGGGCTTGAAAAATTGCAGAACGAAGCCCTGAGGATAATCCTTGGGTGCCCTCGTACCACAAAGATACTTAATATGAGAAAGGAACTTAATATTCTGAGCGTTGTTGATGTGTTACTGAAATTAACTGTCAAATTGGTATAAAAATGCTTAGGCTAACTCATCCTAATCCTTGCACAGAAGCCCTCCAGACTTACTTTATTGAAGATCAGCATTGTTCCAAATGGATAACAAAAACTGGAACTCAACTCAGAATGTATGGGGTTCATGATTTGTACCAAGAGAAACAACAACGGCACTTTCCTGCACCGTGGGAGGTTACACCCTTTCCAGTTTTAATCCCTCCCTTTCCACCCAAGAAGCAAATTAGAGATGAGCCCAAGCTTCGTCTTGAGGCAAAGCTCAACGCCTTAAGCCATATTGATGCTCTGTCCACAGAGCATTCTCTCTCTCAAATCATATACACTGATGGTTCCCTACACCGCACCACGGGTGCAGCTGGAAGTGCAGTTGTTCTGACAATGGGCGATGGCTTGTACTTTGAGTGGGGAGTCCGTATAAACAATTGGGCCTCTACCCTTCAGACCGAACTATTTGCCTTGATCCTTGCACTGAAATGTGTACAAGTCTCCAAACTTGATACATTAATTGTAAGTGACTCCTTATCATCCTTAAATGCTCTCAACTCTTTAAGACATAACTGTAACATGCTCGTGTCCGAAGCTAGACACAAATACAACAAAATTATTAAGGATGGTAACAGAGTCCATTTCATGTGGTCTCCATCTCATGTTGGCCTCCGAATGCATGATAGAGCTGATAAGTTAGCCAAAGAATCTGCCTTTAAAGGAGCCGTTGAGTGTAACCTTGGATTGTCAATGAGCAATCTGAGAGCAGCAGTACACCGAGAACTTCAACAAGATCTTGTAGATCTGAGGCAAAGTGAAATTGACACCAGTAATTCCATCTATCATCATACTATCATGCAAGAGGAGCCACACATCTATGGATCATCCAATAAAATCAGCAGACTTCTAGATGTTACTGCTGCTCGGCTTAGACTCGGTTACAAGTATCTCTGGGAATTCTCATTATCTGCCGATGTAGACCTGACAAAATGTAAACTGTGTCAACAAAATTATTCGCACACCCTCCGTCACTATGTGATGGAGTGCGAAAAGATACGTGAATTTAGAGACAATTCTATAACCAATGTTCCAGCGATGTGTAAATATTTCATTCAAAATGATCTGCTACCAGAAATTTTAGCCAAATATCCCCAGTTTGCTAACTGTAGGTAGTAACTGAGTGATTGTAACCTATCCACCGCTGTCCACTGGATGGGAGGCGGTGTGCAGGACAAACATATAAATTTTGACACTAGCTCTCCACATATGTCAGTTGCTTAATTTAGAACCTGTACTTGAGGTCGATCTCGAACCCATTGTTGATGTGACGACTTATATTGAATTTTGTAACTAGCTCATCAAGATTGTAACTTGCTTAGCTAAATGAATTGTGGGGTTCAGTCCCTGAGCCCATTATGTGCCTCTGTAACCCTTTCCACTACCGCCCACAAGATGGGTATGGGGTGCATAATAAATGAACTAAACTAAAAAAAAAAACGTTGTAGCATGTAATGTTGCAGCACATAGGATTCTAGCACAGAGTGCTGCATCACATAGTGTCACAACATAGTGCTGCATCACATAGTGTCACAACATAGTGCTGCATCACATAGTGTCACAACATAGTGCTGCATCACATAGTGTCACAACATAGTGCTGCATCACATAGTGTCACAACATAGTGCTGCATCACATAGTGTCACAACATAGTGCTGCATCACATAGTGTCACAACATAGTTTTGCATCACATAGTGTCACAACATAGTGCTGCATCACATAGTGTCACAACATAGTGCAGCATCACATAGTGTCACAACATAGTGCTGCATCACATAGTGTCACAACATAGTGCTGCATCACATAGTGTCACAACATAGTGCTGCATCACATAGTGTCACAACATAGTGCTGCATCACATAGTGTCACAACATAGTGCTGCATCACATAGTGTCACAACATAGTGCTGCATCACATAGTGTCACAACATAGTTTTGCATCACATAGTGTCACAACATAGTGCTGCATCACATAGTGTCACAACATAGTGCAGCATCACATAGTGTCACAACATAGTGCTGCATCACATAGTGTCACAACATAGTGCTGCATCACATAGTGTCACAACATAGTGCTGCATCACATAGTGTCACAACATAGTGCTGCATCACATAGTGTCACAACATAGTGCAGCATCACATAGTGTCATAACATAGTGCTGCATCACATAGTGTCACAACATAGTGCTGCATCACATAGTGTCACAACATAGTGCTGCATCACATAGTGTCACAACATAGTGCAGCATCACATAGTGTCACAACATAGTGCTGCATAACATAGTGTCACAACATAGTGCTGCATCACATAGTGTCACAACATAGTGCTGCATCACATAGTGTCACAACATAGTGCAGCATCACATAGTGTCATAACATAGTGCTGCATCACATAGTGTCACAACATGAACACACTCTTTCTTGCCTTAATCATAACCAACAGTGAAACTTTTCCTTAGACACTGCTTATGTCTTAAATATAAATTCTTTTGTAGATAAATTGTATTATTAATTGTCTAATTAGTTATATAATTTGTATGGCATAGTGTTACTACTTAACATTTTCTTTCTTCAGGTCAACAAAGCTCATTCATGGTGGAGTTCGTTACCTGCAGAAAGCTATTCTGGGTTTAGACTTTGAGCAATACAAAATGGTGAAAGAAGCTCTCCATGAGAGAGCAAACTTGCTGGATATTGCTCCTCACTTATCCTATCCTCTGCCAATTATGCTGCCAGTGTATAAGTGGTGGCAGCTTCCCTACTACTGGCTGGGCATCAAGATGTATGATTTAGTTGCAGGGAGTAAATGTATCAAAAGTTCATATGCTATTAGTAAAGCTCGAGCATTGGAAGTTTTTCCTATGCTGAAGAAGGACAGATTGGTAGGAGCAATTGTTTACTATGATGGTCAGCACAATGATGCTAGAATGAATCTCTCCATAGCTCTTACAGCTACAAGGCTTGGTGCTACAATTGCCAATCACACGAGAGTTGTAGCACTCTTAAAAGAAATAGATGAAAGTGGTCAAGAACGTATTTGTGGGGCAAGAGTCAAAGATGAATTAACTGGAAAAGAGCTGAGTGTTCGAGCAAAGTGTGTAATCAACGCCACTGGACCTTTCACTGACACCATCCGTAAAATGGAAAACCAAGAAACAAAGGAAATCTGTGCTCCTAGTATGGGTGTCCATATAACTCTTCCCGACTATTACTCACCAGAGCAGATGGGACTGCTAGACCCAAACACATCAGATGGAAGGGTTATCTTCTTCTTACCATGGGAGGGGCGCACTATTGCAGGGACAACAGACACACCTTGCAGTGTCTCCCACACTCCCTCTCCTACTGAAGATGATATCCAGTTTATTCTTCGTGAAGTTAAGAACTACCTAAGTCCAGACGTTGAGGTTAGTAGCAACATTTTTTTGCAGTATGGGGGAAGAAATCAAATGCTAATAACAATGAAAATTTGAAGCATCAAATAGCATACACCTGTATAATTTTTTTTTTTATTAAAAGATCATTGGGTAATTTTTGAAACCATGCACAATAATGTAGCATCCTGTCAGATCCTATAAGGTTTTAGAGGTGTCCTTTTGAAAGTGAAGTCTCTACTTGGATACAGTAGTCCAGGTGGGGGCTCACAAGTGATTTGCACAGCTGAATAACCACTTTTGTTATTTTATAGTCACTAATTATGCACAGTATTTCAGGCACACCTTAAAATAATTGTGAATTTAGTTTAAATTTATTGGGGTAACATTTGTCACACGTCGCTCACCTTGACCTTGTGTTACGTGGGCTAAAGTAAAACAGTGGGGGATTATGCTACCGACCCTGTAACCCCATGCTGCGGGTCTTTACTCCCTCTACTGGGGTACCATTTACCATCCCCCAGGGAGCTCTCTAAGTCATATCTCAAGTCCAGTCGCCGCCACTTGAACTTGGACCCAAGGGGGAGAGAACGCCCAGCACAAACTGCTTGAGCTCGATCCTGCAATGTGCGACTTCCCCCACCAGGCCTGCCCACCTACAAGTGCAAAGTTTTGCCAGACCTTCGGCCGTAACCTCAATTCTCACCTTCGTTTCTTGGTCACCAGCTGGGTAATCCTCTCTGCGTCCCAGCAACGCTTTTATTTCAAATGTGCTACCGTGTTGCCAGCCAAGGGTCTCTTTTTCCATATAATGCCAGTACTAGTGTGGTGCAAACTAATATCATTTATTCACAATGCTCAATGAGATGGAGGAGACACATAAAAACACTAATAAAATAATAAAGTTTACTTAAGAGCAAACTACAAACACATGAGAGATATATATATGCATGAATATTAAGGTAAATATATATGATGGTAACAGCAGCACTCCTCTGGTGGCTGCTGGCAACTCGCATCAGCTGGTCGAGTTTAAAGGAATCGTTGACCCCTCACTGGGGGCGTGACTCTGTCAGCGTAGATCCACAGTCCTCCTGACTCCGCCACTCGCTATCTTCACCAGGCAGTAGATAACATATACGTGCTGCTCTACAGCCTAATTTACTCCTATAATATCTAGAAACACTCTAGAAAGTACCTACATATATCACTAGGCCTATCTTGCCTAATGCCAAGGAAAATGGAGGGAATAATGATCTATCGTGTATGTCCTGCCCTCAGACGCCTGGACTCTGATGATCGTCGTGGTCCTCAGTCCCTCACGTCGTTCCTCGGCATTCTGGATGAGTTACCAATCCATAGGCATCGTGTAGCTGCGCATCTTTGCTATGCTCATTCCCAAATTGCAGTTCCTGGTTGCTGGCTCATCTAGTCGTCACTACTCACTTTGTCTCCCTCAGTCGCCCCTTCGCTGAGACCATATACTTGTGGATCTGGAAGCGATTTCTCCCTTCTGAGTTCCCAGTGGGCGTGATCCAATCACAGCAGCTCTGAGCACCATGGAGTTCCACTGATGGCGAGCCACTCACTACTCCTGCGTCGTCACTCCAGACTCCTCCAAGACCATCAGCTCACAGTCCTCGGCGCCCTTACACCGCTGGAACTCGGCTTTCTCGCACTTCCCTGAAGTGTTGTAGTCTTCCGTAGTCATTGTGAAGATGTCAGGCTGCGTTACTCCACTGAATGAGGTTCCTGGACCTCCAAACTCAAGAGCTCAACCAGCGCACGTCCGCTCTCAACGAAACGCCGTGAATCTCTGAGGGCTCAGCACTCTACAGGCTCTGAGCCAGGCCTCCCAGTGATGTCACAGCCTCCAGGGGCAGGCTCTCATTGGTCATTTTCATCACGTGACCACAGCCAGCCAATCACCAGCCTGCTGGCGTCTTCACGTTTTTGGCGCAATCCTGGCAAGGCCATCGCCATTTTGTATGCACTAGGGGCGTAAGCCTCCCTTACAAGCTAAATCTAAAATAACCATTTTATACCCGAATAAGTATTCTTGGTAGCTATCACCTATGTCAAACTGATCTGCAACTGCAACTTGGGGAATCTGCAGGGTGTATAGATATGACTCTTCTCGCTAGATAAGGGAAGATATATGAGAGGGCACTGTAACACACTTAATACTGTACATTATTAAAAGTAAGGGTCTCGGTACAGTACTATAATGTAGTTGGGTTCATTCTCGACTCTTGGTCAGGAATCCTGGGGGTTCAAATCCCGGGCGGGACATAGATGATTGAGTATATTTCTTATTAACTAATGCCACTGTTCATCTAGCAGTAAATAGGTACTGTACCTGGAAGTTATTGAGCTTGTTGTTGGGATGCATCCTGGGGAGGTCAGTATTTTGACTTTGGTGGAGACTTTGATATAAGCTAATATACAGTATATATATATATATATATATATATATATATATATATATATATATATATATATATATATATATATATATATATATATATATACACATATACATATACATATATATATATATATATATATATATATATATATATATATATATATATATATATATATATATATATATATACACAGGCTGTATGTCCCTGACAAAATTAATTATTATTTATTAGTTACCTTTGTCAGTTTTCATCCATTCCAATTAGTTGTTTATTGTTAATAATTTGCCATTATAATTATGGATGTACAAAACCCCCCTTTTGTGATCCCTGATCATAAAGTCTGGACACAGACTTAGTGGATACCTAGTTCCCAAAACCAGTATACAGTATACCTAGTTTCCAAAATCCATTTCCAGTATTATTCCTAACTCTACTCCTTTTGCCAATTAGCTTCCCCCCACCCTGGATATTATCTTCATAATTCATTCACTCAGAACCTAAGTTAGTAACACTAGTGAAATGCCAACCCAAATAAGTGCAGTGGAGTACCTGCTTGATACCTGCTTGATGGGGTTTTGGGAGTTCTTCTACTCCCCAAGTCACAATCAAAATTTCCCAGATTTTATTCCTACAGTAGGACAGAAGCATTTGGGCAATGTTTCATTTCAAATTCAAATTCAAATTTCATCTGATACCGCTGTTCACATAGCAGTAAACATGTACAGTACCTGGAAGTTAGGCACCTGTTGTGGGTTGCATCCTGGGAAAGGTTAGTAGTTGCCCTAGGGGGAACCTTGTTAAACCAGCAAGGCTTCCTGTCCCTGAATAAGGACAACCATAAAGTGAACCAAGTACTTGCATCAGCTATAGTTCTGCTCTTCAACAAATATACTAAATAAAGAATGAGAGTAACTCCAGTTCATAAAGATGGTGATATAGCAGACATAGACAATTAGACAATTACAGATCAAATACAAACCTACCAAATTAGTTGTGAAGTGAATAGGTACAATTTTGTTAAGATATTGTAAATGAAGGTTTTCATTTAAAAAAATTTATATTAAGACTAATATGCCTTTATACTTCTGATGCCATCAGGTTCGTCGTGGAGACGTCTTGTCAGCATGGGCTGGTATCCGACCTCTGGTTCAAGACCCCAACAAAACAGATACTCAGAGCATTGCAAGAAATCACATTGTTCATGTTAGTGAAAATGGCCTGGTAACAGTTGCAGGGGGGAAATGGACAACATATCGATCAATGGCATTAGACACAATGAATGCAGCAATTAAAGGTTTGTCATTATGTATATAATATTATTATTATATTATACATATATATATATATATACAGTATGTATATATAATATATATACTATATATATATATATATATATATATATATATATATATATATATATATATATATATATATATATATATATATATATATATATACATATATATATATATATACATACATACATACATACACCTCAATCATTAGTTTTACTACAAATATGTTGCTTACAAAATTTACTGTACACTTCTTTTGTTAGTTTCCAATTCACTGCAAATTCTCAGTGTATACCTCAACTAATATTTAGCATAAGATTTGCATCAAACATTGTGTGTGTGTTAGTGGCTTTGCCAGAATGTATCATTTGATCACCAAACTTTTTACAAAACAAACCCATTGTTTTTTCTTGTGAAAGTATAAATAAATAATTTAGTAAATAAATAATATATCTGAGATAAAGAGTGGGAAAGTAAGATTTTGATGCCAAGTTGTGCTGAGATGAGAATATGGAGAGCAAAACATCCTTTGGGTACCAGATGAGATTTTATTAGATATTAATCTAAGGGCCACCATCTTTAGTGACCTCAATGGGAACAGGAAGCTAGTGGTTTGTGAAAGGGAACCCTATTACTCCTGAAGTTTTTTCCAGAGGAATTTTGAACCAGATTTATTGTCTTGACATTTACAGTTTCAGTGGGTGGGTGATTCTATGGGTTTATTATACTATGGATAAAAAAACATATTTTGTTATCTATCCCAAATTATGACCTGTTTAACTGAAAACTGATGGTCCCTTGTGTGAATTACATTTGATTTTTTAATGAAGTGGTCAGGATTAATATCCTCAGTTTGTTCAGTATCTTATGAAAGTTTAGTTTTTAGTTTAGTTTATTTATTATGCACCCCATACCCATCCCATGGGAGGTAGTGGAAAGGGTTACAGAGGCACATAAAGGGCTCAGGGACTGAATCCCACAATTCATTTAGCTAAGCAAGTTACAATCTTGATGAACTAGTTACAAAATTCAATATAAGTCGTCACATCAACAATGGTTCGAGATCGACCTCAAGTACAGGTTCTAAATTAAGCAACTGACATATGTGGAGAGCTAGTGTCACAATTTATATGTTTGTCCTGCACACCGCCCCCCATCCAGCGGGCAGCGGTGGATAGGTTACAATCACTTAGTTACTACCTACAGTTAGCAAACTGGGGATATTTGGCTAAAATTTCTGGTAGCAGATCATTTTGAATTAAATATTTACACATCGCTGGAACATTGGTTATAGAATTGTCTCTAAATTCACGTATCTTTTCGCACTCCATCACATAGTGATGGAGGGTGTGCGAATAATTTTGTTGACACAGTTTACATTTGGTCAGGTCTACATCAGCAGATAATGAGAATTCCCAGAGATACTTGTAACCGAGTCTAAGCCGAGCAGTAGTAACATCTAGAAGTCTGCTGATTTTATTGGATGATCCATAGATGTGTGGCTCCTCTTGCATGATAGTATGATGATAGATGGAATTACTGGTGTCAGTTTCACTTTGCCTCAGATCTACAAGATCTTGTTGAAGTTCTCGGTGTACTGCTGCTCTCAGATTGCTCATTGACAATCCAAGGTTACACTCAATGGCTCCTTTAAAGGCAGATTCTTTGGCTAACTTATCAGCTCTATCATGCATTCGGAGGCCAACATGAGATGGAGACCACATGAAATGGACTCTGTTACCATCCTTAATAATTTTGTTGTATTTGTGTCTAGCTTCGGACACGAGCATGTTACAGTTATGTCTTAAAGAGTTGAGAGCATTTAAGGATGATAAGGAGTCACTTACAATTAATGTATCAAGTTTGGATCTTATGAAAGCAACTGAGGGTCGCATTAAGAAATGATGATTTCACTCTACTCAGCACTCTATTGTATTCTTTTTTCTTACAGCTTGTAATTTAACTCCCCTCCATCAAGAATCACAGACAGATGGTCTTCTTTTGGAAGGAGCTCATCACTGGACTCCTACTATGTTTATCCGACTTGTACAAGACTTTGGTTTAGAATCGGAAGTAGCAAAGCACCTGGCTCACACATATGGGGACAGAGCATTCAGTGTGGCCAAGCTTGCATCTTTAACTGGAAAGAGATGGCCCATTGGTAATTTTGTGATGTGTGTGTGTGTGTGTAATTACCTAGGTGTAGTTACAGGATGAGAGCTACGCTCATGGTGTCCCGTCTTCCCAGCACTCTGTCACAACGCTTGGAAATTACTGACGGTTTTGGCCTCCACCACCATCTCGCCTAACTTGTTCTAACCGTCTACCCTCTGTTTGCGAAAGTGAATTTTCTTTTTTTCTTCGGCATCTTTGTTGAAATGCCGAAGATACAGATGTGTGTCTGTGTGTGTGTATGTATGTACTCACCTATACTCACCTATTTGTGCTGGCGGGGGTTGAGCTCTGGCTCTTTGGTCCCGCCTCTCAACCGTCAATCAACAGGTGTACACTTTCCTGAGCCTAATGGGCTCTATCATATCTACACTTGAAACTGTGTATGGAGTCAGCCTCCACCACATCGCTTCCTAATGCATTCCATTTGTCAACCACTCTGACACTAAAAAGTTCTTTCTAATATCTCTGTGGCTCATTTGGGCACTCAGTTTCCACCTCACCTCACCTCAGTTTCAGTTTCCACAACTAGGCACGTGCTTGCCTAGTTGTGCTTGTGGGGAGTTGAGCTCTGACTCTGGGCCTGCCTCTCAACTGTCAATCAAGTTATTTCCCTCCCCCCCCCACACACACACACACACACGCACACGCACACACACCACATTAACAAAGGAAGAACTGGATGACAACGAGAGGGCCTGATAATGGTCATGAGAGAGATTATGGTAAGAGCTGACAAAGATAAATCCCGATTGTTGGTACTGAGGGACTTAAACTTAAGGCAATTGACTGGGAGGCCTACGAGGCAAGAATGGAGACATTTAAACAGGCAGGTTTGTAAACCTCATCTTGGAGACATTTATGTATCAACACGTCAATCAGGCCACAAGAATGAGGGAAGGGGATGTTCCGTCAGTAATGGATCTAATATTCACAAGGAAAGAAGAAGAGGTATTTGACATCCAGTACCATCCTCCCTTGGGAAAGAGTGATCACATCCTCTTGGACATTAAATACGCTTTGCGATATAATCTAATAGAGAATGGGGCCATTGAAACAGTTGTTAAACTCGATTTCAAGAGAGGACGCTATGGGGATACCTTACCTTGAGGATACCTTGAGGTAAGGTATCCCCATAGCGTCCTCTCTTGGGGAACTTAGAAATTTTTTTCATGGGACAGACTTGTTGCTAGGTAAGGAAGTAAAGGAGATGTATGACATATTTTGCAAAATATACGATGAAGGCACACAAACACTCATACTCATACATGCCTGTGTCTTTTGATCTCTGGCCCTCTCGCAATTTCTGTTGAACCAATCCTGCTTCCTAGGTCTGCATCTCTGTTTTGGTAATTACCTAAGTGTAATTACCTAAGTGTAGTTACAGGATGAGAGCTACGCTCGTGGTGTCCCGTCTTCCCACGAGCGTAGCTCTCATCCTGTAACTACACTTAGGTAATTACACTTAGGTAATTACCAAAACAGAGATGCAGACCTAGGAAGCAGGATTGGTTCAACAGAAATTGCGAGAGGGCCAGAGATCAAAAGACACAGGCATGGAATCATTATAGGAAGAGGCCAAATCCCCAAACATACCAGCGATACAAAGATGCGAGAAACAACTACACATCAGTAAGGTGAGAGGCAGAGAGGAACTTTGAGAACGGCATAGCAGACAAATGTAAATCAGATCCGGGCCTTTTCTATAAATTCATTAAAAGCAAGCTGCAGGTTTATTATTTCTGATAATATTCAGAGGTTAAAAATGGGGGACAAATACACGGGAAATGAAAAGGAAATATGTGAAACATTAAACGAAAAGTTCCAAAGTGTGTTTGCGCAAAATGAGATCTTCAGGGAACCAGACACAATAAGAATTCCAGAGAACAACATAGAGCACATAGAGGTGTCTAGAGATGAAGTGAAACAAATGCTCTTGGAGCAAAGTAAAAACAAAGCAGTTGGCATAGATGGCGTTTCACCATGGGTTCTGAGAGAATGTGCAGTCGAGCTCAGCATACCACTTCGGCTGATTATTCAGACATCCCTGTGTACAGGAGTCGTAGCAGATATGTGGAAACAGGCTAACATAGTTCCAATGTATAAAAGTGGCAGCAGGGAAGACCCCCTCAATTATAGACCTGTATCATTGACAAGTGTAATAGCCAAAATATTGGAAAAAAATAATAAAAACTAAATGGGTAGAACACCTGGAGAGAAATAATATAATATCAGTAAGATAGTATGGTTTTCGATCTGGAAGATCCTGTGTATCGAATTTACTCAGTTTCTATGATATAACCACAGAGATTTTACAGAAAAGAGATGGTTGGGTTGACTGCATCTATCTGGACCTAAAAAAGGCTTTCGACAGAGTTCCACATAAGAGGTTGTTCTGGAAACTGGAAAATATTGGAGGGGTGACAGGTAAACTTCTAACATGGATGAAAAATTTTCTGACTGTTAGAAAAATGAGGGCAGTAATCAGAGGCAATGTATCAGACTGGAGAAATGTCACAAGTGGAGTACCACAGGGTTCAGTTCTTGCACCAGTGATGTTCATTGTCTACATAAATGATCTACCAGTTGGAATACAGAATTATATGAACATGTTTGCTGATGATGCTAAGATAATAGGCAGGATAAGAAACTTAGATGATTGTCATGCCCTTCAAGAAGACCTGGACAAAATAAGTATATGGAGCACCACTTGGCAAATGGAATTTAATGTGAATAAATACCATCTTATGGAATGTGGAATAGGTGACCATAGACCCCACACAACCTATAAATTATGTGAGAATTCCTTAAAGAATTATGATAAAGAAAGAGATCTAGGGGTGGTTCTTGATAGAAAACTATCACCTGAGGACCACATAAAGAATATTGTGCGAGGAGCCTATGCCACGCTTTCTAACTTCAGAATTGCTTTTAAATACATGGATGGCGATATACTAAAGAAATTGTTCACGACTTTTGTTAGGCCAAAGCTAGAATATGCAGTGGTTGTGTGGTGCCCATATTTTAAGAAGCACATCAACAAACTGGAAAAGGTGCAAAGACATGCTACTAAGTGGCTCCCAGAACTGAAGGACTATGAGGAGAGGATAGAGGCATTAAATATGCCAAAACTAGAAGACAGAAGAAAAAGAGGTGATATGATCATTACATACAAAATAGTAACAGGAATTGATACAATTGATAGGGAAGATTTCCCGAGACCTGGAACTTCAAGAACAAGAGGTCATAGATATAAACTAATTAAACAAATATGCAGAAGAAATATAAGAAAATTCATTTTCGCAAACAGAGTGGTAGACGGTTGGAACAAGTTAAGTGAGAAGGTGGTGGAGGCCAAAACCGTCAGTAGTTTCAAAGCGTTATATGACAAAGAGTCGTCAAATTTACACTCATTTATGTATTTATTTATTTTGTATCTAACAAAGCTGTAAACCTAATACAGGTAGTACCACAGGATAAATACAATATGTTTATACTGTACAGTAGTGCAGTTCATACTGTATGAATATTAATTTATTTTAATAATTATATGCATTGTTTTAATGTTTCTTCGCAGTTGGACGTCGTCTTCATAGTGAATTCCCATATATTGATGCAGAGGTTCGATATGCTTGTCGTGAGTATGCTACCTCAGCCATTGATGTCATTGCCAGAAGACTTCGGCTAGCATTTCTCAATGCCCAAGCAGCAGAAGAAGCCTTGCCAACCATTGTTAGCATAATGGCAGAAGAATTGAAGTGGTCTGAAAGAGAAAAAAAGGTATAGTACCATACTTTATAGAAAGTGATTAAAATATTAGAGGGCTTTGGCTTTGGTGAAGGTAGTTATTCAACTGTATAAATCTCTGGTATGCCCCCTAATTAGATTATTGTATCCAAGTACAGTATGGAGACCTCACCTTCAGAAAGACATAGATGCTTTGGAGAAAGTTCAACGCCGAGCAACAAAAATCATTCCAGAACTAAGTCAACTCATATTATAGGATTGCTTGAGGGTTACAAGGCTAACATCACTGCAAACCAGACATAACAGAGTTGATCTCATCGAAACCTTTAAAATACTGAACAATGTGGAGGCTGTTGATCCAGGCAACTTCTTTAAAAAGTCAGATGTAACACAAAAGATTAACAATGGGTTCAATGTATGTATGTATGTATGTTTACTTTGGCGCAAGGCACTGGTAATCTGAGGGGCGCTCGCCATGCTACCATGTGCTAGGTCAGCCTGTACGCATATCAACACCCTCGTATTCTGAGGAAACGCTCATGTCCCGATGCAAATTTTCTGAGTAAATCCAGCTCGTAACCCGAAAAACTTGTAACCAGGAATGCTTGTATAGTAATCTGAGTATAGTATATACTATATAGTATATATAGTAATACTGAGTATAGTATATACTATATAGTATACACTATATACTATATAGTATACACTATGTACTATATAGTATATACTACATATATCAAATACTTATTTGATATTCAAGAGTTAGACTTAATCAAACTAGGAATGCTCTACAAATCAAGGGAGTCAGAATGTGGAATGACCTTCCCAATTATGTCAAACATTGTACCTCTCTCAACCAGTTTAAGATGAAAACTAAGTACAACCTAATTAACTCCATGTAACCTACCTTACTTCTAAATGTCAACCCATGTCTTACTATTTAAAAAAAAAAATGCTATTTGTTGACCAACTTGTATATTGGCTATTTTCTACCATGTTCCCCTTTTTTTTATTGTTTATTTTTTTTCATTCAACACAATTTATACTTTAAGCTCAATTACTATTAAGTTTTAGTCTAAGTGTTTTTTTTTCCACCTCTCCTTGCCCAGATGCTATGCGTACTAGTGGCTTTAGGTATTGTATGTACTACCTCTATCTTTAAATCAAACAGAATGTTTGTACTGTAACTCTGCAACTATGCAAATGCAAACAAGCCTGAATGGTTCCCAGGACTATATGCGACTGAAAATTCACACCCCAGAAGTGACTCGAGCTCATACTGCCAGGAGCAACGCAACTGGTATCAACAGGATGCCTTAATCCGCTTGACCATCACGACCGGACATAAGGAAGTGATAGCCGAAGCTATTTGAACCACTTCCCCGCCGGCATTCGGATAGTAATCTTAAGCATAGCATTTTATCAAATCACCTCATTCTTTGGGGCACACGTGAGGAACACAAATGCGAACAAGCCTGAATGGTCCCCAGGACTATATGCGACTGAAAATTCACACCCCAGAAGTGACTCGAACCCATACTGCCAGGAACAACGCAACTGGTATCTACAGGATGCCTTAATCCGCTTGACCATCACGACCGGACATAAGGAAGTGATAGCCGAAGCTATTTGAACCACTTCCCCGCCGGCACTCGGATGGTAATCTTGGGCATAGCATTTTGATAAAATGCTATGCTCAAGATTACCCCAGAAATATAGCATTTTGATTATCGGTGGGCATCGGTGGATAGGTTACAATCACTTAGTTACTACCTACAGTTAGCAAACTGGGGATATTTGGTTAAAATTTATAGTAGCAGATCATTTTGAATTAAATACAGTATTTACACATCACTGGAACATTTGTTATAGAATTATCTCTGAATTCACGTATCTTTTCGCACTCCATCACATAGTGCAATAATAACTAAAATTGGCAAATGATGATAACCACATTTGATTTAGAGCTCAATATGACAATAATTGACTTTTTAATTTAAACTTGTTTTGAAATTGCAGAGTCAGCTAGAAGCTGCTGTGAAGTACCTACAGCAAGAGATGGGCCAGAATGTAAATCGTGCATCACGAGAGAGGATCCCAATCAATCTCACTAAGAGTGAGATCTCTGAGTATGTGAAACGCTTCAACTCTCTTGACACTGACAAGAAAGGCTACATTTCTCTTAATGATCTTCGTGCATCACTCAAGGTATGGTTATCATATAGCTTGTGTGTTCATTCTTAATCATTTAAGTTATACTGTATAGAGAACTTTTTTATAATTTAATATTACTATATTATATTTATCATATACAGTATTCAAACATTTTTATACAGTAATTCATTTTGAGAAATATTTAACAAATATTTAATTTGTCATTTGTGTTATAGTTAGTGTTTGATTTCTTTCAATATTTTTTATTAAATAACAAATCTTTATACTTTAATTTGAATGTGTAATAACAGTAAATTATACTTTAATCAGCCAATGAGTTTGTGCCCATAAATGCTGCCTTCATCAGAGTTCTATTTCCATACAGAAATTCACAGTATCATTCATGAGTTAAACAAAATATGTGTACTGTACTGCCATTCCCTCAGGTAAATAAATAAAATATTGTTCAACCTAATTTTCATAATCTACAGTATTGAAAAAGTATAGGTTGAAATTTTTTTTACTTCATTAGGAAGGGAGTTCCATATATGGGTCCCTGTATTTGTATGGTGTGTTTATATTGACTTTCACTGACTCCTTAGCACTTTAAGGCCCCTGCAGGGAATATTTAATATGTACCCCCTTGGCACTAGATCCAATATGTCATCCTTCCTGACTGCTCATGTACAAATCCATGGACTGTGGAACTTACCACTGGAAGGAGCTGAATGGATCACTCGGAAGGTGTTTTTCATATACAGTATTGTATGCAAAGTTTGAGTTTCCAATTACTGTGTTAGTTTGAAGTACTGTATAAATATTCTGACTGTTTGTACTTCCTAAATATTTAGAGTGACGGAGAGAGGATTAGTCTTGACCATCTTCACTACATTTTGAATGAGGTTGATGTCCACAAACATGGTCAAGTTGAGTTTCCAGACTTTATCCAGGTAAAGAACAGATATTAAAAGAAAATTTGAGGATTCAGGATTATTATTTGATGTACAGTGCCATGTATGTTATTTTATAAAACATTTATTTTAAAATTCTTATTCCCATTGAATAGGAGTACAGGTATAGTATATCCTATGGCAATGACTTTAGTAATTCTAAAGTCATATAAGAATATGTGCCAAAATATTATACTATCTAAATAATTGGTAAAAATCTTACATTTTTAGAGCACTTATAATTAATACTTATAGATCATAAGATTGGTGATTCATAGCATCCTTAACATGATGTGAGAAATAGGCAATCTGCTTCAGTGCTGTCTACTTGTTGCCATGTTTCTTGTTACTTCATAGCATCAGATAGCTAGTGACTTGAAAACGATCTCTTCCATTCTTTCTAAAGTATTATATCAGGTGTAATGAAAACTATAGAACTATCCTAATTTTGATGGTTTTGGTGGGCAGGCTGTTTCATAGACTTATTTTTATTTTGAGAAGAAGCATTACTCAGCAGCAGTACCTTAACCAATGGGCCTGTGAGGTTAATATCAGCAAAGCAACAAATTTATTGGAGGAAGGTTTTGTCATAGTCATTGTTTATATAGGATCAACATTGCAATTGTGATCCATACAGCTGTCTGTTTCGATGTGTTTTGCCTTCATGGGAGGTTTTTCAATTGGTTACTGTGATGTCCTCGATCCCCCAGACTCCCCTCCCCTCTATTGAGTGGAGCAGATTCTGGTACTGGTTTCCGGTAGGCGATAATGAATTGACAGAGCCCTGGTGTTGGAGACTTCAATCTACCCAGTTTAAGATGGAGAATGGCAAACAATAATATCATAGCAGGAAGCCAACCAGGAAATAATCAACTGCAGGTCAGAGAACTGATGAGATTGTGATAAATTCTCACTCAACCAACAGATTACAGAACCAACTATGAACGAAAACACACCACACGTGATCTTCAGAAACAATGATGAACTAATCAGAGACATTACAATCTCAGATACTACATACTCAGACCACAAATGCATTGAAGTGCAAACTAACATTAATAA
>WNGS01004374.1:11090438-11112385 GCA_020271785.1 Procambarus virginalis
GAGAGGGGACAAAGCTGAATAGAGTTGACATGTGAAGAAAAAGGTGGATAGGGAAAGAGAGATGAGAGAGGGTAAGGTTTGGAAAGAGGGGAGGGGGGGGAAGGGGCAGAGAGAGACCCTGGGCACAGCTGGTTACCCCTCCTCCCCCCCCACCTCTAGTAGGGTTATAAACCCATGGAACCACTTACCTGCCAAAACTGTAATTGTCAAATCATTACTTCAGGAACAATGGAAGGACTTTTCACAAGGAGGGCTTCCTGACCTCATCGGGTCAGGAAGCAGGCAAACTCTGGATTAGTTTGGTGTCTTCACTGGGCCTCAATGTAGCAGCTGTATGTGTCCAATCTCCTGTTCTTCTGCTGGGAGTACTATATAGAGGGTGTGTGGCAGAATACATATCTCAGAAAATATACTTTTATGGGGGGCGTCATTTCCAAATTTGCCCAAAATATGCAATAAATTAAAATTCATTTCATTTCAATCAAACTTTTTTGACAAGTTGTATATGAAAAGGGTTTCATCTGGTCCAAGTCTCAGCATGTAGCATAAATAGGAAGGGAGAAAAAAATATTGAATTGTCAAAAATGTTCCAAAATGGTCAAAAATGATTATCAAGCAAAAGTATCAACTGAAATCATGTCTATGACTCTCAGCTATCACAATAGCATATATTAAAAACAAATTATAATTAGTTTTATTAAAAAAAAATTAGTAATTTTTTTTTTAATTTGATCTCTCTCTTTTGTTTATCGGGCGATTTGCATGAAACTTATACACCTGACTGCACGTAAGCCTATCTGTAAGGTGCCAATTTTGGAGGAAATTGGTTGTTGTCAACTTCAAGTCACAGATGGCAACACCTTAGACTTTATTTTTTACTTATTTATTTTCAAGTAACATAAACGTTCAAATATCTCTCCTCATTTTTTATTCTATTTACATGAAACTTACACCTTATATGTAAAGTTTGTCTCTAAAATCTGAGAGAAGCATTTTTTTCTCAAGTTCATTTATTGATTTTATAAATAGCAATAAACATGATATAGTTGCATAATTTTTGGGGGAACTTTGACTATTTGCATCAGAAAAACTAAAGACGTTTTGGAAAATCCCCTTCTACAGATCCTTTGTTATATGCTAATGTGTCAGAAAAGTGTCATAGAATGATTATATCTGAAAGGTGTGGTTGTAAATATACACTTGAAAATGTGTAAAATTTGTTGAAAAAAAAAAAAAAAAAAATAAAAATCTCCCTTACTATTTAGGCTACAGTACTGAAACTTGGAACAATTGCAGCCCTTTTCATATACAACTAGTCAAAAAATATTGGTCGACATTGAACAACTTTCATTTTTCCAGAGGTAACGCCCCCTTAAGCCAATTAAAGGTAATTTTCACAAACTGTCTTTTGTTCTACAACTCTCTAATCTTCCTTTCCTCTTATTTTTCTTCCCTTCCTCTAACTTAACATTAATGAAGGATTGTCAGTAACCTGTCAACACAGGTGGTGCCCTCTATAGGTCATCAGAAGACAATTAGTGAGAGCTGTGATTGGCAGATACTGCTAGATACTCCTACTGGGTGACTGATCATTGGTAGTGGCAATCCGTGATATCATTAAAGCTCCACACACTTTACAGTTCAGAACACATTTCTCTCTCTGATTGTATTTGCTTGAAAAGCTTTCAAATTTATTATGGTTCTGTAGGAAAAATTTTCCAATGATATTGGGACTAATTCAATAATTTACCTGTAATACTAGAAAAACTGGAATTACTACAAAGATCCAGCTTTGATTATACAGTAATGAAAGGCAGGTAAATTCAATTAACGCCTTCTTTTGGGTCCCTTGGTGGCTCTCCAAGCTACCCACTAACTGGTAGCAAGCTCCAATTCTTGAGTATCACACCAATCTCTTAAGATTCACGAGTGCCCACCAGAAGCCCCGTAACAAAAATCTAGCCCCCCCCCCCTCAATGTAGAAAAGGGGAGTTTGGATGGTACTTGATCACCACAATAATTCAAAGAAAAAAGCACCATGAAGGTAGAACACAGCTAAACAATCAATGGCATGGACAACATTGGCAACCCTGACACAAACATTCACATGCTTGTCAGCGATACATAATCTTTAGTTAGTTATTCACATGCCTGGCGCTTTTGGTTATATCACACTGTTTTGGCCTTAGTCTTCAACTAAGTGTTGGCTTTCCTTTGGACTCTGGTCTGCGTGCAATGGCTTGTGTTTGTGTTCTATTTTTTTAGGCTTCACATGAATGTATTTTGACCTTCCTATTGTGTATGCCATTGCCCCTGCCTTCACCCCAGGTTATCTTGCTTGAGAAAGTTAAGGAATCTGCTCCTGGGGTTACCTTCACTCATGGGGCTCTGCCTCAGGGTGTGCATGTGCTTTGGATACTCTGCGAGTGCCGTTGTTGGGGAGGGGAGTAGTTAGCTTGTTTTAAATAAATTATTTACCCCAAGTAAACAAGGCAAACAATTGTTGCCATGGGGCAAATACCATGACTGAGACAACTGACTGCCACCAGAAGACAACCCAGATCACTTTGGGTCCTAACCAGCTTGCTCCTCCCCTCACTCTGCCACCTGATACCAGCAGCTCTTGTTTCCATGTCAGTTATCAGCACTTGACTATGATTTTTACCAAGATATCTTGTGTGGGTGTGTATCCAACCCATTCTCTTACAGATAACATCGCTTTTGAATAGAATTACATCAAATTATGTTGCAGTAATAGGATTTAGGCCTCCTCTGTCAAGGCCCAATTGTGAGTAAGCTCAGTGAGCTGCAGATGGTCACTCACAAATGAAACATTAATTGTAATGAAATGCCATTTTCTGGTGGGCCCCTAGTAGAGTCTTGTCTGTTCCCTCCTTACTTATCGAGTTATGAGATTTCACACAAACAGCTTCTGAATGAGAAGACAGGCTGGCTGAGACTGCAGGTGACCTGGGCTACCATTTGGTGGCAGTCAGGTTTATTACAGTTAGGGTACTTCATGGCAACAATAATCTGCTTTGATTACCTAGAGGAGCCTAATTTCTTTGAAGCACTCGCTTGTATTTTGTCTTTTTCTGGTGGGGTTTTCCCAGTTCCAGGTTGATCTCTGATTGCCTTGTAGAGTGAGCTAGATTCTGGTCCAGACTTCCATAGGTGACAAGTCTGAGAGGTGTGGCATGTTGAGCTAAGGTTGGTAGTTCCAGAGTTAAACTTGGGACGCTACTGGGGTCTTACCAGAAAAGGATGTTTTATTACATTCAAGACTTGATTTTCCAAGCAAATTCTAGTTTAATTCTCTAGTGTAAACAACACATATCGTAATTATTTGTTATGTTTATTCTAGTCTGTTTCAGTGGTAAGACCCTATATTCATTATTGTTAAGGATGAGCTATGCTACACCTTCTTGAATACTTTGTTTATACTTAGTTTTAATGTATGAAAATTTATGTGCGCTTGTACCCTATTAATGGGAGACATTCTCATCAAGAACTTAAACTTCTTCCTTCTAGTGTTGCACAAGGAGGCCTCAAATTAGAAATTCAGCAGGAGCCATGAGGAGGATTTGAACCTGCACTCTGGGTACTCCTATGCACACACCTTACACTACTACATCACAACATGGTCGAAAGCAATGCAACTGGGATTCATCAGAACCCTTTAGGAGTCCTGAAGGGCTTCTACTGAAGCCTAATCAAGGTTTCACGTATTGCCCCATGCACTCTGGATGTGGACTTTGAGTTCCACCTCTAATGCTTCTATTTAAATGAGAAAAGAAATCGCATTAATGTGATGTATCAATGAGAAGGAAGCCTAAGGACCCCTAGAGGATTCAGTTGAATCCTAGGTTGCATTGCTTTTGACCATGTCATGGTGTAGTGGTCTAAGACATATGCATGGGCGTACCCATAGTGAAGACTCAGATCCTCCTCATTGGTCCTACTTTTTTTTCATTGATATGTCATGTTAATGTGATTTCTTTGTGCAAGGCCTTAAGTTGTTATAGAGTTGCAGAAATAAGATCTCATTCACATACTGTGTGTGTGTAATTACACATACAGTACATGAATAAGATGTGTGTGTGTGTGTTTTTCCTCATGGAACATGTTCAGTATTCCTGTATCAGGTTTACCTTTTTATTTTTATGATAATTTTATAAAGTATAGAATGACTAACATGACTGTAAAAGTCTTTGAGACCTTTAAAACTCTCTTTTATTTTAGACTCATTGTATTATTTATAACTGATCCATCTCTTGAATTTTTATTATCTTGCCCTACATTTTCTTTTTGTGTACTCTTCCCAGTATAAGTCGGTAACATCCCTAAACGTTACTCTCTCCAGTATAAGTCGGTAACATCCCTAAACGTTACTCTCTCCAGTATAAGTCAGTGAGATCCCTAAACGTTACTCTCTCCAGTATAAGTCAGTGAGATCCCTAAACGTTACTCTCTCCAGTATAAGTCAGTGAGATCCCTAAACGTTACTCTCTCCAGTATAAGTCAGTGAGATCCCTAAACGTTACTCTCTCCAGTATAAGTCAGTGAGATCCCTGAACATCACTCCCCAATATAAATCAGTGACTCTTAAACATTAATAACTTGGGCACCACAAGTGTTGGTAATTACACAAAAAACACATTATTTTGTTGAGAAATCCCACAGGAAATATTTGATGTTAGTTATTGAGTATACTGTACATTGTCACCATCATTAAATATACATAATTGCTAGTATTATCTTAATTATTTAATGCTACATTAAAATCTTATAAGACTTAAGAGGTAACCAGTAATGAACTATATTTTTAGACATCACTTTTATGTTTTCAAAAGAGTATTTAAATTATTTGTATGTGTGTGTGTGCGCAAAGTGTTAGTTCACTGATTGTTTTCTTGGTGCAGATGATGGCTGCCATCAAAGCCGGCTCCATCACACACTCCCGCTTGGCTCACTTGGCAGAGATGGCAGAAGAAGACCAGAGAAAGAAGATCACTGTGGATCGCAGTGGTGGAGGCTTATAATCACATAGGGTGTGACTGGTGAGCAAATGTTGAATGCTACCACCAGGGTGTGATTGCTGAAAATAAAATGTTGTAATAATTATTCAGTATTTAAACAAAATAAGGAAATCGGTTGGTAAACCTGATAAGTGTTGCAGTGACCAATTAATGTATGGATTTAAGATGACAAATATACTGGTAATAGCAAACCACTTTTTAGTCAGAACTTCCTTCTGACTTGATGTTTAAGCCCCTTGTATCCCCTAGTATAATAATTCAGCTAAAATGCTTGGTTTAATTAACCTTTACTGGAATATACCTGTTGATTATTCTCTAGTGACTAAGTTAGGAAGAGGAATCTTCTCATTCTTCCTGAGGAGAGTTTTCCTCTTATTATTATTATTGCATTTAATGTATTTTGTGTACCTGTATATGCAGGAAGATATGACTTGCCACTTGTGTGTAAATGGCAGTACAGTAATCATTCTTGCCACACATACTTCTAATTAAGATGAATATATGACTCAACAAAGGTCAATCTGACGAGGCCCAGTGTTACAACAAGGTTTGTGATTAATATAATTTTGTATTTTCATATATGAAAGTTCTTATAATGTACATTATGACTGACCTGTTCATAATAAAATACTGATATATAAAAAACTCAATTTTAAATTTTATACATTATCACAAATTTACTAGTACAGTAATGTAATTATGAGGAGAAAGCATTAAGCCAGTACAGTATATAACTGTTTAGCACTTTGAAGAGATGTGAAGACAAGGAGCTGAAATATGAAGATGTAGAGAAGGCACAGTGGCAATTCACTTGATCCATTGGAAATTGAAACTCCACCCTGCCCAAAGTGAGGATGGCTCTCCTATATGAAGAATATATTTCACATCTTTCCTTTAATTTTATCAGAATTATTTAAGAGGTACCAAAGGATAAAAAAAAGTGCTGCATACTTGTTTTTAAATTAGTTATTAATATAATAAAACTCTAAAAACCTGTAAATATCTAAAGAATGAGAACTACAATCAGCATGGGAGTGTGTTCTCAATGAGTCATAACTTGGAAATATTCTAAGGTCTGGTTTCACGGAAGATTGCATCTTTTATAGCCAAAGAAACTAATGACATTTATTTAGTTTACTTCTGTAGACTGTTCTAAGATTAGGTTTAGTCTTAATATCTTGTAAGATTTGTTATTAAATATACTGTAGTGAGAAGTAATCTAGGTGAATTGGTATTATGATGAGTCAAGATCTACAACTTGCTATTACATTTCTTCATAATTATTCTGGATTGTAGTAGAAATGTGCTAATATCGGTTATTTTTTTACAGTATTTATATATAAATAAGAAGGTACAGTTTTAAAGTACGTACATATTTTGGTGATTAAGTGGTGCATTCCTGCAATGCTACAAACATGCACAGTATTTCAAGCAGGTCTTAAAGCTAACCCAAAATTTGCTGTGAATTATAAGATACAGGATGAAGCAATCAATCATGACCAAGTAATAAATTTAGTGACAAATATATAATGAGAATTTCAGTTTACATTATTACTACAGTATACTAATGGGTATATTTATGGAATATAAATATTGTATAGTACAGTAGTAATATGCTAACATAATTTACTTGATTGTACTTGTTATTCTGAACATGTTTGTACCATTGCATGTTTCAATGTGAGAAATATGTAGTGTATCTTGTCATATCTTACGAGGCTTGTCATACTTGCTCCACTCCATCTAGTAGTAAATAGAGCCGGGGTGATGGGCTGACCAACGCAACTTTCATAACCAGATTTAGCAGTACCTATGAGTTTGTTATACCTCTATATATAATCAATTATTAACCTATATAATACATGGAGTTTGAATAAATTATTGCTTTATGTCAATTTAAAATGGAAAAGGGTATGGATTTGCAGCACTTTGGAGTGTCATACCCTGAGGGAGTATCATATTCTGAGTGTGTCATACCCTGAGTGTGTGTGCGTGTGTGTCACCCTGAGGGAGTATCATACCTGAGTGTATCACCTTGAGAGAGTATCATACCTGAGTGTGTAATACCCTGAGGGGAGTATCATACCCGAGTGTATGTCATACCCTGAGTGTGTGTGTGTGTGTGTCACCCTGAGTGTGTTTGTCACCCTGAGTGTGTGTGTGTCACCCTGAGGGAGTATCATACCCAAGTGTGTCATACACTGAGGGAGTATCATATCCAGTGTGTGTCATATCCTGAGGGAGTGTCATATCCTGAAGGAGTGTCACACCATGAAGGAGTGTCACATCCTGAAGGAGTGTCATATCCTGAAGGAGTGTCATATCCTGAAGGAGTGTCATATCCTGAAGGAGTGTCACATAAGAGCTACTGATTGTGTATGTTACACTTGTAATGTCAGACATTAACTGTATTAATTTTCTCATTATTTATTAAATTGTATTCATTTATAATGAATATTACAGTATAGAGCTAAGTACATGTACAATTATTTCTAATCAAAGAATGTTTGTGAAGTAACTTGCTAGCCAATTTGTCTTAAGCTAGTTAGTGTATGTTAGTTGGCTTTAGTTACAAATTTTGTCATATGAAGAAGCAACCTTTGAAAGATTTTGTTGAGACTTACAGCAGGTAACTTTATTATAATACTATTACTGTATCCAATTTCTTCCCTAATCCAGAGCTTAAATGTATACAATGGAGTTCCATCACTACAATACTGCTACGATCAGTATTACCTTTGATACTTTGTACAAATGCCTCCAACACTCGCATTCACACTTGTACTGCATCTTGACTGTTACCCATATTGACATTCCTGTTGGATTATTTTAAAATAATAATAATAATAATTTCACTGTAAGGATAGCCTGTTTTATTTTACTGCAAGGATAGCCTGTTTTATTTTACTGCAAGGATAGCCTGTTTTATTTTACTGCAAAGATAGCCTGTTTTATTTTACTACAAGGATAGCCTGTTTGCAAGATTCACTCTCAGTACATGGCTGCAGTGTGTCCTTTTTTATTGTTCCTAGCTTGTGTTGGGGAAGGGGAGTCCCAGTAATGGTGAAGACTTGTACTTCCTGCAGTCAAGAGACTCCTTTTACTTGAACATATTCATTGCCATTCACACACTACAGTTCTGTTTACAGGGGAGTTAAAGACTGCTGATGGCATTAGCTACTACAATATTTGTCCTGATCATACCTATATTTAATTTTGCCCCAGAGTGCTACTTTATTGGGCAGTGTCATTCATCCTGTGAGAGAATATACCACTACAGCAACATGTTCAACCCATTGGGTTGTTCATGTTATCACTTATACACAGATGCAGCTGGGACAGACTTAACTGCCTCAAGTGAACAGATTGTCAAACAAGGAATTAACATCTTATAACCCTCAAGTTTATGCTATCTTGTAGGTGCAAAGTGGAGGATTCTTTTGAGTACTATATCTGTATATGACAGTAAGTACTTTCCTAACTCAATATGTATTATACTGTACTACACATCTAATGTCTCATAGATGGATACAATCTCTCAGGTAATGGTCCAGATGATATCCCTCATTCATGCTGTAAATTCTGCAAATTTTCCACTTAGTTGTTGTTTTCATCTTAGATCTCAACGGATACTTGTATCCGATACAAATCCTTGCCATTATAGATTCCCTCTTTTAGCCATCTCTTTTTCAAATCAAATCAAATCAAATCAAATGTTTATTCAGGTAAAAGTACATACATAAGATGAGTTACAAACATAATGTTGGATTTATAGATAGAGCTAGTATATACAATGCCTAAAGCTACTAATACTGTACACACCGCATTTCAGGCAAAAATGGGTTTTGTTTTGGTTTTCTTTCATAATGATGTTATTGGCAGCAACTGCATTATTTCAGAATACAGATTCATTGACTTGCTCTTCTATTCATCTTTCTTCAGCTACCTTGTCATGTTGATGTTTGATGATGCCCCTGATTTGTAAAAGGGTCTTAGGGATGAAATATTCACTATGGTCTCCTTCAGCATCCTTGGCGACCAGCACATCAGCTCATTCATTCCCACAGATGTCAACATGAGAGGGAATCCACAGGAACTTGATTATCCTTCCCTGGCAGCTTAATAGTATTTTCACCATTCTCTTGATTTTAGCTACTATTCCTCTGCTCTTCAGTCGGTGCAGTCACTGCTGCTCCTATGCTTCATTCTAGGTATCTAAATGCCATAACAATGGTAGTGAGCTCTGATTGTGGAAAGGAGATGCAGTTCTTAATACTGTACAGTATGTGCTTTTCCTTCATTTTCAATTAGGAATGCAAGACAGTATTTCTCATTACAGTGAGAATACATTGGTCCAGCCCAGTCATTAGCAGGGTTAGCAGATACATCATTGTAGACTTTATCTGATTATTTTCTTGCCCCCCCCTATTACTTTTTCAAAGATATGTCTCATTTCTTGGGGTAACATGCTGGACTCGTTCGTTGGTTTTTCATATATTTTAATCTTGCGTGGTCTTTCTGCCCAGGAAGCTGGCATCCTTACAGGCACCAACTTATGTACTTGCTTATGCAGTTGGAGTTCTTTAAGAAAGCATACTGATCGATCTTACCACTTTAAGCTGTTTCATTTTACTTCTTTAATTAGTGCAGCCCCATAGATGAGCATTTTCATGCCAGAGTTTTATGCAATTTTATATGATCTACATCGATTACTTTTCATGTGCCAACATTCATTAGTTATTGTTTTTGACTCTTGCAGTGTTCTAATGGCCATAGTTTTTTAACCCTTCCCACCATTAAGTGATACCAATTCAACACTGGGTGTTCCTCATCTTTAATAGTTATAAGACAGTCAAAATTTGTGAGTCCTTAGCCATAATATAATAATAATAATAATAATAATGAGAAAATAATATTACAGTACTGTATATTCATATGGTATACCGAGGATCAGATTACAGTGGTTGCTTAATAGGTACGGTATTTATATATTTCATAAATCGAATAATTATCCACAGCATTTTAGGCATATCTTTAAATAATGAATGAATTAAGTTTTACATTTTTGAGGTAATGCCCTTGCTGATGTCACTGCTTAAGGAACCATGCCTATCCCATCTTCAAGAAATGGATTGCTTACTCGGATTTCTACCCTACTTTTCATCATGCAATCCACAACTGTTGGAGGAATAGATTATTAGGTGTTAGAGAACAAACTGCTTTCTATTTAATGTGACCTATTCCCATGTCTTCCTCCTACCACAGTTAAAGGTGGGAAACCCATCTGGTTAGTTTGTCACATTTGATTCATTGATGATCACTTAATGAAACAAAGACCTGTACCATACTGTCAGAGCTTCATTGACCCACTTAGTAAATACACCACCTTGTAAATGTACTACTTTTTATTATCAGAGATCTCATTTTCCCAAAGCCCCTGTGTATCATTTTGTTCCTTGATATCACTCAGCTTAAGTTTTTGCTCTGGTACTATCTTTTTACTATACTGTATAGGAATTTTATACTGTTGCATGCCACAGATAGTGTTAAATAGTCTTCCAGGCTTGGCAACTTCTTTTCATAATTACTTAAATGTTTCTGATTTGAAATATTTTGAAAATTATTGACAAACTTTGTCTAATAAGGTGTACCTCTGTTAGAAGCTGACAAAAATCTTAATTAAGAGAATGCAAGACAAATTTGTAAATATTTGAATCTTTTGTGCATCAAAAACAGGAATACAGTCCCATATAATATGAGTAGTGTAACAAAGTGATATTATAGTGTGTCTCTATAAAAGACTGTTGTATAGCACTGAACTAGATACACAAGTGTAAAAGCATAATTTTGTTTACAAGGTAATGATGTCAACCATAAATGCATGTTAAAGTAAAGATTAATGCACAAACTACAAATAAATATATTTTTAAGGAAAGTATCATTTAATTTTGTTTGAACACAATGAAAGGATAAGATGAACATTAAAATTGTAATACTGTACTCATATTGTAGATATTTTATATACAGTATATGAAATTAACATAGGAAGATTATACCGTACAGGAGGTTTAGATATCTACACTAAAGAGAACTGGACCAAGTAAGTTTATGCATCTTAATCTTGTTTGCTATATGAAGGCTGACAACAAGATAATGAATCAAAATGGTCATTAATAGATTAATCTGAATTATATTTGATACAAATAATTTATGATTTCTCTTTACTCATTACTAAAGAGGTTTCATGTTCGATGATTAATTTTTATAGTTATATGTAGAAGTGGATTTGTTTTATTATACAGGTACAGTGCTGCAGTTGTTGAAAACATAAGTTTAATTTAATTGCAATCTAAATTTTATTTTATGCACACCATTCACCTAGAAGCTCTCATGCTTTTATAAATTTACACTCAAGACTACAACCGAAGTGGAGTTATCTTATATGTGTTATTGCCAGATAACGATCACAAAACGCTGATCATTTTTATGCATAAAATCCAGAGAAATGTGAAAGGAAGATGAACGCTTTGGCCTAATTAAAGCCGTTGTCAACACCAGACTGACTAGAGGAAAGAGAGGGAGGGTACAGGCCAACACCAGGAACCTGACCAACCCATCTCTAGGGAAAGAATTAACCAGAAACAGGTTTAGCTTAGCTTAGAATAGTCAAAAAGGATTAAGCGGTCAGAGAATAAGGATGAAAGATTAAAGAAAAACCTCATGAACACACAATATATGAATATAATATTGTAAGCCTCCCTATCAGAGTTTTCTCTTAAACTGTTGTGCAATATTATAACTTAAAAATGGATCACGTTTGTACATACCAGTACTAACATTAAGAAGATTTTGACACTGATTAGAGCGGACTCAATCAAATTCCGTTCCACGAACCACCACAATTGGCAATGCTTTTTGCCCCATTCCAGTTAATAGTGTGATCACATAAACTTGTGTGCAGATACAATGCACTAGACGTTTTAGCAGTTCTAATACTATAAGCATGTTGTGTCAACCGCAATTGTAAGGACTTTCCTGTTTGTCCAAGGTACACAGAATCACAATCATTGCAGAGAATCAAATACACACAACCTGCTGTACAAATACAAATTGTTCACTAATAGTACGATCAAGTTACAAGTTACAAGTACGAGACTTACAGTCTCCGTGGTGTAGTGTAAGACACTCGCCTGGCGTTCCGCGAGCGCTATGTCATGGGTTCGTATCCTGGCCGGGGAGGATTTACTGGGCGCAATTCCTTAACTGTAGCCTCTGTTTAACGCAACAGTAAAATGTGTACTTGGATGAAAAAACGATTCTTCGCGGCAGGGAATCGTATTCCAGGGACCTGCCGAAACGCTACGCGTACTAGTGGCTGTACAAGAATGTAACAACTCTTGTATATATCTCAAAAAAAAAAAAAAAAAAAAAAAAAAAAAAAAAGTTCAATTTAATAAAAAACTTCCCTGGTACAGCAGTTTGTGTGTATTCACACACTGTAGTCAATGTCCAAATCTTCTTAATGTTAGTACTGGTATGTACAAACTTGATCCATTTTTAAGTTATAATATTGCACAACAGTTTAAGAAAAACTCTGATGGGGAGGCTTACAATGTCTCATTACAATATATCATATATTGTGTGTTCATGAGGTTTTTCTTTAATCTTTCATCCTTATTCTCTGACCGCTTAATCCTTTTTTACTATTCTAAGCTAAGCTAAGCAAGCTGGTTTATAAGCTTGCTCATAACCTTAGCTAAGCTAAGGTTTATAAGCAAGTCTGTGCATTAAGCATTTGGCACTGAGTTCTCCCACATAACAGGGCTTGATGAAAGAACGCGAGAGGTCCCACACTATCTCATTGCTTGGAGAGGAATGGAGTTCTGGTTGGTTAAATACCCACAGAATTCCTACCTTTTTAAGGGCTCTGAAGTATGGTGTAGTGGATACAGTGCGTAACTGCCACCTTGATGGCCAGTGTTCGAGTCCCCTACTGGTGGGTTGTGTGTCTAAAAAGTTATATACTTCAACTTGTGGTTTATAAGCAAGTCTGTGCATTATAATATATTATATATATATATATATATATATATATATATTATATATATATATATATATATATATATATATATATATATGTCGTACCTAGTAGCCAGAACTCACTTCTCAGCCTACTATGCAAGGCCCGATTTGCCTAATAGGCCAAGTTTCATGAATTAATTGTTTTTCAACTACCTAACCTACCTAACCTAACCTAACCTAACTTTTTTGGCTACCTACCTAACCTAACCTATAAAGATAAGTTAGGTTAGGTTAGGTAGGGTTGGTTAGGTTCGGTCATATATCTACGTTAATTTTAACTGCAATAAAAAAATTGACCTCATACATAATGAAATGGGTTGCTTTATCATTTCATAAGAAAAAATTAGAGAAAATATATTAATTCAGGAAAACTTGGCTTATTAGGCAAATCTGGCCTTGCATAGTAGGCCAAAAAGTGAGTTCTGGCTACTAGGTACGACATATATATTATATATATAATATATATATATAATATATATATATTATATATATATTATATATATATATATATATATATATATCAGTATATATATATATATATATATATAATGAAATTCAAAGTTTTTCTGTAGCTGGTATGTTTTTGTAGTGTTGAGATAAATTATAATATGGAACTTGAAGTTATTGCTACATTATTTCACTTTGTATAAAAAAAGTAGATNAAGAAATTAGTGAAATTCTAAAAGGCCAGTATGACGCTATGTTTGTGCTGGTATACAGGAGATACCTGTACCAGCACACTTAATTCAGCAGATATAGCTCCTCTCCACAAGGAAAATAGTAAAGCTTTGGCAAACAATTATAAACCAGTGCACTAATATCACACATAATTAAAATTTTGAAAGAGTGATTAGGAATCAAAATTTCCAGTTTTATGGAAAACAATGACTTCACAAACCAGGACAACATGTATTTAGAGCAGTAAGATCCTGTCTGTCACAGTTACTCAACCACTATGACAAAATCACAGAAACCTTAGGAAAACAAAATGAAGGTGTTATATACAAAGATTTTGCAAAGGCATTCGACAAATGTTACCATAGGGTGATAGTTCATAAAATGAGATCATTAGGAATAACAGGTAAAGTGGGGCATTGAATTTCAACTTTCTTTCAAATAGAATGCAAAGAGTGACTATCAGTCAAATAAGATCAAGCCCAAGTGCAGTGAAAGCTCTGTACTCCAGGGCACAGTCCTTGCACCACTGCTCTTTCTCATTCTTATCTCGGATATAGATAAAAATACTAATCACAGCTTCGTGTCATCCTTGCAGATGATACAAAAATCAGCATAAAAATTGCCTCTGTAGAAGACACTGAAAAACTACAGGCAGATATTAATAAAGTCTTTGATTGGGCAACTGAAAATAACATGATGTTTAATGGGGATAAGTTTCAAGTACTGTACTTAGGTATGGTGGAAACCAGGAACTTAGACAAACACGGGTTCAGGACACAATCCTACTGATAGAAGGAAAGGCAACATGTAAAAGATCTGGGAATTATAATGTCCGATGACCTGACATTTAATGAACATAACCGAGCACCTATAGCAGCAACCAGGAAAATGATAGGGTGAATTATGAGAACGTTCAAATCCAGAAACTCCACAGCAATACTAATACTATTAAATCACTGGTGTGTTCATCTTGACAATTGCTCGGTACTCACTTCCCTTTGAGAGCAGGAGAGAACTCTGAATTAGAGGGAAATACAGAGAACCTATACAGCATGCATAGAAGCGATAAAACATTTAAATTATTGGGACTGTCTCAAAATGTACTCTCTGGAAAGAACACAAGAAAGGTATCAAATAATATATACATGAAAGATACTGGAAGGCCAGGTCCCAAATTTGCATAGTAGATTAACAACAGAAATGCAGAATAGACCCAGTGAGGAATAGAGGTCCCATAGGCACAATTAGAGAGTACTGTCTGACACATCAGGGTTCCATAGCTGTTCAACACCTCCCACAAGCATTAGAAATATGATGGAACAAAAGTGGATGATTCAAGAAGCACTTAGACAAGTTCTTACAAGAATGCCAGACCAACCAGGCTTTAGTGGATATGGGTCTGTAGAGCGCTCCAAGCAACAGCCAGTTGGACCAAGTATCACAAGTCGAGCCTGGCTGCAGGCCAGGCTTGGGGAGTAGAACTCCTGAGACCCTCTCCAGGTATGCTCCAGATGGGGGCTGAGGGGTAACAGGTATAACAGTGTGTAGGTGAGGGAGGGAAGTCGTACCGCTCGCGCTCCGTTAAAATCGTGACATTAACCGGGATTTCTTAGGACCACAGCCTTGGATTACCGATTACAGGCATAACAAGTGCATAGTGACCCGCTGGAAAATTTGAAAACAGTCATTATCAACGGAACTTTGTGTTAAATAGATAATAAACGGGAGACCACGTGTGGGCCAGTGCATGAGGCTTTGTGTACGTGCGTGTATGAGAAAAAAAAATAGTGAACGGTGATTCGTGGAACAGTGAAGTGGAACGGGTACCACAACAACATATAAGTTGGAAGTGAAGGAAAATCGTGCATAGAATATTATAAATATAGAATGCTAGAAATATAGAATAGTGGCAAGAGCGGCATCAGTAGGCTGTTTCCACAAGCCACGCGAGGCCTACCCCAGGGCACGTCCCACAGGGATAAAATACGGAAATCATATAGTGTACTATGGAAATGTGAATCTAATAATTAGCAATAAAGTGAGTGAATACCATTGCAAGCCGGAAATTAGGCGGAAAATCCCTTGTAAGAATAATCAGTGTTATAAATCGAGTAGCTGGAAACTCGTGACATCAACCTGGGACGACAAGAGGTCACCTGTACCGCACCGGGGACCAGCTTCGCTACCCTACGCTAAGTACCTGCCATAAAGTTTGAACAAAATAACATACATAATATTACAAATCTACGGTATACATATAGTATTATAAATATTAAATATATAAAAATATACATATAACTTTATAAAGAGTTAAAAGGACTGACATCAACAAGTGATCCACACAGTAAACCACAAATACAACACAATACATCAGAAAATGGAGAGGTGTGGCGAGTGCTCGGGAGTACTGGGAAAACGTAATGTAGGCGTAACGTGTTGCATCTGTAACATGAGATTTCACCTGGGCTGTACAGAAGTATCTCCAGGATGCACAAAAAGGCAAGGAATTTACTGGGTCTGCAAAGATGACAGATTAATGTTAGAGAACATAACTAAACTGATGAAAAACATTCCCGAGTCACAGAGATTACCATTCACAGACAAGCTACCAGTGATATATGCAGACTGGGATAAGACAACATTGGTTAACGACCAAAACCCAGGAACAGATAGTTTAGAGAACCGCAGCAGTAATGTGGAGGAAGAGGGTATTGTAGTACATAATAGCAGCAATATTGCAGAGTCAGGTAATATAAACGATGTGAGCAACAGTGAGACAGAGTGCATAAATGAAGGAATTGGGACGAAAAGCGGAGATGGCTCCAATAAAGAGGTAGACAAGACAGACACAGATATAAATACCTTGAAAAACGCAAAACCGGAACACATTTGCAAATTCTACGCTAAAGGAATATGCAAATATGGAAAATTAGGAACAAAATGCCATTTTCTGCATCCTCGAAAATGCAGGAACATGTTGGCGAGGGGTACATGCCGTTTTGGAACAGGGTGTAGATACTTCCACCCCAAATTATGTCAATTTTCAATTAGGGACAAAAAATGCTACAATCTTCAGTGTCCGGAATTCCACGTGAGAGGTACACAACGTTATAGACGGGAAATCAGTATGACACTACTGGCAATTTTTTAGAGGAAGGCAGAAACAGAGCAGAAAATATAAGAGAGAGGAACAGTCAGATGGAACCACCACAGGATTACAGAGGGGAAGGGAGATACCCACAAGTCTGGAATACACATTACCAACAAACACACAGGTACTACACCACACAACACTCGCCCCACTACCGAAACTGGACGAATCACTTCGAAAACAACACACCCTGGACGCAAACACAGTGGCCCCTTACCAGAGCCTCAGATATTAACACCAAGTAAGGCATCCAGCACTTCCACTACCACGATAACATCATTTATATTTGCCAACATTCAAGGTATAAAAACACGCAAATCCAACAAAGTTCACTTTATAGATGGTCTCCTTCATGAGGCAAATGCAGTGTTTGCAGCCCTAACAGAAACCCACACAAAGGACTACCATGATGGTGAAATATGGATCTCAGAGTACAATCTTTTCAGATGTGATAGGAAACACCGGCTTCAGGGTGGGGTCAGCCTATACATCAAAGACACACTCATCTGTACTGAGCTGCTAAACACCTCAAATGATATGGTGGAAGTGCTGATAATCAAAATAGAGATTATAAATGTAGTTATTGTCCTTGTATATAAGTCACCGGAGGCAAACCCTCAGCAGTTTAAAGACCAACTAATGAAAGTAGAACACTGCTTGGAAAACCTCACAAATCCAGCTCCGAACATCATTCTGCTTGGGGACTTCAACCTACGGCACCTGAAATGGAAGCACCTGGCTAATACAGTAATATCAGAAAGAATACCAGGAAGTAGCCTTAATGAACAGGCACATGCAAATGACCTGCTACGGATGTGCGACAGGTTTGCCTTAAACCAGCAAATAGTAGAACCAACCAGGAAGGAGAACACGCTGGACCTCATTTTCACTAATAATGATGAATTGATCAGGAACATAATGATTACAAATACCTGTTACTCAGATCACAACTTAATTGAAGTTATGACAACCATGGGGAATAGACCTTCAAAACCAGTCCAGATTCCCGGTGGAGGAGATTTCAGCAAATTCAACTTCAATAATAAACAGATAAACTGGGAGCAAATAAACCAGGACTTCACAGAAATAAACTGGGAAGAACAGCTAGGAAATGCGAACCTGAACCAGTGCCTGGAAAAAATAAGCTCAGTAGCACTAGAAATATGTACAAACCGCATCCCCTAAGAAAAAAGAGGAAGAGATGCAGATTGGAACGAGAACGTCGTTCCCTATATAGGCGAAGAAAACGAATCGCGGTACAACTTGAGAGTCGCACCCTATCTCAGGAACGGCGAAGAAGGTTAGGTAGCGAAATAGGAAAAATTGAACTCAAGCTACAAGAATCATACAAAACGCAGGAGAGGGAAAGAGAGCAAAAGGCCATCAGTGAAATAGAGAGAAACCCGAAATATTTTTTCTCCTATGCAAAATCAAGATCAAAAACCACATCTAGTATCGGGCCCCTGCGAAAGGAAGATGGAACTTTCACCGATGACAACAAAGAAATGAGCGAGCTACTGAGGAAGCAATACGACTCTGTCTTCAGCGAGCCATTAAACGCACTAAAGATCGATAACCCAAATGAATTTTTCATGGATATGATACCAACATCAAATCATATATCAGACGTCACCCTATCCCCACTGGATTTTGAAGAAGCCATAAACAGTATGCCTATGCACTCCGCACCAGGCCGGATTCTTGGAACTCCATATTCATCAAGAACTGTAAAAAACCACTATCGCAGGCCCTTCACATTCTGTGGAGACAAAGCCTAGATACTGGCGTTATTCCTGATATACTAAAAACAGCAGAGATAGCACCACTTCATAAAGGAGGAAATAAGGCAGAGGCAAAAAATTACAGACCGATAGCACTAACATCGCACATCATAAAAATTTTTGAGAGAGTGCTAAGAAGTAAGATCACAAAATACATGGAATCACAGCATCTCCATAACCCCGGACAACATGGTTTCAGAACAGGGCGCTCTTGCCTGTCGCAGTTGCTGGACCACTATGATATGGCATTAGATGCTATGGAAGACAAACAAAACGCTGATGTAATTTACACAGATTTCGCAAAAGCTTTTGATAAATGTGACCATGGTGTTATTGCCCATAAAATGCGCTCAAAAGGAATTACCGGAAAAGTAGGCAGATGGATCTACAATTTCCTGACCAACAGAACCCAATGTGTAATAGTCAACAAAATAAAATCCAACCCGTCAACCGTTAAGAGCTCAGTCCCCCAGGGTACTGTGCTTGCTCCAGTACTTTTTCTCATCCTCATATCGGACATAGACAAGAACACAACCTATAGCACTGTATCATCCTTTGCAGATGACACTAGGATCTTCATGAGAGTAGGCAACATAGAGGACACGGCGAACCTCCAGTCAGATGTAGATCAGGTCTTTCTATGGGCTACAGAAAATAATATGGTGTTTAACGAAGACAAGTTCCAGCTCATGCGCTATGGAAAAAATGAAAATATAAAAACGGAAACCACGTACAAAACTCAGGCAAATCATAACATAGAACGAAAAGGCAATGTAAAGGATCTGGGTGTACTCATGTCGGAAGACCTTACCTTTAAAGAACACAATAAAGTAGCCGTCACAACTGCAAGAAAAATGACAGGTTGGATAACAAGAACTTTTCACACTAGAGATGCTATACCGATGATGACACTTTTCAAAACGCTTGTGCTCTCTAGAGTGGAGTACTGCTGCACAATGACAGCCCCTTTCACTGCTGGTGAAATTGCTGACCTGGAGAGCGTGCAGAGATCCTTTACTGCTAGAATCCACTCGGTAAAACATCTAAACTATTGGGACCGACTAAAGAGCCTAAATCTGTATTCCCTTGAGCGCAGGCGGGAGAGATACATAATAATTTACACGTGGAAAATATTAGAGGGGCTGGTCCCAAACCTGCACACAGAAATAACATCACATGAGACCAGAAGACATGGCAGGATGTGCAGAATACCCCGTTGAAAAGCAGAGGTGCAACTGGTACTCTGAGAGAGAACTCTATCAACATCAGAGGCCCGAGACTGTTCAACACGCTTCCACTACACATAAGGGACATAACTGGCAAACCCTCACAGTGTTCAAGAGAGAACTGGATAAGCACCTCCAAAGGATACCTGATCAACCAGGCTGTGACTCATACGTCAGGCTGCGAGCAGCCGCGTCCAACAGCCTGGTTGATCAGTCCAGCAACCAGGAGGCCTGGTCGATGACCGGGCCGCGGGGACGATAAGCCCCGGAAGCACCTCAAGGTATCCTCAAGGTAAGGGTAACTCTGGGAGCTACTGAGGGGCCTGTACCATTGGGGAGAAAAGAAAAAATTAATGATTTGATAGACATACTCGCAGGTCACTCGGCCTAAAGCAATTCAAAAAAGTAACTTTTGTGGGGCTTGGGTACTCCATTAGATCATAATAAATGTTTAGCGATAACCATATTCATATCATTGGTATAAAATAACCAAGCATAATGGCTAAACATCAAATGATGATATCACCTTAGGGTTTAATGCCAGGGTTTAACAAATGAGAACGAAGCTTTGCAGGTAAAAAGAAAATGCTTGCTGCATTCCTAAGTGTTAATTATATGTTGTCTTGGAGCCAGTAGCAGTCATAATATCCATTGTCTATCTGTTGACAATTTTGGGGATCAGTGTCCTCACGGCCCAGTCTCTGACCAGGCTCCTGGTTGCTGGTTTTATAAATCAGGTTGATCCTGGTTTTAATTCGTGTGCAGAAGGGAAAGTTTAGGCCATTTCTTTTCACCTGATGCCCAGTTCACATAATAGTAAATACGTAAGTACCTGGGAGTTGGAAATGTATTGGTTTCTCTTGACACAGGTCAATATTGGCCTAGGGTCCCCAATAATACTAATTGGATTCCTGCCGTGACAATAGGAAACAAGTTATATAATGTGTGCTTATGGGAATTTTTTTGCTCTGTGGAATTTTTATCTATGGACAGCTTTTTGCAAACAAATCTGTTGCATCTATTAAGTGATACCTGTACAGTACTGGTACTGTATTTCCACAGAATTTCAAAGGACACTACAAAAAGCAAAAGTAATTAGTGAGATAAAAAAATATATCTTCCTAACTTACCATTAATGTACTGTACCTAAATTGCATCCATTTATCACCTTTCTATCTTAAGGCATTTCTTACCAACTACTTTCCTTTACATGCTTCTCAGTAAATTGGTTATCAACAAGTGATGGGAATCATGTTGCCTGTATTAAGATATAGCATATCCATCAAGTGATTGAATGTCTTAAGTTCATGTTGGGATGCTCTCTAACTACAGGCAAGAGATCAAGAAGTTCCTGGAGAAACTCTCCACGAGATACTGAAGGAAATCGACCTTAATCTCAATGGGCAGGTGGAGTTTGATGAATACCTACAGGTGAATATTATAATCACAGCAAGTCATGTGTACAATAATCATCAATTGTTTTGCATGGTTTAACCTTTACTTAAATACTGTACTTAGTAGAGGTACCCGTGAACTTTATATTCTAGTTATAGTTTTTATTCCATTTAATTAATAGTATTCATTTATATATTTGTGAGTAATGTATTCTGCCACTTCTAGTAGGAATTCTGGCCATGCCTACTAATAGATTATAGGGCCATAATAGGTATAGGAAATGTTGAAGTCGATAATTATCAGCCAGTATATAATCAGGTCTCAAACAGTCTGTGGAGCTTCGATAACATCACTCATCATCACCAATCATGATCAGCTAAGCAAGACTGTTACTGAGCTTTTTCACAAGCTTGTTTTGTTAGCTCAAAACCGGGTACACTGACCCGATGGTAGTCAAGTTGACCTTGGGGGGTACTTGACACATATGCACATAACAGCTCTTTCCACCTCATGAAACTATGAGAGCTCAAACTTTACGGTACATGTGCCCAGAACAGGACAAACTTTCAACATCTGATCACATTGAGGGAGAGGG
>WNGS01004374.1:11132237-11142535 GCA_020271785.1 Procambarus virginalis
AAAACTTGGCTTATTAGGCAAATCGTGGCCTTGCATAGTAGGCCAAAAAGTGAGTTCTGGCTACTAGGTACGACATATATTATATATATATATACTATATATATATATATATATATATATATATATATATATATATATATATATATATATCAAATATTAGATATATATATTATATATATATATATAATGAAATTCAAAGTTTTTCTGTAGCTGGTATGTTTTTGTAGTGTGAGATAAATTATAATATGGAACTTGAAGTTATTGCTACATTATTTCACTTTGTATAAAAAAAGTAGATTGATCCTAAGAAATAATAATCTTTAAACTGCAGACGTAATAATATACTACAGTATGTGGTATACAATATTTTTTAGGTAATTTCAACAGTTCTTTGTGATGAAAATATTATTAGAAAAATTGCAACAGCTTAGTAATTTTTATTTACTTTTATTTGTCTTTTCTTTAGTAATAATATAAGTTCAGTTAAACATTATATATATTGTATACAGTACTGTACTTGGTTTAAGAATTCATATTTTTGTTTACTGCATGTGACCAAACTACCTAATATTTTAAGACAATGTACTGATAATCTAGCTCATATGGAGTTTAATTTTTATTATGGCATTAGCAATAGATAATAGTACATACTTAATGTTTATTGTATTACTTTGTATACAAATGTAATCCTGATGTTACTATGAAATTAAGTACTGTAGAGGATAAAAAATTTTAGAAGTTCATAAAGCAGAGAGGAGATATAACTAGTTACAGTAGCTATATATTGTACATAATAAAACATTATCAGTTACTCCAGTGATCTTTCATTACGTTACACACGATATTGAAGGCTGCAGAGGTGACCAACACCTATTGTTTTGTACAGTCAAGGTTATGTGAGAATAGAGACCCCTGCCCACAAGGTTCACCATGCAGCTTGTAATCAGAAGTGTAGTTACAGGATAAGAGCTGCGCTCATGATGTTCCTTATGCTGAAGCTGGACCAGTTTGTGAAGGTTTAAGAAGTCACATTATTAGAAGATATTTAAGAAGGATCAGTGTTATTCATTAGAAATATTGATTCCAATCTCACCTCAAACTAATTTTTTTTTATATACCATTATAAGTAAATCTGAATCTTGGTTCCATTATTGTATTTTGAATATGAAGTTTGACACAAATCATCAATTGCAGTACCATAATGCACTTTAAGTGGCATGTTAATTCTCATATTATTTGCATAGATTGTAATATACAGTATAGTATTACAATGTGTGAAGATTAGGGTACATATTCCTAGATAATCGCTACTGTGGTTAGTTAATCTCTTGAGTAATAATGCAAATGCAGTGGTATTAGCCCTTTCTCCAACAGTATGACAAGGGCTCAAACCCAGGATTGGCACCTACTGTATTACAATGTAGCCATGAGACAATCTTATTTTTATATATAAATGATCTTAGTTCTCTTGTAATTTATTCAAGCTGAAGGCAGTCCATTGTTAAAATACTTGGGTAGTGTTGTGCATGCAGCCGTCCCCAAGTTGTAGAAGAAACCCCATTAAATGCATCTCTTTATCTCAAGACTGCTGAGTATATTGCAATTTTTCACAAAAACTTGTGATAGTCTCTTGCACAAATTAAGTTAGCAGTTGATATTTAATGTAGAAGTAAAGATACATTTTATTAGCTTTAAATATTAAGTAATTTTATAGAAATCTCATTTTATTTCAATATCAATAAATAACTTGTAAATGATTTAAAGAATAAATTTTATTGCAACCAAATGTATTTTTATCCATTTATTATTTTTAATTTTTTGCAGATTTCCATCTATCAGTTACCCCCTCACTCCATTTCAACTTGAAAGTTGGCTACAGATAAACTGGTTATTGCCACAGTACTGTGTGTGGCAGATGAGTATAAGTCAGTGTTATAGGATAGCTGAAGAATTATACATCAGTGCTAGAACTCAGTTCCAGCATTTAGGAACAAGATGGTTACATATTATCCATAGATAATATATTATACATATTATAATATTTTACATATATTATTATCAAATTACATATCCAAACATAATACAACATTATGTTTGTAACTCTTCATCTATGCATGTACTTTTACCTGAATAAAAAATTTGAATTTATTTGAATATTGGTGTCTGTCACTGAGATAGGAACGATAGTCCAGAGCAAGGCCTCGGATACCATAGTAGTGAAGTTTAAGTAAGAGGTTATCTTGAGATGATTTCGGGGCTTTAGTGTCCCCGCTGCCTGGTCCTCGACCAGCCCTTCACCCCCAGGAAGCAGCCCGTGACAGCTAACTAACTCCCAGGTACCATTTACTGCTAGGTAACAGGAGCATCAGGGTGAAAGAAACTGCCCATTGTTTCTTGCCGGTGCCCAGGATCGAACCCAGGATCACACGTCCAGTGTTCTGTCCACTCAGCCACTGGCTCCCTCCTCAGCCACCGGCTCCCACCGAGGTAGTTATGGTTTAAGTATCAAAGGCCTTTCTCAGGTCAGTGAAGAGGCCAAATGGGAACTCGTTTTTGTCAAGAGCTGTGTAGATTATATTAAGCAGACTAATTAGATTAGATTTTTTATTCAGGTTAAGGTACATACAGTGAAGATGACTTACAAACATAATGTTTGATTTAAAGATAGAGCTAGTACATACAATACAAGTGTTAATAATAATGTGTGATAATAATCAGGCAGGCAATAATTATGGCATCATAGGTACTCTTTTTGGGAATGGAAGCCAAACTGGCAGGGATTTAATATGTTGAGTTTTACAAAGTAAGAATAGAGCTGTTTGTAAATAATTTTTCAAATATTTTTGAAAGTACAGGTAGATTTGATATTGGTCTGTAATTGTTTATGTCAGCTGTATTTGCCTCCTTTATGAACTGGCCTCATTCTTGTTTTTTAAAGGTATCAGGAAAAGTATGACACTAGAGATTTGATGAATAGCAGAGTTATGGGTAGTGCTAGAGCAGGGGCAGCACTCTTATATACAGTATCAGATGGTATTTGATTAATGTTCCCAGTTTTGGTTTAAGTGACTGAATTGTTGATATAATGTCTGTTGGGCTGACTAGTAAAAGGAGTAGAGTTAGGAGTAGATAGCTGCCTGTGAGGTAAGTCGATCTCGAACCCATTGTTGATGTGACGACTTATATTGAATTTGTAACTAGCTCATCAAGATTGTAACTTGCTTAGCTAAATGAATTGTGGGGTTCAGTCCCTGAGCCCATTATGTGCTCTGTAACCCTTTCCACTACCGCCGCCCACAAGATGGGTATGGGGTGCATAATAAATGAACTAAACTAAAAGTCATAACATGTGTTTGGGATTTGGGGGGATCTAGGATTTTTCTGGCAAGGTTAGCTGATGAAAAAAATTATGAAAAAACTATTGAATTCAGTTGGAATATCTAGGATGATTCAAGTGTGTCAACATCTATGGAGAGTTTTATCAGATTGTTATGTGATTGCTGTTTAGGCCCTAGGATGTTATAGATGGCTTTCCATTTACTTTTTTGCTTATTTGATTGATAAAGATTAAGCTACCCATAAGGTGGTATGGGCATGAGTAGCCTGTAACTGCTTATTTGATTGATTGATTGATAAAGATTAAGCAACCCAAGAGGTGGCGCGGGCATGAAAAGTCCATAAAATTGCTTATTTGATTGATGATTGATAAAGATTAAGCCACACAGAAGAGGTGGCACGGGCATGAGTAGCCCGTAATTGCTTATTTGTTGTTATAGATTCAGCTACTCGGAACAAGTTCCAAGTAGCACGTGCTATGGTGAGCCCGTAACTTACCTGGCACAGGAGCTGAGCTGTTTTGATTTGCTTATTTGCTTATCGATTGCTTATTTAATCGGTCCACACCTCACCATTCTCTAAACGGTAGAGAAGAAGTGTTAACTGTAATTAGGGAAGGATAAATAATTATCAATAGAAGGCACCAAGCCGGAAATTAGGGAAGAGGTATGAATTTATTTATTTATATTTATATTTATTTATTTATTTATTAATTATAAATAAATAATAAATAAATATTTATTCAGGTAAGGTACATACATACAAGAGATTTTTACAAAAATTGATAGGTTTATAGATAGAGCTAGTACATACAATGCCTAAAGCTACTATTACGCAAAGCGTTTCGGGCAGGAAAGTTCGTAATTTGTGGACTAAATAGAATTAACAAAACCATCTCATTATTTGCACATAAGTTAATGAGAGTTTGGAGAAATATTACTGACATAATATACTTACTACAAGTATTTAAACCCGACTGAAGGTGAAGAGAGGTCTTGACCTCCGCTGGCCACGTTTAAGCTGCCCTACTTGTTGCGCGCGGCGCGATGCCAACCGCTCATCATATGCTTTTTCTTCCCCCAGAAATTTCTCCACTGTCTTTCAAGCAGTGCAGGATAAGCATATCAGTTGTGACACGTATACGTACTAGCTTTCGACATATGTCAGTTGCTTAATTTAGAAACTGTACTTGTGGTCGATCTCGAACCCATTGTTGATGTGGCGACTTATATTGAATTTTGTAACTAGCTCATCAAGATTGTAACTTACTTAGAATTGTGGGGTTCAGTCCCTTTGGAACCTTTGTTTAGGGCCGAAAGTAGCTCAAACTCAGTATATGGCACGTTGCATTCATCTTCCTTGTGGAGCATGAAGTCAACGAGCCTCTCTCGATCTCCATAACCAGCATTTAACCTGAATTGTGTCGGGTAAGATTATTGAAGCTAGAGGTGGTTGCCCAAGCATCGACTAACTCGTTTGCTCTGTGTAGAGGGTGAGGGTGTGCTACTTGGCCGAGCTTTCCAGAAATGTGAGCAGATTTGTAAGGCAGGATCTATTTTTAACAAACCCATGTTGCGTTGATTTTACATATGATTGTTCACTGAGATATGGTGAATGATTCCATCCCTTAGGATTCTCTCCATGAGCTTGCAGATGTGTTGTGATGTCAAGCTTATCGGATAATAGTTTTCTGCTGAGCTCTTTCTGCCTTTCTTGAAAATAGGGGGTGACATTTGCATATTTCCAATCTAGGGGAACTATCCTTTGGTTCAGAGATTTTAAGATAAGGAGGTTCAGTGATTGGCATAGTTCATCTGCCTGGTTTCTTTACGACTTTGGATTTAATTCCATCCATCTTTTAGTTTGTCAATGTCGCAATGTCCTGACTGTGTCGCAAGTTATGAGTATATCTCTTAATTCGTTCTCTTCACCTCCTTTAAACATTTGTGTGGGTAATGGGATGTCATCTAATCTTTATAGTGAGAACACTAATGTAAAGTATTCATTCAGTGTATGCTACTCTTTCATCATCCATTACAACTTGGTTAGCCTTATCTTTTAAGGGTTCTATCGAGTCCTTAGTTTTGGTTTCTCTTCTTTATAGCTATAGAATTTGGACTTTGGCAAATTTTCATTCGTAGTTTCTTTTGGGTGATCTGATTTCCTGGATGGCTGATGATTGATAAAGATGAAGCCACCCAAAAGGTGGCATGGGCATGAATAGCCCGTAAGTGGTGGCCCTTTTGAGCCATTACCAGTATCAAGAGCTGATACTGGAGATCTGTGGAGGTGCGAGTGCACCCTGCGTGACGGGAGATGTCTCCCCCCCCCCCTGGATGGCTGAGTTTAGTACCCTTTTATATATCTCACAATCAGTGATGTTCATCTTGGACTTAAACCTTCTCCTGAGGTTCCGCTTAGTTATCAAAGTTTTTTTTACTTCCTGTGTCATCCATTTAGTTCCCTTTCTTCTCTTCCTCTTTTTTGGCACATTTTTTGCACGAGTTCAGTTATGACCTTGAAATTTTGCCATGATGCTTCCATGCCATGGTCACCTATTAGCTCCCTCCAGGAGGTGTTTTCGCGGTTCTTCTCTCATTCATTGATAATATTCTCCTGGGTAATCTAGAAAGTCATCATTATGGACCTTTATGTGGGTTTCAATAATTTTGAAATTTTCATCTCTCTTTGAATAATTACAATGTCAATATTTGGTGTTCTAAAGGAATCATAGTACTAGTGTTTTCTGCTCGAGTGTCAGTTACTGCTCTTCTGTCAGTCCTATATAGTTTGGTTTTGACAACAGACTGTAATGCCTGGTCTGGTCTAATTCAATTTGAGGATGATTATGCATGCATGCAGCTTTAGCTGCCTCATCTGTATCATCATATATATTTGACAACACCTATGCGAGATATTTACCTGAATATAACTGAGGTCCACTGTTTCTAGTGGCCTCGAAGAGAGCAGGAAGCCGGCGGCTTGTCGAGGGCCCCCACTATATGTCCTAGGATGATTATGCTGAGCTGGATTTTGAAATTCAGCAGTCAGGACGATGTTGGGAAGGGAAGCGCCGAGCCATTATGACTATATGGCACTTGGTTGAAATTCCGCTGTTTTTTCTCATTTGGAGCTTCGTCGGCTAGGCGGTTCCATGGGTTTATAACTCAATGAGTGAAAAAGAATCTCCTGTTTTCTGTGCTGCATTGTGACTTGTTGAGCTTGAAACCGTTGATCCTAATCAACGACAACGACCAACGTTTGATTAAGCACGACTTAATCAAACTAGAAATGCTCTACAAATCAAGGGACCCAGAATGTGGAATGACCTAATTCCCAACCATGTTAAAGACTGTACCTCTCTCAACCAGTTTAAGATAAAAACGAAGCACTACCTAATAAATTCCCTGCAAGCCTACCTTACCCCTCTATTGTCAATCTGTCTGTTTTTCTAAATAACGCTGTTTGTCGACCTAATTGTATTTGTGCTGCTTTTTCAGCCATGTTCCCCCTTTTTTGTCTCTATTTTTATTTGTTCTCAATACATTTTATTCTTTTTACTCAATTGGTATTAAGCTTTAGTCATTAATGTTTTTCATGCCCGAAACGCTTTGCGTAATAGTGGTTTTATAGGCATTGTATGTACTAGCTCTATCTATAAATCCACCAATCTTTGTAAAATCTCTTGTATGTATGTACCTTACCTAAATAAACATTTATTTATTTATTTATTTATTTAATTGTTCGTGTTATTTCTGACCTTTTGAAGAAGGGGTCTGGATCAATATCCATACAAATCCATACAAATGGGATTCTGGAACTATTGCTCTGAGCACCAATTAAGTTATTTATAATTGATCTTAGAACATTCTTATTAGTTATTTACATATTAAGAGGAGCCAATAAATGTGAGCAGTCCTAGATGCTGAGGTGTGAATCCTGAGGTCTGGGTGTGGTAATAGGGTTGTGGTCCCGGGGACGGGGTTCTGGGGGCTGGATCCTACGGTTGTTATCCTGGGGTCAGGGTCCTGGGGTCGTGGTCCTGGGGTCGTGGTCCTGGGGTCGGGGTCCTGGGGTCGGGGTGCTGGGGTCAGCGAGCACGGGCTCGGGCCCGGATTCAAACTTCCCGCTGCGGTGCGATTCTGTCCTCCGGACATGCCTCTATGCCATGTTTTTTTTGTTTGCCCTGATAAAAATGTAGTATATCTTTACCTGTAGTATATTATAAAGCTCATATGAAGTAAGACTTGAGGCTCCATCTCGAGGAGGAGGAGCAAGACTGGTTTTGTTTTTGCTTAAGCCGACATTGTGACGTGTGTTGGGAGCCATGTTGAGGTGAAAGTGTTTTTGTGGGTGGACTTTGTCACAGATTTTGGTGTGTGGTGTTGGAGCGAGGCTGCCGAGGCTGCCGTGTGAGGGACGCCAGGCGCTGACTGCCTCACTCGTCATGATCAACATGTGGAAAGTCAGGGAACTTACCGAGAAAGTGTGAGTATTGTCTTTGGTTCTCTCAGCTGATTACCACAACGACGTGAGGTGACCAGGTACACTGCCTCGCCCCGTCACCACAGGTGGCGTAGCCCCTCGCCCCGTCACCACAGGTGGCGTAGCCCCTCGCCCCGTCACCCCCAGGTGGCGTAGCTCCTCGCCCCGTCACCACAGGTGGCGTAGCCCCTCGCCTAGTCACCCCCAGGTGGCGTAGCCCCTCGCCCCGTCACCCCAGGTGGCGTAGCCCCTCGCCCCGTCACCCCCAGGTGGCGTAGCCCCTCGCCCCGTCACCACAGGTGGCGTAGCCCCTCGCCCCGTCACCCCCAGGTGGCGTAGCTCCTCGCCCCGTCACCACAGGTGGCGTAGCCCCTCGCCCCGTCACCCCAGGTGGCGTAGCCCCTCGCCCCGTCACCCCAGGTGGCGTAGCCCCTCGCCCCGTCACCCCCAGGTGGCGTAGCCCCTCGCCCCGTCAGCCCAGGTGGCGTAGCCCCTCGCCCCGTCACCCCCAGGTGGCGTAGCCCCTCGCCCCGTCACCACCAGGTGGCGTAGTCCCTCGCCCCGTCAGCCCCAGGTGGCGTAGATTTCGCCCCGTCACACCCAGGTGGCGTAGCCCCTCGCCCCGTCACCACCAGGTGGCGTAGCCCCTCGCCCCGTCAGCCCCAGGTGGCGTAGCCCCTCGCCCCGTCAGCCCCAGGTGGCGTAGCCCCTCGCCCCGTCACCCCCAGGTGGCGTAGCCCCTCGCTCCATCACCCCAGGTGGTGTAGCCCCTCGCCCCGTCACCCCCAGGTGGCGTAGCCCCTCGCCCCGTCACCCCAGGTGGCGTAGTCCCTCGCCCCGTCACCGCAGGTGGCGTAACCCCTCGCCCCGTCACCCCCAGGTGGCGTAGCCCCTCGCCCCGTCACCCCAGGTGGCGTAGTCCCTCGCCCCGTCACCACAGGTGGCATAGCCCCTCGCCCCCATCACCACAGGTGGCGTAGCCCCTCGCCCCGTCACCCCCAGGTGGCGTAGTCCCTCGCCCCGTCACCCCAGGTGGCGTAGCCCCTCGCCCCCATCACCACAGGTGGCGTAGCCCCTCGCCCCGTCACCCCCAGGTGGCGTAGTCCCTCGCCCCGTCACCCCAGGTGGCGTAGCCCCTCGCCCCGTCACCCCCAGGTGGCGTAGTCCCCGTCGCCCCAGGTGGCGTAGTCCCCGTCGCCCCAGGTGGCGTAGTCCCCGTCGCCCCAGGTGGCGTAGTCCCCGTCGCCCCAGGTGGCGTAGTCCCCGTCGCCCCAGGTGGCGTAGTCCCCGTCGCCCCAGGTGGCGTAGTCCCCGTCGCCCCAGGTGGCGTAGAGTCCGTCGCTCCAGGTGGCGTAGTCCCCGTCACCCCAGGTGGCGTAGGGTCCCCCTTGGGCTCCCCCAGGTGGCGTAGGGTCCCCCTTGGGCTCCCCCAGGTGGCGTAGCGTCCCCCTTGGGCTCCCCCAGGTGGCGTAGCGTCCCCCTTGGGCTCCCCCAGGTGGCGTTGCATCCCCCTTGGGCTCCCCCAGGTGGCGTAGCATCCCCCTTGGGCTCCCCCAGGTGGCGTAGTGTCCCCCTTGGGCTCCCCCAGGTGGTGTAGCGTCCCCCTTGGGCTCCCCCAGGTGGTGCAGCATCCCCCTTGGGCTCCCCCAGGTGGCGCAGCGTCCCCCTTGGGCTCCCCCAGGTGGCGCAGCGTCCCCCTTGGGCTCCCCCAGGTGGCGCAGCGTCCCCCTTGGGCTCCCCCAGGTGGCGCAGCGTCCCCTTGGGCTCCCCAGGTGGCGCAGCGTCCCCCTTGGGCTCCCCCAGGTGGCGCAGCGTCCCCCTTGGGCTCCCCCAGGTGGCATAGCGCGTCCCCCTTGGTCGTCCCCCCCTCGGTCGCCCCCAGGTGGCGTAGCGCCCCCCCCCGGTCGCCCCCAGGTGGCGTAGCCCCCCCCCGCCCATCTGCCCCAGGTGGCATAGCCCCCCCGCCCATCGGCCCCAGGTGGCATAGCCCCCCCCGCCCATTGGCCCCAGGTGGCATAGCCCCCCCCGCCCATTGGCCCCAGGTGGCATAGCCCCCCCCGCCCATCGGCCCCAGGTGGCATAGCCCCCCCCGCCCATTGGCCCAGGTGGCATAGCCCCCCCCCCCCATCGGCCCAGGTGGCATAGCCCCCCCCGCCCATCGGCCCCAGGTGGCATAGCCCCCCCCGCCCATTGGCCCCAGGTGGCATAGCCTTCCCCTGGCCCATCGGCCCCAGGTGGCATAGCCCCTCCCCCCCACCCATCGGCCCCATGTGGCATAGCCCCCCGTCACCCCCAGGTGGCGTAGCCCCCCCTAGGTTTCCCAGTTGGCGGTGGCCCCCCTGTCATCCCCAGGTGACATAGCCCCCTCCCTTTGCCCCCAGGTGGCATAGCCCCTCCTGTCACCCCCAGGTGACATAGCCCCTCCCGTCGCTATATATAGGACTGTACTGTATATGGAAACTCAACAAAATGCTAGT
>WNGS01004374.1:11148407-11217696 GCA_020271785.1 Procambarus virginalis
ACACTAAATGAGAAAAACTTGGAAAAAGCAACAGTTGTAGGAGATTTGTTGGAGAGAGTGATATTATCAGATGCCTATTTATTCTGTCTGCTGAGACAGTGCTCGCTCTTTGTGAAAAGGAAAGGCAAGTAGCTGTGTGGGAGGAAACTATTAGACTTCTCACTTCCTTGCCAGAAAAAGTTGCAAATAAACTCCAGAACAAAATTCCTAAAACCTTTATACCAAGAATATATGGCAAAGTTGTGGCCTATCACATTCTGAAGGCTATATATTTTATAGCTGATGGGCTCGTCCATCATATTCCTAGTAACGTTGAGGCCATTGGTAAACTTCTTGGTCAATTGTGTTATGTTAGTGATGCACAAGCTGTGCTCACTCCTTTTGTCCGCTGGGTGAAAAGGTGGTCGAGCAAAAACCATGTAGTTGTGAGAATCACACACAGACTATTCCAACATATCTCGCCAATGGCCAAAGAAAGAGTCATTGCAACCTTGTTAAAGATGGAAGTTGACCACAATACTTGTATGTGCTGCTGGGTGATTCGGGCATAATTTGTCCGAAGACAAGATACCTTCTTACAGAAAAGTTTCTTATTACCAGACAGATTTCAAATTATGTATCAGTTCCTACCATTATTGGGTATTTGGCAGCTTCAGAGAGTAGCCACAAGGTTCTTAGAGTTACTTTTCAAAAGTTGTTAGATACTTGGTGTGACAAGAGCATCATGGCTCATGGATCATTTGAATATCACACAAACATTACAAGAGGTCTTATGGTTTGTCTTGCTCATTTCACTGCAACAGATGTTGACCATTGTAGAGATAAAGTTATTGAAAAGATGCTTCATGGAGTTGGTCATCACCTTGACAGCCCAAATCATCAGATGAAGCTAGTAGGAATGGTTGCAGCTGAAGAGTTAACAAGAGTCCTATATTCAGATACCCCACAACTCAAATTTGAATACGAAGATGATAAACTTACCCTTGACTTAAAGAGTTTAGTATGTCACAAAAAAAAGGATAATGTATGTGACACTTCAGATGATGTAGCAAAAGTGGATGATGGTATGATTGACAGCATTTGTGAAAGTAAATGGTGGCTGGAGGACTTTAAGTTGGAGTTACAAGATTTGGGTATGATACCCAAGAGTTCAAACACCATTTCCCAAGAAAAAGATGAAGCTTTGAAAGCTGAAAATAGAGAAAAGAAAAAGCAATGTTTAGTAAATACAGATTTTTGCAGTGAACAAATAGGGTCAAATAGTTCTGAAGTACTAGACAGTGACGATGATGAATTTCAACCATATGATATGTCGCATGATACTCCCAAGACAAAAGTTAAGCTACCATCATATCCTCAAGAAGTGCTAGACTATATAATTGAAGGCGAGGCAGAAAAGGTTGCAGCAGCTCTAGAGGTATCGGAGAAGATTGTACGGCGGGAATCAAAGAGGATGGATTCTGAACTCTCTGTAGAGTTGGCAAAGGTTGTCCTTAGTTTAGAAGATAATTATAGTACTCAAGATTTTGAAGAAAATCGTTTAAGAACTCTCATTGCTCTGACTGTCTCGCACCCTAGCAAGTGTGCACTATACCTTGGTGGGGAATTTTACGAAAGGAACTATAATATAAAAAAGAGGATAGATATTATACATTCTCTTCATAGAGCTGCAATTGAATTATCAGGTGATGATTCATCTACATCATCATTTCTGCAAGGTAATCTTGTAACTGCTAGTAAAGATAAACGTAATGTTTTGAAAGTTAATGAAATGAAAAATGTTGCTGGTTGCTTTTTCTTTCCACTTGTGCATGGCCTTACTGAGCCACGACCATATCTTGATTTGATGGACACTGATCGCTCTCTTCTGTGTGAACTGTTGAGGACCCTTGGTGTGATTGTTAAGGTAACTGGGCAGTGTGAAATGACTCTGAAGATGGCTGCATGTCTCTTGGAGCTGACATGGTTATTACGCACACATAGTGATTCTGAAGTTCGTGCGTCATGTTTAGAAGCCCTTGGTGCAGGCTTGGGGTGTGTACCCAATTCTGTATTGTTGTCATGTGTTCCAGGAGAGTTACTTGACTTGCAGCAGTGGTTAGCAATAACTTTGAAAGAAGATAAAGACAAAAAGTGTCAGCTTCTTGCTGCACAGTTGGCATTGAAGCTGAACAAGTGCTTCTCTTAGTGCAATATCTAGGACCCCCTCCCCACAACATTCACTTTGTTTGCTGAACTTTAATAATGTACCACAACATTTTGTTAAGACTTGCCTTGATATTTTGTATGCAGATTTAGCTTATTTTCATCCATGTGGTTGGTAGTAATTATACTGTACTGTGTACGAGAGAATGAAGTGGCAACAAGACGTTGGTGGGTTGTGTGCATGGCAACTTTTCCTATGCCTCCAGACTTGTATACAGTGATTTTAATTGTATTGTTGTTAAATGTAATTTACTTTGTGAATTATTGACCTGTAATAAATTCTTAAGGGTCCAGGATAATTTTTTTTCTTTAATGGAGACCTGTCTAGAGCTTTTTTATTTCAATATGTTCATTTTAAGAGATTGGCTATTTATTTACTCTCTGGGTATATCTCGGGTATATCTGGAGTGTCATGGGTGGCAAGTCATGAAATCTTGTGTACATTTCAACACAACTTTACATTTTGTCCAAAATTTGTATTTCCTGTCTATGAAGTACTTGTATTGTTCCCCTCTCCTCTCACATAGCATTAGAAAAGTAAACCAATTAGCTATAGTATTCATCTCGAGCATAAATTAATCAAAGGGTCACGGGAAGTATTATAGCACTCGCATAAATGTCATTATACTGTATGAAAAGTATGATGTTATATGTTGAGTGCATTTTATACCTGAGCCCATTTTGGGCAAGAGGCACTGGCAGCTGTGCTGCATAGATGTTATCACTAACAACAATGGCATTACAACCATAAACATTTTGGATAGCTGGATGATTTGAAACTTTGGTAGGCGTCATCATTACCACTAGTGTTGCTAAAAAGGCTTATCATTTGTTTAGCCAAACTAGCCAAAAGATTTTCTGTACTTAGCTCTTATGTCATATGTGATTTAAGTGTTGTTGCTGCAAAATTGGTTTACACCTGCTGTGCTCAGCAGGATAATTTCTTTTAAATGATGCATTCCTTTAATTTATGTTTAAGAAACATTATATTTGTTAATAGAATGCTTAACAATTTAATAAATGTATTTTTCTAATGTACTCCGAAGGATTTGTTTTCATATCCGGTGATTATAGCGACTAGCATCATACCTGTTGTTAGAGTACACTGGTTATGCAACTCGGTAAAAATCTTTGTAATTCATGCAGGTCACTTTGTCTACCCAAAGTGCCAATATTCAAGGTCAAAACTACTTGTATATACATTGTGAAAATACCTTGTTTATTGGACCATCTAGTGGGAGGTGGCTTCAACTGTTTAGTGTATTCCAATTCTTAGCCACCCATACAAGTATTTCCTTGCATTAATCTTGTTTGGCATTAATCTTGTTGCATACCTCTGCATTCCTTTTAGTTTTTTCCACAATGTGTGGATTCCAGGTTAGTTCTGCATATTGCATTATTGGTCTAACATAGGCTGTGGAGATTGGCATGAAAGAGTCCTTATTCAAGTTTTTAAATTGTATGCTAATGTTTGCCAGCTTCCAATGTATAGCTGAATTTACCTGATTTTTGTGCTCTCCTGGTGTTAGTGTTGTAATTATATTCACCCTCAGATATTTCTTTTGATTTCTGTCATTACCTTCCCCTTATGGTGTAAATACTTCCTTGTCTCCTTTATTTCTTTCACATCTTCATTACCATACATGTGTTAGGATTTAATTTTAGCACCAATTAGTTTATCCACTCCAGGTTTGTCAAGGTCTTTCTGTAACTTGGTAAGGTCATATGGCATGTGTTCTGTCGGACCCGCACACTTGAGTGGCAGGGAGATGACTATGGTCGTTCAGGATTACCTTGGGTGGGCGACTTGGAGCACCTCAATGCATGCTTGTTCGCTCCTCGTACCTCGCTGAGGGGCCCAGGTTCTGGCTCATGGTCCCTGGTAGGCATAGAACTCCATCGATTGACTGTTGTCATGGTCTAGTATATACACAGGAGTAACATACTCCTGTGTATATACACAGTAGTATATGCACTACCAGGAGTAACTGGTAGGGCGCTCCAGTGGATAAGGGAGTACCTAAGCAATAGGAAGCAGAGAGTTAGTGAGAGGTGAGACCTCAGATTAGCATGAAGTCACCAGTGGAGTCTCGCAGGGCTCTGTACTCGGACCTATCCTGTTTCTGATATACATAAATGATCTCCCAGAGGGCATAGACTCATTCCTCTCAATGTTTTCTGACGACGCCAAAATTATGAGAAGGATTAAGACAGAGGAGGACAGCTTAAGGTTTCAAGAAGACCTGGACAAGCTGCAGGAATGGTCGAACAAATGGTTGTTAGAGTTTAACCCAAGCAAATGCAATGTAATGAAGATACGTAAGTGTAGGGAGCAGGAGACCAGATACAAGATATCATTTGGGAGATGAAATCCTCCAAGAGTCTGAGAGAGAAAAAGACCTGGGGGTTGATATCACGCCAGGTCTGTCCCCTGAAGCTCATATCAAGAGGATAACATCAGCGGCATATGCCAGGTTGGCTAACGTAAGAACTGCCTTTAGAAACTTGTGTAAGGAATCTTTCAGAACTTTGTATACCACATATGTCAGACCAATCTTGGAGTATGCGGCTCCAGCATGGAGTCCATATCTAGTCAAGCATAAGACTAAACTGGAAAAGGTTCAAAGATTTGCCACCAAACTAGTACCCGAACTGAGGGGTATGAGCTACGAGAAGAGACTACAGGAATTAAACCTCATGTCACTGGGAGACAGAAGAGTTAGAGGGCACATGATCACCACATACAAGATTCTCAGAGGAATTGATAGGGTAGATAAAGACAGGCTATTTACCACAAGGGGCACACGCATTAGGACACAGGTAGAAATTGAGTGCCCAAATGAGCCATAGAGAAGTTAAAAAGAATTTTTTCAGTGTCAGAGTAGTAGACAAATGGAATACATTAGGAAGTGATGTGGTGGAGGCTAACTCCATGCAGAGCTTCAAGTGTAGATATGATAGAGCCCAGTAGGCTCAGGAGCCTGTACATTAGTTGATTGATAATTGAGAGGCGGGGGCCAAAGAGTCAGAGCTCAACCCCCGCAAGCACAACTAGGCAAGTACAATTAGGTAAGTACACATCAGCCTGGTATAGCTCCGGGGAGCCTCCGGGTCTCGCCCAGAAAATGGCATTTCATTACATTAAATGCTGCTGCTTTTTTTTTCTTCAGCTTGATTACATGGTCTCTTAATGAACAAATCCGCAAGGGCCGTGACGAGGATTCGAACCTACGTCCGAGAGCATCCCAGACGCTGGCTTGACCACCGTGCTGTGCCGAGTTTATTGTGAAATTCCCCGTGCGCATCGCATGAAATAGTGTTGCCAAAAAATTTTTTTTCTTCGTAAAATGATAAATTCTCTTCTCTGAACATGTCTATGCAAAAATAAATACCAAATTCCACTTACTTTGGCTGTGGGGACGTGGACAAGGTGTGCTGTGACGTCATCAGGGCCTGGTTGCCCGTGCATGACTCGCCCAGACACGGTCGCGCGGGCCATTCAAGCACCGGGTGTTGTCACAAATATATTTTCAATTATTTGTTCTATGTATTTCCAATGTGGTTTTATTTGTTTTTTTTTTTATCGTATATGATGCATATTTGTGTCCTTTACAATATGTATACAGTAGAACGTTCATAATGTTCCATGAATTGTGATACATGTGTCAGTAATGTGTCCACAATAAATGTTCATTGTCGCAATATTACTTGTTAAAAATTCATTAAAATTACAATATGTACAGTTTCACACACTATTTACACAGTAACACACTGTATTACACACTCATTACTTCGGAAGTGAGTAATAATCAACGAAGTAGTCCATGGTACACTGGAGGTCCTAAGAGTCCATTTCGTACACAACCAACCTCGCACAATTTATTGATATTTTAAATGAGGTCATATTCCCAAGGGGCTACTCAATTTGGAGAAGGGACAGAAAAATTAGGAAAGGCGGTGGCGTTGCTGTGCTGGTGAAAGAACACATAAAGGTGAAGGAAATAATGACTGCCAATCCACAAGAGGTTGACATAATAGCACTAGAGATCTGCCATGAAGATGATAAACTAATGGTCATAAATGCATATAGTCCACCACCAAGCAGCACATGGTCAAAGGAGGAGCTAGATAGTAAACGAGAAGGTCTTATAACAATAATGAGAGAGATTATAGCGAGAGCGGATAACAATAGGTCACGACTGTTGATAGTTGGTGACTTCAACTTGAAATCCATAGACTGGGAAGCATATGAAGCTAAAACAGAAGATTTTTGGACCTGTAAATTTGTAGACCTCATCCTGGAAACATTCTTGTATCAACATGTTAAACAAGCTACGAGGATGAGGGAAGGGGACGTTCCCTCCATGCTAGATTTGATATTTACCAGGAAGGAGGAAGAAGTATTTGACATTCAGTACCTTCCTCCCTTGGGTAAAAGTGACCATGTCTTTTTGGGAATAAAGTATGCAATGCGTTATAATCTGGAAGAAAATAAGGAGGATGAGGCAGTTGAAAAACCTGACTTCAAGAGAGGACATTATGGCAACCTTAGAAATTTTTTTAGTGAGTATAATTGGACAGACTTGTTGCTAGGCAAGGAAGTGAATGAGATGTATGTCAAGTTTTGTGAAATATATGATAAAGGCACAAACAAATTTATACCAAAACAGAGATGCAGAACTAGGAAACAGGATTGGTTCAATAGGAATTGCGAGAGGGCCAGAGACCAAAAGACACAAAAATGGAATCAATACAGGAAGAGGCCAAACCCCCAAACATACAAACGATACAAAGATGCAAGAAACAACTACACAGCAGTGAGGAGAGAGGCAGAAAGAAATTTTGAAAAAGGGATTGCAGACAAATGTAAAACAGAACCAGGTCTATTCTACAAATTCATAAACAACAAATTGCAGGTAAAGGATAATATTCAGAGGTTGATAATGGGAAATAGATTCACGGAAAATGAAAAGGAAATGTGTGAAACACTAAACGAAAAGTTCCAAAGTGTGTTTGTACAAAATGAAATCTTTAGGGAACCAGACACAATAAGAATTCCAGAGAACAACATAGAGCACATAGAGGTGACTAGAGACGAAGTGGAAAAAATGCTCAAGGAGCTAAGTAAGAACAAGGCAGTTGGTCCAGATGGAGTTTCACCATGGGTTCTGAGAGAGTGTGCACCTGAGCTCAGCATTCCACTTCAGCTGATTTTTCAGGCATCCCTGTTTACAGGAGTTGTAGCTGATGTGTGGAAAAAGGCTAACATAGTTCCAATCTACAAAAGTGGAAGCAGGGAAGACCCCCTTAATTATAGACCTGTATCATTGACAAGTGTAATAGTCAAAATATTGGAAAAAATAATTAAAACTAAATGGGTAGAACACCTGGAGAGAAATGATATAATATCAGACCGACAGTATGGTTTTCGATCTGGAAGATCCTGTGTAACGAACTTACTCAGTTTTTATGATCGAGCAACAGAGATTTTACAGGAAAGAGATGGTTGGGTTGACTGCATCTATCTGGACCTAAAAAAGGCTTTCGACAGAGTTCCCCATAAGAGGTTGTTCTGGAAACTGGAACATATTGGAGGGGTGACGGGTAAGCTACTAACATGGATGAAAAATTTCCTAACTGACAGAAAAATGAGGGCCGTAATCAGAGGCAAGGTATCGGATTGGAGGAATGTCACGAGTGGAGTACCACAGGGTTCAGTTCTTGCACCGGTAATGTTCATTGTCTACATAAACGATCTACCAGAGGGATTACAGAATTACATGAACATGTTTGCTGATGATGCTAAGTTAATAGGGAAGATAAGAAACCTAGATGATTGTCATGCCCTTCAAGAAGACCTGGACAAAATAAGTATTTGGAGCAACACTTGGCAAATGGAATTTAATGTGAATAAATGCCATGTTATGGAATGTGGAATTGGTGAACATAGACCCCACACAACCTATAAATTATGTGAGAAATCTTTAAAGAATTCTGATAAAGAAAGGGATCTAGGGGTGGTTTTAGATAGAAAACTGTCACCTGAGGACCACATCAAGAACATTGTGCGAGGAGCCTATGCTACACTTTCTAACCTAAGAATTGCTTTTAAATACATGGATGGAGAAATACTAAAGAAATTGTTCACGACTTTTATTAGACCAAAGCTGGAATATGCAGCGGTTGTATGGTGCCCTTATCTTAAGAAGCACATCAACAAACTGGAAAAGGTGCAACGACATGCCACTAAGTGGCTCCCAGAAATGAAGGACAAGAGCTATGAGGAGAGGTTAGAGGCATTAAATATGCAAAAACTAGAAGATAGAAGAAAAAGAGGCGATATGATCACTACGTACAAAATAGTAACAGGAATTGATAAAATCGACAGGGAAGATTTCCTGAGACCTGGAACTTCAAGAACAAGAGGTCATAGATTTAAACTAGCTAAACACAGATGCCGAAGAAACGTAAGAAAATTCACCTTCGCAAATAGAGTGGTAGACGGTTGGAACAAGTTAAGTGAGAAGGTGGTGGAGGCCAAAACCGTCAGTAGTTTCAAAGCGTTATATGACAAAGAGTGCTGGGAAGACGGGACACCACGAGCGTAGCTCTCATCCTGTAACTACACTTAGGTAATTACACTTAGGTAATTACACATTTAGAATGGGTACGAAGAAATCAGAGTTTTCTCGGTTGGCGCAGTTTCCCGCTGACCTAGAAAACTCGCCCAGACACAGTTGCGCCAACCAAAAATACCAAGAATACTTGGTTGGCGCAGTTAAGTGGTTAACCGACTGAGCTACGACATGGTAGAATATAAGAATTGCAACCAGAAATCGTAAGGTTCGAATCCTCGTCACGGCCCTTGTGGATTTGTTCATTTTATGCATCACGCTATTGTGATTTTTGTGGTCTCTCACTGTTTTTCTTATAAGGCAATACAACAGCTTTGTTCATCCTTAGCCATTTTTTTTTCAAATCGCCTGTTTCCTTCCTGACTAAGGTGTGTGTCCATTTCTCACTTTTAGTGCCTTTATTTTTCTGTGTTCAAGTTCTTTAATTTTTTCCCTGATCTTTTTAGAACTTCTGTTTCGTGCATTACCTAGGGCTTCCCTTTTCTCATCCATCTCCTCCTTGATCTAACGCTTCCCCTTCAGCTCCACTGTGTATTTAAACCTGATAATGAAGCGGTCGTTAGCTCCTTGGGGTATCTCATACTATATCTTTTCAAGATCTACCTCATTTTGGGTAAATGCCAGGTCTAGTGTTACTGGTGGGTCCTTTTCCTTTAATCTTCTTGGTTCTTTAATATGTTGCCTCGGGAAGTGTTTGTTTGGTGTGGCTATCAACTTTGCTCATGTCCTCAATGGGGGTCTTTGTTCAGTCTATTTCCCCATGATTAAAATCCCCAAGGGTTAGTATGCTAGCTTTCACTTCCCTTGCCATTGTGGTCTTGTTGCATTTGTCCTAGTCTTCCGTAGGCTTTAGATTGTTGTGGGGGGAATTGTAAATCACCACTACTGCTATCTTTGTCATACTGTTGCTAGTCCTAGTACAGTATGTATTCTTGTTGGTTAGTTTCTTCTGATAACTCAGTACTTTTATTTCCTCAGAGGTCCAGTGTAATTGTTGCAGTAGTGTGTGGGTGCATGTATGGGTGAAAGGGGGGGGGATGTTTCTTATGAATTATATAGTTTTTCATAAATATTTAAGATCTGTGGTCAACAAATACAGTAGTACTTAAGTAATGCACTTTCAATTGCCATTACAGGTATTATATTTACAGTGTACATTACAGGTGGTGGTACAATTATTTTTCTCCTTTTGATCTGAGACACTTCAGCATACTTAGCTAGTCAGCTTCATAAACACACTTGAATGTTTAAAAAGAAATGCTGGGAAATTCTAGTATTTATTTAAATACTAGAATTAAATTAATTAAATAAATTTGGTATTTAAAATACAAAATGACCTCATTTTGTATTTTAAATACCCCGTAGTACTTAGTCTATATAAAACTGGTTTCAAGTATTCTCGCAGTACAGTGTAGGGTTTCATGGTCTGGCTATCTGAAGGCCACATTACTCTCATACCAGTGCATTTATTGGTGAAACAAGGCCTAATTGTAGCACAATTACAGTACTTTGGGGAAGGTGTGGCAGAGGTTTAATTTTAGTACGACAGGTACTTGGCTGAGGACTGGAACTATTATAATTTAAAAAACAATCTGGAAGCGGTGTGGGTGCATATTTTTTGGGAAAAATGGTAATGAAAACAACCCATCCTCTTGAAACAATAATACTTTTTGTAACTGTGTGGTTGGAAGTACCAATATGTGATGATGGAGCCACGGTAAGCTGCCACTTGTACTATTTTTTTCTTAGTTTGTTAAAAATAAACCTAAAACCCAAAGTAAATTATTCCTAGTCCTAGCATAGCATTAGGCCTAAAATGGTTAGGTTAGGTCTTATTAGGAATATAAATATTAAATTAGTACTTCTGGTTTTTCCAAATTCAGTAATACAAAAGTCTACTTTCTGGGGATCCGTCAGATTTATTCTTAAACCACATCGTTACTGTGAGCACTTTATTTTAGGATTGACTGAATAAAAAGAAACATGAAAAAGTTACACAGGATGAATCACATACAGCATGGAAAATGCATAGCATATGAAACAATAAATTGTCATTCCCTTGACTTGTGAAAACATAAATGTCTAGGCAACAGTGTGTGGAGTGCTGGGAGATTGATTCGGTAGTAATTGTCTCTAAACTATTGATTATATGGAAGTGAATGAGTTGGCAAGATATAATTTTTCTGCCAAATGAGGATACAATATTTAGTATTTTGAAGCTTTCAGACCATGTGTAAACAAACATTGTATTGCTAAGATAACTTATATATTGGGGCAAGTTTAGTGCTTGCCTATCAGTGCCTGCAGGTGAGAGAGATCTAGCTCTTTATGCCCTGCTGCCTAGCCATTTATATCTGGCATACTAATAACCTCTTAACATTAAAGTTTTCATCATATTTTTTCTTAATTGTGAATGGAATTGTCCTTTGCAACTTCTTTCCTTGCATACTACTTGCCAACCACCCATAGAGGGAATTAGAACTTGCATCTGTGACTTGATTGCATGTCAACTTTCCACCAATGTCCCACTGTCCTACCTTCTTTTTAATTTAAATAGGCCTCCTTTGTCCTTTGAAAATCCTCTTCAGGATCTTGTATAAAGTGATCATAATCCCTCTTTTTCTCTCTATGGCTGTAAGGTTGTAATTTTCTGGCAAAACTTTGCCATATTCAGACAGAAATCCTGATAACCAGAGGTTAGGTTATGTAAATTTTCCAGAATTACACATTTCAAGATCTTTAGTATCAAACATGAAGACAAACTACAAGATGATAAGCAGAAGTTTCAATTTTAAAGTATATTTTTGATTCATAGTATTGTATGTGGAAATTCAGTTATGTTGGTTGTGGTACAAAAATTGCAAATATGGTAATTTTTGGACTTCTCTGTAAGAATTCTGCTTATCTGGATTTCTGGCTTACCCGGTGAGGGGTCCTTCACATATAGTCCGGATAAATAAACTTAGACAGTATCTTTTGTGAGGGACTGAATCAAATGCTTTCTGGCAGTCTTATGAAGATGCAGTCTACCTATCCTTCCTTCTCTTTTCTTATTTTGGTGACCATATTATATAATTCAGTCTGGTTTGTTAAACATGATTTCCATATCTGAAGCAGTGTGTGTGTGTTACAAAATTTACACTTGAAGCATTCTGATTCTTTTTCTGATGACTTTAATCAAACATTTTGCATGGAATGCATGTTAATAATATTAGCCTATAATTTAGTGCTTCATGTTTGTCCTGCTTCCTTGAATATTGGAATTTCATTTGCCTTTTTGTAGATCTCTTGTAGCTCTCCTGTCTCTAGTGAAATGTTGAACACACTAGTTATTAATGGGTAACACAAGATCTCTGCAGGTTCATTCAGTATTCATGGTGACATCTTGTCCAGTACTACTACTTATGCTACATACAGTTCCTCCAGCTATCTTTTTTTTTTCTCTTCTAATATAAATTCTGTACTCGCCTAGTTGTACTCGCTGTGTTATGTTTGCGGGGGTTGGGCTCTGGGTCTTTGGTCCCGCCTCTACTGTCAATCAACTGGTGTACAGATTCCTGAGCCTACTGGGCTCGATCATATCTACATTTGAAACTGTGTATGGAGTCAGCCTCCACCACATCACTGCCTAATGCATTCCATGTGTTAACTGACACTGAAAAAGTTCTTTCTAATATCCCTGTGGCTCATTTGGGTACTCGGTTTCCACCTGTGTCCCCTTGTTCGGGTACCACCCTTGTAGTGCAGTTTCTGGCCATCTGTTGTCATCTCTTTGTGGACACCATTCTGGTTCAGGTTTGTGGACCTCTTGGAACCACATAGATTAGGTCACAAATAGTAAGCCAATTTAATCACAGGCAATTATTCCTTTCAAATTCATAAGTAGAGGAAGATTGGAAAGGCAATGTATTAAATACAATATTTTTATTTAATAATTTTGTACTGTAATTAATGTAAAGAAGTCTACTGAAAATTGTGTATTTGGAAGAGAACAATATAAGTTAGGAGAATTTAAGACAATGAAATGCTTAGGTATCAATATAGGTAATAGTTAGTACTGGGTGTATTGCTAGAATGGAATTGTATGATAAAGTGAATGCGATACAGTATTTGGAAGTAAAAGAATGATGAAATAAGCATGGTACAGTAGGCACTCACTCTGGGCAAGATGCATGTCAGGCAAACCTTGTATTACATAACCTTAAGTATGTACAACATTATTTTGTGGCAAAATAATTCAAACAATTAGTTGCTATATCCAAGCTTTACTGGACTCCTTTAACTACATATCTGAAATAATACAAAGCAAATGTTGTGATGGTTTGGAGAGGAAATGACAATTATCTAATATTGTAATGAATTACATGGTTACATGAAAACAGTCAAGCTAAGTATTAGTTAAAGCTGCTAGATGCCAGCATGCTACACAACTTGTGGTGCAGTGGTAAAGCACCAGGTTACAAACATAGGCCAAATCGCTTACAAAGTGCAGGATGAGTGTGTTATCACTGCATCATCGGAACTATTCATTTCCACTTTAGTAAACATCTACATGAATATTACTTAAGTACGACCTCACTTCCTAGTCTCATATGCTGATAAAGTAAATTTGTTCCTTAACAACATACACACAAACACATGACCTTTCAGTTGTTGATGGTAGGTATCTTCAGGCAAAGTATAATGTGTGCAAGTGGCCACAATCTCAAAATTCAAGTATGTAGTCCAAAAAACATGTGAACCCATTTTGTAGGTAGTATTCCAATACAAGAATTTACAATATTGTAATCTTTTGTGCGTGTAAAAAATTATATTTTATATTAACTGGCTGCTTAACACTTTGATGCACCGGGCGCGGGACCTCCCCACTACCCCTGTATGCACTGAGCGTTCCGCGGGAGCGCAAGGGAGAGCGCGGTAAATTCTGAAAAGTGTATAATCTTTTCCACTTTGTCAGCTTAATTCTCGTCCTAAGATATTTAATTTGGTATCAATGTGTTCGCAATAGAATTCTCTACAGGACTAAATGCATATAAACTCCAAAAGCCCGGCTTACCATCCGCAACTAACAGAGAAAGTGAGAGAAAGTTACCCGGGAGCGTGCAAGAGTGATAAAATGTTTACACTCTTTTCAGTTTTGTCAACTCAATTCTCGTCCTAGGTCTTTCATTTTGGTATCAATGTGTTCGCAATAGAATTCCCAACAGGCCTATATGCATATAATATCAAAAACAGCAGCGATCTCCACCCGCCAACATGATGAAAACAGGTCGCGGTTACAAGAAAGAGAGCGCTGCGCCATCCCAAGGCGCTTCTCATTCTGAAAAGTATATATTCTTTTGAACTTTGTCATCTCAATTCTCATCCTAGGTTTTTCAATTTGGTATCAATGTGTTCGCAATAGAATTCTCTACAGGACTAAATGCATATAAACTCCAAAAGCCCAGCTTACCATCCGCAATTAACAGAGAAAGTGAGAGACAGCTACCCGGGAGCGCACAAGAGCAACAAAATGTGTACACTCTTCACTTTGGACATCTCAATTCTCGTCTTAAGTCATTCATTTTGGTATCATTGTGTTCGCAATAGAATTCCCTACAGGAGCATGCAAATATAAAGCCCAAAAGCCCTGCGTACCATCCACAACAAGCACGGAAAGTGACAGAGAGTTACCCGCCTTGAGCGCTAATAAAGAGCAATAAAGTGGGTATTCTGTTTTCAACTTTTGTTACCTCAATTCTGGTCCTAGGACTTTCATTTGGGTATCAATGTATTTGCAATGAAATTTCCTACAAGAGTATATGCATATAATGTCCAAAGCCACAGCAAGACCGTCCCGAAAACGCCACGAAAGTTGCCGCACGGAGGACTCAATGCCGAGTCCTCGGCGGACATGCCCCTGTTTTGCGGAGGACTCAATGCTGAGTCCTCAGTACGCGAAAGTGTTAAGTTTTCAAATTTTTTGGTGCTAAAGATTGTACCGAGTTAACTCGTCCCCCTGCCAAGGTCAATTATATTTATCAAATGAATGAGTATGGTATCAATTCCTACCATTTACTCTTGAAAGTTCTAGCAACAATTCATGGAGTCTCGTTTCCAGTTGTCCTTGACTGTGGCTGTCTTTCCACAAGTTATTTTACTTGTTTCAAACGCTCGGTTTTGCAGCATATCCATTAAGTGCAACGTACAGGAAAACCCCATACCTGTATATGTAGTCCAGCCAGGGTTGAAAAGACACACACAGTCAATTGTTTTACATTACCCTCTGAAGTGGCTGTAATGCTTAAAATGACGTGTTGATACTGATTTTATCAGCAATAAATAATTCTTGTCACTTACAAGTCTTACTCTTGCTCTCCTTGCATGTCCTGATCTCTTCACTGCAACTACATTCTAAGAAAAGGTAAAAAAAGGTAATTGTTGTTAATAGAGATCTTTCAAGAAACTGGCTCCTTGGCTAAAGTAAGGTTCTCGCTCTAGAGCTCTCCCTGAGCCTCTTTGCATGTTCACCTTGTTTAAATGTTTCAATATTTGTGCGTTGTGTATTCTTAAACCCTTAGCCATTGAGAATACTGTACCATGTAACTTGTCAAACTTTAATAATAATAGCAGACAAGGTTAGTAGTGGTAAAAATTATGAAATATTCCATATAGGTTTATTATGTAATTTGATGGGGAATTTATATTATGTATGAGCATTAACATATGGAAATGTCTTCTCTTGTGAGTCATATTTTTATGGCTTGGCAAATTGCAGGATGTTTTATGGCAGAACAATGGTCTGCCTGATCTTTGCTCTTCTTCTATTGATAATGACATAAATGCCTAATAAGCAGTTAGGGATTCAAATTAGTGATATCTTCTGGTTAGTTTATTGCCGAGATTTTTTTTTACTTGTATTGGTGTGATATGGGAGAATGCTTCTGCATATCTGCTTGAAATTTTCAAGATTTACTTGAATGGTGTAATGAAAATCACCATTGTTATTGGGCTATGTTTGTAACAGTCTTGTCAGGTTCTAAAGCAATTTAAAAAACAAACTTGAAGGGAGGAGAGTTTGAACTAAATCTAGAAAACAAATGCAGTGGAACCTCGAGTGACGAGCGCGCCACTCGATGAAAATTTATTTCGATTGATGAGTTTTCGCTTGATTAACGAGAAAAGCACATGGTGCTTCCTAGCATTCCCACTGGTTCTCGCAAATTCTCAAACACCTTTGACGATGCAAATAATTTTTTTTTTTTTTTTTTTTTTAAAGATGCTAATGATGCTGGGATGCATAGGGGTGACTGCTGTAATGTTGCAAAGCACTGATTTTTGTTTTTTAGACAAAATTAGAAAAAAAATAGAAAAAATTTGGAAAAAGAACAAATGTCAAAAAGGTTCGTTCAGTGAATGTCAGGTAGGCTGCTACATTTTCTAAAAAAAAAAAAATGAAAAATAAATTGAAATATATGAAAAGAGAAAAAATGTCATAAAGGTTCGTTCACTGATTGTCAAGTAGGCAGCTCCATTTTTTGTATAAAATTTTTTTAACAAATTTGAAAAAAGGAAAATGTCATAAAGGTTCGTTCAGTGTGTGCCAGGTAGGCTGCTCCATTAATAATAAAAAATGAAAAATACAAACCAAATTGAACAAATATGAAACATGGAAAAATGTCATAATCGAGCATCCTACCTGACAAACACTGAAACGGACCTTTATAACTTTTTTTTTTTCAAATTTGTTAAATTTTTATTTTATTTTTTCATTTTTTATACAAAATGGAGCAGCATACCTGACATACACTGAATGAACATTTTTCTATACAAAAGTGGAAAACTAAAAAGAATTGAACAAATTTAAAAAAATATATAAAATGTCATAAAGGTTTGTTCAGTGGATGTCAGGTAGGCTGCTCCATTATTTAAACAATCGAATATCATATTGATGTTTTTATTGATTAATTTTATTTACATTATTTTAAATGGGGAAATTTGTTTGAAAGACGAGCTTTTCACATGACGAGCTCGGTGTTGGAATGGATTTTAAATTTGTTAATCGAGGTTCCACTATAAACATCCGTTGCAAATTTCTACAGAGCTTCCCTGATGTCACATTTGCAACTCGGTTGCAAGTTATGTCCTAGGAATTTTTGCAAAAGCCAATTACAGTATGTTCTTTTCTAAGAGGGCTCTCTCAGCAGTGCTGTGATGCTACAACCTTGGCCCCTAGACCCATGAACACCTGTTTAGGGATCAGGAACAGCGTCTGGCCTGTTCAAAGAATCCAGAAAGCTAAATGGTGTTAAAAAAAACTCGCATCGTCTTTGGGCAAATTTGAAGACCTGATATTTAAAAATAATGCATGCAATCATTACGGTGGGGAAGTTCTCGCCATATTATTCCTGCATGCCACCAGATGGCAGTCCAAGCAACCTGGGGGTCTCGGCCAATCAGCCCAAGCAACCTGGGGTCTCGGCCAATCAGCCCAAGCAACCTGGGGTCTCGGCCAACCAGCCAGCCCAAGCAACCTGGGGTCTCGGCCAACCAGCCAGCCAGCTAGCCAGCGCAAGCAACCTGGGGTCTCGGCCAACCAGCCAGCCAGCTAGCCAGCCCAAGGAACCTGGGTCTCGACCAACCAGCCAGCCAGCCAGCTAGCCAGCCCAAGCAACCTGGGGTCTCGGCCAACCAGCAAGCCTGCCAGCTAGCCCAAGCAACCTGGGGTCTCGGTAAACCAGCCAACCAGCCAACCAGCCAGCTAGCCAGCCCAAGCAACCTGGGGTCTCGGCCAACCAACCAGATAGCCAGCCCATCCACAAGCCTGGTGCATGATCCGAGACACACTGCTCTTCTTGGTACACTTTTAATTTTCAGATAAGTGGTATTGACCATTCCTGGAATGTTTAGTATCATGCTGGGCCACTGCTCTTTCATTGCTTTTATAGCTTAATGTATCTTGTGCTAACCTCCATGCATGTACCTCATGTTTACATTTTACTGTAGTTGTAAAGTCATGGTTATCTTCCAGGCTGGCCAGCTCTCGTTTCTCTTCCTTGACTGAAGTTAATGATTAACTCGTCTTAATATTTTTGGAATGTAAGCATTCTCTTTTTCTCAATTTGGCTTTAGCAAGTGTGCAACACATATGAATCTTGTAGGTTTGGAGGCATATTGTATATCCATCATGCTTTTTCCACCAATAATTGTTCTGGCTGTACATTTTGATTTAGAGAAGAGTTCAACATGGCTTAGAGATATAATATATAAAACCAATTGCATTCTTTAGATCTCTGTAGCAGTTTGCCATTATTCCTGCAAAGCTCTCTCTCCAGATATTTGTTTTAAGTTAACCTTGGGACTTCCCTCTGTCTTATCGCTAATATGAATGCATTTTCCAGGGTAAATGCATTCATAATTTTTCTTGTTGCCCTTAATGGCATCCCTCCCTCCTGTCTGGAATTTACCCTTGTGTTTTATATGGGCAACCTCACCATTTGTTGTAGTGGTGGTGACTCCTGTTTTAGTTCAGTGCTATCTCCAGCTTGTGATTGATAACCATTTGTCCTGGTCTACCAGGCATGTCCTCTGGTTTCCTCTGATGAAGACTTGTATAGGAAAAGGCATAGCACATCAGATCATTTCTTATTCTCCTGTGTTACTTTATGGCAGTCATCTTGGTTGTATAATAATTACCTAAGTAGTTACAGGATGAGAGCTATGCTCGTGGTGTCCCGTCTTCCCAGCATTGTCATATAATGCTTTGAAACTACTGACGGTTTTGGCCTCTTTCACCTTCTCGCCTAACTTGTTCCAACGGTCTACCATTGTTTGCACAAGTGAATTTTCTTGTATTTCTTTGGCAGCTTTGTTTAATTTAAATCTATGACCTCTTGTTCTTGAACAAGAGGTCATGAAGTGAAGTTCTCGATGGCTGATCTCTGTAGTGTGAAGCTTTTGATAGCTGATCTTTTGACACTTGTTTACCTTGGTGATTCTTCATGTTTTAAGGCCCTTTCCTTACTAAAGGTCTTGTCACATACCTTCTGTGGAACTGATTGATGAGCACGCACTTTTTTGTCCGTAGTACTGTAAAAGCTTGGTAATCTGAATTCCAATGACCCAAATAAATTTGCATTCAAATTCCTTACTTTTTAACCCAAATAGGAACTTGGGTTAAAAGGTTATATGCATCATTTTAGAGTAAATGGCAGGAATAGCCAGGTAAACAGAGTTGTATGAATTATATTGGTTGTGGTACAAAATATTTGCGAAGTTCCTAATTTGATGACATTCCTGGAATGAAGTTTGATTAAGTCAAATGTTTGGCCAACTTAAATAAATGTGGGCCTCATATGATTTGGATTATCAAGTGTAGGCAATACTGTCTAACCTGGGTCCAGATTCACGAAGCAGTTACGCAATCACTTACGAACCTGTACATCTTTTCTCGATCTTTGGTGGCTTTGTTTACAATTACTGTATTAAACGGTTAATGAGCTGCAAAGCACCAGGAGGCTGTTTATAACAATAACAACAGTTGATTGGGAAGTTTCATGCTTGTAAACTGTTTAATAAATGTAACCAAAGTCATCAAAGATTGAGGTAAGATGTACACGTTCGTAAGGACTTGCGTAACTGCTTCGTGAATCCTGGTCCTGGACTGTAGGTCTGTTGCCTTTTCTATTCTCAAGTCCAGAGTTTATATGTGGAAACTGATGTTCCATCCATGAATGCTCATCATGATAAATAATGCTTTCAATGCTAAACGCGGTTCCTTCAACACGTGGCATAAATGTGAATAGGTGTAATTACACAGGTAATTACTCTTATTCCCATTTGTGTTGTGCCTTACCTGCTGCACCTGTTGTGAGCCAGCTTTTTTTTTTCCTTTTGTTCTTTTACTGCCAGCATAACCTGTTTACAAGATTCTCTCTTGGTCCACCCCAGCTAAGTGTCTCCACCTCCTGTTCAACCTTGCGACCTTGGAGGGTCTGGTGAAGGTTTGTAAGGCCTTAACCTATGTGGTGAAGGCTTATAACTCTTTCTATAGTCATCAACTGCCTCTTCTATGAATATTTTCAATAACACGCTGTACTGCTTTGTGTATAGATGGCTCAGAATCTGCTGATGGCATTGACTTATGTTATTTTTCCTGATAACACTTATACTGCCATCTTCCTCCAGAGACAAGCACTTTTATGGCTTGGGTCTTTTGTTATTGTGGTCAACTCCAGCAGTGCCCTCATGGCCCTCGAGTCTTTTTAACCCTTCCCATCCTGTAAAGGTTGAAATCCAGTACTGGCTCTTCCTCTTTAGCAGATAAAAGTCCTCAGCCATATTAGTGTTTTCTCGAACGATCTCGCACATATCACTTCTAATGAGGCCATTAGTATCTACTGGTCTTCTGATAGCAACTTCCTCACTCGGATTTCTACCCTGTCATTTACACTGTACTGTAGTTCACTACCATTCAGGTGATGGTTGAGTGTTATAAATGGCTACACTGCATTTTGGCCACACACTTAACTCGTGAGCACTAAATGGAAAAAAGACCTGCATCTTATTGTCCAAACTGCATTGTCTCGGAAGAAAATAGTTTGGTACCATGAGGATTCGAACCTGCATCTGAATCCACGAAGGGTTCTCGAGGCATCAAGCCGATTCCAAATCGAGGTTTTACACAATGTGATTTCTCTCTGCATTTGTGTAAGGAAGGGACCTTTGTAATGAGCTTGTAAATATATTTTCAAAACTGCTGCCAGTTGAGCAGCCACCTCTGCACATGTGTGGTAGTATATTTTACCTGGGTGTACTGTTACTTCAAGAAGTACATAATAGTGCCAGTATATAATAACAATTCCAAGTACATTCTGTCATTACAAATCAGGAAGAAAATATAAATATTAAATGTATAAAACCAGTTCTAAACAAAACATGACAAGATGTAAAACCAGGAAAACATTGAAATGCTTGGCAGACAAGGTATGTATGATTGTAGGGTCTCAAGGTCTTGAATTACAGGCATATATGCAGGTCAACAATAAGAGGGTCTTCCTCTTTGGATCCTAGATTTCAGAATTAGTTTAAGATGTCTTGTTAACTAGAATTGCAAGACAAGGCATGACTGCTGCTAAGGTGAAAACTACTGCCACAAGATGAAATGCTACTGGAACTAGTCTCCTATTGATTTTGACTACTACCATGGTCTCCAGGGAAACAAAGTCAACCCAGACAAATTACTTGAGTGATTACGAGACAACCAAAAGGGAAATCAATAGGGAAACACCCTAGCTCTTGAATCTCGGTATTCTGTGATACATTACAATAATGGCCGACTACTATACCTTTTCTTGGTTTCTTCAACTTGTAGTTACCTCTACAGTATTACTAGTTTTCTTCGTCTCTCTTTCTGCTTTTTCTTAATGTCTGTCCTTTTCCAAAGATTTGCAGTACCTCTCCTTGACATCCAATTATGGTCTATTCTGTCCGATGTGTCTGTGTGGCTGCTCTGGTGCTACCAGTAACGTGTTCTACATGTTGATCCGCCGCAGATTCTCCAGACTATGACATGTCCGAAGTTAGGTACCAACACTGTTGAAGGTCAAGACAACGTAAGTGGAATGTTCATACATAGTTAAAGTTATGAGTCATCCTCCAAGGGGGATTTAAAATAACAGGTAGAACAAGAACTAAAATAATATATACAGCAATAAAAAGATGTAGAGCAGAAAGTTGGCAACCTAGGAAGGGTGAAGCCTAGTTTGAGATTTAGTCTTCTAGATCTTGAAATATAGGTTAAACATGGCCACTCAACAACTCTAACGGAGGATCTTCACCCTCTATATCCTCAACACTTTCATTATTACTTATATCAGCATGGGGCAAGTGTAATTCTTCCTTAGGGTAGAATAGCTTTAATTTGTTAACTTTTGTTCCATTTCATATATGAGTTATAAAGACATTTATAGGACCAGTTTTCGAAATCACCCTATAAGGTCCTTTCCGTCTATCCCGCAGGGCTTTACTGTACTCTGGTGGGTTGCCTTCAGATAATAACACAATGAAACCTTCGTGTATTTCCACTGGCTTCACATTCCTATCATAGTAATAGGCGTACTTTTCCCAAGTCTGTTTAGAAGCGTCAGCAGCTGCATGTCAAGCCATCTGCATCTTCTTTACAACTTAGGAGGGATAATCTTCCCCATATTGAATCTGATGCCTGCTATATTTATCAAGCCAGAAGTGAAATTAGAAGAATGTCTAGTGAACAACAACATAGGCTGAATGTTAATACTCCTATGGATGGCAGTGTTAATGGCCAATTGGACAAAGGGAAAACGAGACACCCAACTCATTGGGTCAGTAGTATTATACAAAATGGCCAAGGTATCCTTGATTGTATGGGTCGTACGTTCAACAAAACCATTGGCTAGGGGATTAAAAGGGATTGTTAAAGCAGAATTGGTCTATAACAGTAGTAGACATATGTGGACCATTAAATTATTTATAAATTTTGAGCCACAGTCAGTTGCCAGTACTTTGGGTGGGCCAATGACACAAATTTGTTAAGAAATACTTTGACCACTGTCTTCATTTCCTTTCTCCTAAGAGAAATAAGTGTTGTGAACCTGGACAAATAGTCCACTAATACTGATACATACCTATGCCCGGTATAACTTGTGTAGATCAATTAAGTCGGCCCCAGCAAAATCTAATGGCTCATGAATCTGGAGACGGTTGGGGGTTGGGCATCAATCTGAGTACTGTACTATGTTTCTGCCGTGACAATGCTTTCACTGCTTCACATACTTTGCTGTATGGGACAGCAGACCAAGGAAATATGTGTGCGCCAATCATTCATTCCAAGACCTATAAATGTCCGGGTGACCTGCACTTTTGGAAGTGTGCATCAATTTAAGAGCAGCATTTCTTAAAGCATCAGCAATAACTAGTTGGTACTGTACACAGATTTACTTGAAATTTCCATAATCTGGTACAACACTATCCACAACTTTGAATTCTGCAATTGGTGTATTACTGCACTTTCTTATAAGTAGGAAGATCATTACCTTCCAAATAGTCAATGACTTTTACTCATGACTGCTCCTTCACCTGAAACACTCGTAATTGATCCTCGTCTAAATTTTCTGTATTTAAATTAACACTAATCTGGGCAATGTTATAACTCAGTGTCTGGAACATGGTGAGCTGCTGCAGACTTGTAAATGATGTTAAAACTATGATCTGAATTTGTTTTCTCACTGAGACATCCTATACACTTGTGTACATTTTCAGGAAAGGAACAAAGAGGTTGGTGGTCAGTGTAAAGTGTTAAAAAATGCTCTGGAAAATATAGGGTTCAAAATACGTAACAGCCGACACAACTACTAGAGCTTCCTTATCGGTGATTAAATACCTTTGCTTTGCACATTTTAGCTTCCTACCTAAATAACCTATTGCATGGGGGCCACATTGTCCCTGATGTGGACATCAGGACATCAAACAAGCACCAACAGCAATATTATAAGTGTAACTGTGAATTTTAAGCTTTATTGAAGGCGGAACTCTCAAAACAAGGTACTGGGTTAAGATTACTTTAACTTTACTAAAGGCTTCCTCATGGTCGGGAGTCCAAACGAACTTAGTATTTTTATGAGGCAAGGTAGTCAATGGTGCAGAATTCTCAGCTAAATTAGGAAGTGCAGTCTGAAGTAACCACATGCCCCATTACATCTAAAAATATATCCTATTGAACATGGCAAAGGCCTTTCTTTGATAGGAAGATAAGTCTCATGATCTGGCCAAATTTCATCAATTACTTTGATGAAAACCAAGGAATTTAAAACTTTGAGAAGCAAAAACACATTTCTGAGCATTTAATTTGAATCTGGCCGTACTATTTTAAATACCCAAGGTGATCCTGTATGCTCTGTAAACTATATTATCATGAAAGTAAGCCAAGGCATGTTTACCAAGGACAGGACATAAAATTAAATTAACACTTCGACTGGAAAGTGGAGGGACAGTCTTAGTCCAAATGGCATTCCTTGGAATTCCAACAAATGTATACCATAAGTGAAAACGGTCATCTGCCTGTCCTCTGATTCTACAGGAATAACCGAGTATGCTGCTTTGGCATGAAGGGTAGTGTCGGTACTTAGACCGACCAAGAGTAAGCAAAGGTCGGCTCATTTCATTTATTCCTGTAACCTTAAAGTTTATAAGTACAAAATATGTATTGGATGTGACTGTAATCGCTCATGGGAGTTGATTGGTATGGATCATTATAATATAAAATAATTAGGACAGTGAGCATGAACTTTGTACAATTATCAGATAGAAACATGCTCCAGGCTTTTATTTTTTTTATAATTTATATAAATAATTAGCATACAGGAGAGCATTATATATATAATTTATTTATTTATTTATTTATTTATTTTATTTAGTTAAGCACTCCTCTTGGTTTTTGTGAAACTGTGTGACTATCAAGTTTTGTCAAGGGAAGTTTCTATGGGTGAATGTGGTCAGCAGATTATAAGTACATTACTACCATACTTTCAGATATCCTCTCCTTGCACTGAATGATGTATAATGTGGTGCACACATGTTGTGTGTGAGGCAGCTGTAGATTACTTAGGGTATGTCATATCATAAGATTGTAGTAACTATTGCCTAGTCACCGATATATTCTTTTGGCAAATTTTGTGAAACTGGCATACCTCTTTCATGTAGTTAGGTGAACAGTTTAATTTGTATAGTAATTATTTTGGAGGGATTATCCTGGCAGTGTTCTTGTTCAAAGAACAATGCTGTTGACTGTGATATTTCTGTTGACTGATAATGTTCTTCACAAACCTGTTTCATAAATTTTTCTAGTATAACTGAGCATTTCGATATGAGCCAAACTCTTAAATTTTGCATACAGATGTATTAAGTCTGTTCATTTGCCATCGAATGGCATAGCTGAGAAACAAAGGAAAATTTGCAGGTAGGGAATTAAATATTGCCCAAATAATTGGTTCATAAAGTTACATGTTGAGAGATTTAGTGTTACAGAGTTTGGTAATTTACAACACAAGAACTTAAAATATTCAAACCTACACTCATGATTGCAGATTTAATGATGCATCAAGGTCCAGTATCCATGCCAGTGACTGCAGCAGGAAATATGCCCACTAATGCACAGGTATGTTGATTTAGTGAGCTTATAACTTAAGTACTGTGTGCTTTAACAATATTGGGACGATATAAATATTACAGTAACCTGATGGATTCTTGGCCACACTCAGGTGGGATCTTAGCTCTTTGGGTGCAACACCATTGCTGGCCCTCAGTTCAATGTTATATTGGCTATGGTAAATAAATGGTTTATAGTTGATCAGATTCTTATACCATCATGGAGATCCTGACAATGCAGCTGCTGAATTATGGTTACTGTGTGCCTTCTGTATCATACGATGGGAGACCAGGAGCTGAATTACATCGAACTCCAAATTATTATAGGGGCCTCCCATGACTAGTGGGAGTCACCATTGGAAGGATATTGGCAACATCAGTATTCAAATATTGACATAAAACATGAATTATCAATTGATCCCATTTTACTAGATGTTCAACACATGACGATGACCTCACACAGAGTGTTAAGTTTCCTATCCGTCTTCTGTCATGAATACAAATACACGAGTCCTTTACTTACAAACATTCGACTGGCAAACACTCAATCTTATGAATGGCCTCTAAAGTCCCTGTTTTACATCTGTATTTGCTATGCAAACTAGCTCTGTTGTCCCCAGTAATGCCAAGTGTTTTTTTTGTTTTTTTTTAAATCTGCATGACTGAAGGTGGTATTTGGCTGACCTGTGTTGTCACAGTGGGCAGTATACCTGTGCCCAATGTTGTTCCACTATGCAGTCTGTGGACTATTTCAAATGTTAAACAAGAAAACTAATATTAATAGTAGCAAATTAGAAGAAAAATTGTTGTGATGTAGCAAGGAAGAGGCCACCCATTGCAATTGAAAAAAACGTACGTAATCAACTACTGAGAAAGGAGAAACACCAACACAGTTCACACATGTTAAGTGGCTGGGATGTGACAGTAAATTGCAATTATGGTGAAACTGCTTTACTTTCAAGTTCTGCTGGTAAATATCAATTGTGTGACAGGTTGAATTTTAGATTTTGCACAATAAACTTAGTCCATAGAGCATATGGAAGAGAGCATGAATTGCATTTTCTTTAAAAAACATTAAAATACCAGTAATTAAAAAAAATGCATTATCAATCTAGCTCATAACTATGCACAGTGCAAGGGTTAATGAATGTTTAAGTCTTGGTTCTGTTTTACATTTATCTGCCATCTCCTCCTCAAAATTGTTCTGCCTCTCCTCTCACTTGGGTCCTAGCTCAGGGAGTAGTAGAACCCCATAAACCCTCTCCAGGTATGCATACCTGAAGTAGTATGATGTATGTATGTATATACTTCTTGCTTATTTGTATTGCTGGTATGTTTTAGGGTTTGGCCTCTTCCTATAATAATTAAATTTTTTTCTCTCTTGTTCTTGTGGGCAGTTTTACATCTTGATACATGAGACTCCATGATGAGGTTTACAAAATTGACTGGTCCAAAAGTACAGCACTCTGTTCTTACATTGTAGGCTTCCCAGTCTAGCAATTCCAAATTAAAGCTGCCAATCATCAACAATTGTGATTTATCGTTGTCTGCTTTTACAATAAACTCTCATGATCATTATATGGTCCTCTCTTTTGTCATCTAGTTCTTTTGTCTGTGTTACTTGCTGTTGGACTGTAGGTAATGATGATTATCAGTTTATTCTTCTGATTGCAGATTTCCAGCACCATTATTAACTTCACGAGGGTTGTCAAGTATTAATTCTCGTCTTTAACCACCATGCTGCGCGGAGTTTGTGAATTTTCCCGGTGTGCATAAAATAAAGTGTTCCCAAAAAATTCTTTTTTCTTTGTAAAATGATAAATTCCCTTCCCTGAACGTGTCTATGTAAAAATAAATACCAAATTCCACTTACTTTGGCTGTGGGGACGTGGACAAGGTGCGCTGTGACGTCATCAGGGCCTGGTTGCCCGTACATGAATCGCCCAGACACGGTCACGCGAGCCATTCAAGCACCGGGTTTTGCCACAAATATTTTTTCAATTATTTGTTTTATGTATTTCCAATGCGGTTTTATTTTTTTTTTTTTATCGTATATGATGCATATTTGTGTCCTNCATTATTAATAGGTATATTACAGCAAAATTTTAACTCTACAAAATAACTACAATATAAACTGATACATATTAATTATACTGGTGAAGTTGCATGTCTTAAGTACTAAAATTGGGCGAGTGGGTAGCACAAGATAGTGAGAATTTTGAATCACAAGATAGGAAACTATGAGGATCAAAATAGGTACTTTTTAGTTTTAATTTTGTATAAAGCATAGGTTGGACAACTTTTTAATTAATTGAGAGTTCCATAGACCAGGGCCTTTTATTTGTATCGAGTGTTTGCAGATTTAGTCTGACTCGGGGATATCGGATTTATTTCTGGAGTGGTGCTCAATGGTTCTTATTACAGGTATATCTACCAAATTTGAGTTTCAGATCAGGATTAGAATTTAGGAATAACTGTTTGTCAGCTATACATTATTGCCTCTTATGAACTGGAGATACTCCTGCTTTTATTTTAAGAATACAGTATCAGGAAAAGTATGACTTGAGATTTATTGAACAGCAGAGCTATTGGCAGCATACGAATATGAATGGCACTTTTATATACCATAGTTAGTATTTAACTAATGTTCCCAGCATTGGTTTTAAGAGTGAATTAGTGATACAATGTTTGCCAGGCTGACTGGTGTAAGGAGAAGTGTTAGAATAGCTGCTGGTGAAATATGTAGCAACATGTATCTGGGTCTCTGGGATCTTTCTGGCAAGGTTAGCACCAACTGATGAAAAGAAGCTATTGTATTCAGTTGCCATTTCTAAGTGTGTTGCAAGTGCGTAACCATCCTTGGAGGATTTTATCCGCTTATGTGATTGTTATTTAGATCCTAGGATGTTAGAGATGGTTTTCCATGTCCTTTTCATGTTACCTTTTGCATCTTTGAATCTACTCTCAAAATCTAAAGTTTAGCTCTTCTTATTTGTCTGGTAAGCATTGAGTATCTTGACTAGTTATTTTGCAGCTAGGGCCAATCCTATGTTTTTTCCATATTCATGTTTCTTTTAATTGCTTTAAGTATGCTACTTGTGATGCAGGAGTTGTTTATCTTTTGCCAGTTACATGCTTGGTGAAGAGAGGATGGTGTGTGTTGTAGAGGATTGGAGTTTCAGAGAGGATGTCAACTAATGAATTTATTTCCCAAGTATTATTGAATTCAGATTCTCTGTTTATTGTGAAGTGCATTTATGAGCTTGCCCATTACTGTTTAGCTGTGTAGTCTGAAGGTGAATTTTTTGATATTCAATAGTGTTATGTATGTACATACAGTATGCTATGACTATGGCAGGATAGTGATCCATTGTTCCATCAGAGATTATATCAGAGGAAAGGGTCCTGATGAAAGGACCAGAGGAAAGGCTAACAAACCATATGTTAGCCCACATTTGGTCCAAGGTTGTAGCGGATGTTCGAGTGATTTGGGTGGGCTTGGTGATTATGTGGATAAGCATACAGGAGTTCATGCTATTTAGGAAGTTCAGTACTTGGAGGCTATTCTGTTGACAAAGGTCAATGTTGAAGTCACCTCCCAAGATGATGTGATTTTACTAGAGTTTGTTGTTTATGATTTTAATCCTTAGGATTACCTAAGAATGATGTATTAGTATTAGGAAATTTATAAACAGCTCTAATAGTTATAGAGGATTGAAGAGATTTGACCGAGAATTGAGCAAAACTATATTCACAGACGTCATCTATCGCTAATGACATTTGTGCAAGTGAAGAATACTTTATAATAGTTGATCCACATTTTTTATCTGGCCTACAGTTTGAATGGCTTTATAACTGGCAATTTTATATAATATTGGTATTGTCTTTACTTAGCCATGTTTCTGTTAAAATAATGAACGATAGTTTAGTACCTAGTGCTTCTAGTGGTGTATTTACATCAGAATGTTTATCAAGTAATCTGACATTTAGGCTACATACTGATAGGCTATTTTTTGTTAGTACTTTTTTTGGGGGGCATGGTTTGCTGTGTAGTAACTGCAGTGGTGATGATCAGTGTGCTGTTTATTGTAGATATGCGACAGCAGATGTTAGTTCAGGGTCAATGTCGGTTAACATGCAGTGAGAATGGAGAAGACTGTTTAAGGATATTCAGATTAGAATATGAGGAAGGAGTGTGACAAAAGGGTGAAAATTGGACATTTATCTACAATATTAAAGAAATATTGTTGGATACAAAGTACAGTATTGTACTTAAACGGAAAAATACGGCAATATAAAAACGAGACAGCTTGACAGCTAATATTACTGAGTGAATATATATAACTCCTGGGTTTTTTAATTATACAAGTAAAAATGGTTAAATATAATTAAAACATGGATCACAACAAAGTGAAATCAATTGTTAATTGTAATTTCAAGAATAGATGACGAGATTCAAATTGTTAAGTTACTCGGATACAGGAGTTGAATACAACATAAAGTACATAATGAATAACAGAAGAGCAACAGCCACTAGTACTGTATAACAAGAGCAACAGCCCCAGTACCAGGAGAGCAACAGCCGCCAGCAACAGTACCAGGAAAGCAACAGCCGCCAGCAAGAGTACCAGGAGAGCAACAGCCCCCCAGTACCAGTACCAGGAGAGCAACAGCCACCCAGTACCAGTACCAGGAGAGCAACAGCCACCAGCAAGAGTACCAGGAGAGCAACAGCCCCCCAGTACAGTACCAGGAGAGCAACAGCCCCCCAGTACCAGGAGAGCAACAGCCCCAGTACCAGGAGAGCAACAGCCCCAGTACCAGGAGAGCAACAACCCCCAGTACCAGGAGAGCAACAGCCCCAGTACCAGGAGAGCAACAGCCCCCAGTACCAGTACCAGGAGAGCAACAGCCCCCCAGTACCAGTACCAGGAGAGCAACAACCACCAGTACCAGTACCAGGAGAGCAACAGCCCCCAGTACCAGTACCAAGAGAGCAACAGGCCCCAGTACCAGGAGAGCAACAGCCACCCAGTACCAGGAGAGCAACAGCCACCCAGTACCAGTACCAGGAGAGCAACAGCCGCCAGTACCAATACCAGGAGAGCAACAGCCCCCAGTACCAGTACCAGGAGACCAACAGCCCCCAGTACCAGTAGACCAACAGCCCCCCAGTACCAGTAGACCAACAGCCCCCCAGTACCAGTACCAGGAGAGCAACAGCCACCCAGTACCAGTACCAGGAGAGCAACAGCCACCCAGTACCAGTACCAGGAGACCAACAGCCCCCCAGTACCAGTACCAGGAGAGCAACAGCCCCAGTACCAGTACCAGGAGAGCAACAGCCACCCAGTACCAGTACCAGGAGAGCAACAGCCACCCAGTACCAGTACCAGGAGAGCAACAGCCACCCAGTACTAGTACCAGGAGAGCAACAGCCACCAGTACTAGTACCAGGAGAGCAACAGCCACCCAGTACCAGTACCAGGAGAGCAACAGCCACCCAGTACCAGGAGAGCAACAGCACCCAGTACCAGTACCAGGAGACCAACAGCCCCCCAGTACCAGTACCAGGAGAGCAACAGCCACCAGTACCAGTACCAGGAGAGCAACAGCCACCCAGTACCAGTACCAGGAGAGCAACAGCCACCAGTACCAGTACCAGGAGAGCAACAGCCACCCAGTACCAGTACCAGGAGACCAACAGCCACCCAGTACCAGTACCAGGAGAGCAACAGCCACCCAGTACCAGTACCAGGAGACCAACAGCCACCCAGTACCAGTACCAGGAGACCAACAGCCACCCAGTACCAGTACCAGGAGAGCAACAGCCACCCAGTACCAGTACCAGGAGAGCAACAGCCCCCAGTACCAGTACCAGGAGACCAACAGCCCCCCAGTACCAGTACCAGGAGAGCAACAGCCACCCAGTACCAGTACCAGGAGAGCAACAGCCACCCAGTACCAGTACCAGGAGAGCAACAGCCCCCAGTACCAGTACCAGGAGACCAACAGCCCCCAGTACCAGTACCAGGAGAGCAACAGCCACCCAGTACCAGGAGAGCAACAGCCACCCAGTACCAGTACCAGGAGAGCAACAGCCCCCAGTACCAGTACCAGGAGAGCAACAGCCACCCAGTACCAGTACCAGGAGAGCAACAGCCCCCCAGTACCAGTACCAGGAGAGCAACAGCCCCCAGTACCAGTACCAGGAGAGCAACAGCCACCCAGTACCAGGAGAGCAACAGCCACCCAGTACCAGTACCAGGAGAGCAACAGCCACCCAGTACCAGTACCAGGAGAGCAACAGCCACCCAGTACCAGTACCAGGAGAGCAACAGCCACCCAGCACCAGTACCAGGAGAGCAACAGCCACCCAGTACCAGTACCAGGAGAGCAACAGCCACCAGTCCTCACAGCTGGGCGCCTCTCACCCACTTTACCTCCGCCATTTTTGTTGGCCGCCGCCTCAGAGCGGCCAAGGTGAGGCCTCTCGGGCCCTGGCTGGCCCTGGCTGGCATCCCCGCAGCCCAGGGAGCCACGCCACAAGCCGCCCAGCTGACAAGGACAACAAAACTGGACAGATAATAAAAGAGAATCGATTATTTGACCTTCATTTGTTCACCACTGACGAAACACAAGACTAACGGCGCCTCCCCCCGCCCTCAACCCATATTTACCCCTTTTCCCGGGGCTGTTATTTGCCTTTGGGGCAGTCACACCGACGCATTACTCACCCACGGAGGTGCGGGACGCGGGAGCGAGGCCGGCACGGCGACTTAGAGGGAGAAATAACTCGCAGGAGAGGGAGATATGGCCGACGCACAAGACATGTCGCGGAGGTGGAAACAGAGAATCGCGCATGACGTCACGCCGCTCGCACGCCGCGGGAAATTTGAAATTTACTTTGACTGCCGCTAGTTGCTATCCTTCCTCCGTCCTCATCTGTTATCCTGATATCACTTGGCGACGATGCTTTTCAGTTTCTACTTTCTCAAGTTGTGTCTAAGGGGTTTATTTCAGTGGTAATAACAGTCCGTATTGGTTGAGAGCGGTATCAGTTCAATTGGGACTAAGGTCAAAGATTTATTTTAGTATTTTAAAGCTGACTGAATATTAAAAAATAACGCATATGAATCCTGTTTAAAATAGATAATTCGTCTCGAATGGAGAAGAATTAAATGCGATTTAATGCAAGTATGTAAGATCATTAAATTAAGGCCATAACAATCTTAACCCAAATATGCTTTAATTTTGTATTTAATATCACTTGGAAAGTGCCTGTAAAATTAAAGCCAAAAGCTTTAAGTTAAATACAAGAACATGAGTACAAAGGAAACTGCAGAAGGTTTATTATTCCAAGCGAGACAACTCTGCTTTATACCCAAATAAACTCACTGATATCAAACCCGCCAATTAATAATAATATTTTTAAATGGCAGACAGCTACAGTAAGTTATAGTTTCGTGTTATATTTTGTGCTTACATATTTAGCGCCCTGTCAGCAGCTGCATGATATACCCTTTCGTCCATTTGAATACTTCATTCATGTTCCCCTTACTCATTGTCTTTTTGGAGAACGTAAATTAAGAGTTCCTAATCTCACTTCGTATAGAAAGATTCTAATTCCTGGAAATAATATTGCCATCCTTCTCTATACACGTCCCAGTGAATGTATGGGCCTTCTGCACTACGTGCCCCAAATTTAACTGCATAATCTAAATGAGGCCTAATAAGGGCACCCACTTACCTGCCCACTTCCTTCTAAATATATGAAAGGCCAATGTCCAAACACCTTTACTTCTATCTAGCAGAAAATAATATACTTAGAACATAAGAACATAAGAACAAAGGTAACTGCAGAAGGCCTATTGGCCCATACGAGGCAGCTCCTATTTATAACCACCTAATCCCACTCATATACATGTCCAACCCTCGCTTGAAACACTCGAGGGACNAACTGTCATGTCCAGTCCTACTCGATATGAGAGGTTGTTTACATAAATTGGGAACAGTAACGTTCAGATACCAAACCCTGTAGGACCCCCCACTTCTCACTACTCCACCTCCAACACAAACCAGGATTTTACAACAATTTCCCCATGCACCCGGGCTCTATCAACAAGCTGACCTGTTCATTTAATATGTCACGCTATTGGGAGTTCTAAGGGCGAAGAGGTAGAACAGCTTGTTGACAGAGCCCGGGTGCATGGAGGAATTGTGTAAAACCCTGGATGCAATTCTTTTTGACCATGGTGTGGCGCAATCGCCTAAGGTGCGTCTGGGATTATCTTGGATTAGTTTTGAACCCTCATCACGGCCCTTGTGATTTTGTTTATTTGATATATCACGCTATTGTGATTTCTGTGTGTACCATACTGTTATGTTATGTAATGGTTAGGGAAACCTATATCATCTGCCTCTTTTCTCCTCGTTCATATCTCTTCTCTTCCTTCCCTCTCCCATTCCCTTTCTTTCCTTGCTCTCCGCCCCATGTCTTCAGATGTCTCAGGTTATGACCGAACGAGAGCTATTGGGTTGTTTGACAGTGGGTCAGCTTGTGTGGTTTTCAGTAACCTTCAGCCCACTCACCCATTTTCCCTCCCTGGAAGTCAGTATTTGACCTCCAGGCCAACCTCTCGCCGACTTCCATACCTCGCTAGAGGCCAGTTTTGGGACCTCCAGACCTCTTACCCCCCCCCCCTTCCCTCTCCTTGTTCCCAGGTTTTGACAGCTGATTGATTGTCCCATGTCATCAGACAGTTTCCAGTACTTTAGGATTTTGTGGAAAAGTTACACCCCTGGCAGACCTAGTTTTTTGATTGGCATATGGAGTGGCAAGAAAGCGTGGCATTGTGATGATTGGCTCTCCTGTGGCTTAGTCACACCCACTGGCAGACCTATTGTTCCTGGGGGTGGGGGGGGTTACAGAGTTTCATACCAGTCTGGGCATAATCTTAAGTTAAATTCTTTAGTGTTGGACCTGGTGAGAAGGGGTGTGATCACCCCAGGTGGGAAGAGGTAGCAACCTTACGGCTGGATTAAGGTTGCAGACTAAGTATTGTACTCGAGTAATGTATTTGGTTCATTAAAACCATTTGCCTCTATGATAGGATGTTTTTTAGAATGATTTCATTGATTCTGATTAATAAACTGTTATTAAATGTTATGTGGTATTCAGTTAATGTTTCCCTTTTTATTAATTATTTGAGTATAATATCTTGAGCTGGCTTGTGTTGGAGTTGTCAAGTGATTCTCTAAGTATCTAAATAGCATTTATATTTATAAAGAATTATCATTAATAACCATAGTCAATTAATGTAATTATCAAGATTACCTGCTTGCTTGATGGGGTTCTGGGAGTTCTTCTACTCCCCAAGCCCGGCGTAAAGCCATGCTTGATTTGTGAAAGCTTGGTCCACCAGGCTGTTTGCTTGGAGTGGCCCACAAGCCCACATATCCACCACAGCTCTTTTAGTCTGGCACTCCTTGGAGAAAATTATTTAGTTTCTCTCGAAGATGTCCATTGTTGTTTTGGCAATATTTCTTGTACTCGCTAGGAGGATGTTGAACACCCATGGACCTCTGATGATTATACAGTGTTCTCTGATTGTGTCTATGGCACCCCTGCTCTTCACTGGTTCTATTCTGCATTTTCTTCCATATCGTTCACTCCAGTATGTTATTTTACTGTGTAGATTTGGTACCTGGCCCTCCAATATTTTCAACGTGTATATTATTTGATATCTCCCGTCTTCTTTCTAGCAAGTACATTTGGAGAGCTTTGAGATAATCCCAATAATTTAGGTGCTTTATTGCATCTGCGCATGCCGTATATGTTCTCTGTACACCCTCTATTTCAGCAATCTCTCCTTCTCTGAAGGGAAAAGTGAGTACTGAGCAGTACTCAAGATGGAACAGCATAGTGATTTGAATAGTACAACCATTGTGATGGGATCCCTGAATTTGAAAGTTCTCATAATCCATCCTATCATTTTTCTGGCTGATGCAATATTTGCTTGGTTATGTTCCTAAACATTAGGTCGTCGGGCATCATTATTCCCAAATCCTTAATATGTTGCTTTTCTACTTTGGGAGATTTGATTGTGTTTTGTACCCTGTATCATGTTTAAGATTCTCACTTTTACTATACCTGAGTACTTGGAATACAGTATATCACTGTTAAACATTGTGTTATTTTCTGCTGCCCAGTCAAAAACTTTATTAATTTTTCAGTGTCTTCAACAGAGTAATTTTCATGCTGATTTTTGTGTCATCTGCAAAGGAAGACATGAAGTTGTGACTTGTATTTTTATTTATATCTGATATGAGAATAAGGAAAGCAATGGTGCATGGACTGTACCCTGAGGTATAGAGCTTTTAACTGCACTTGGACTCTATTTGATTTACTATTACTCTGTGTTCTGTTTGACAGGAAGTTGAGTATCCACCGTCCTACTTTACCAGTTATTCGCATTGACCTCATTTTTGTGTGCTATCACACCATGGTCACATTTGTCGAATGCCTTTGAAATGTCCGAGTATACGACATCTGCATTTTTCTTTTCTTCTAGGGCTTCTGTAATTTTGTCATAGTGATTGAGTAACTGTGACAGACAGGATCTTCCCGCTCTAAATCCATGTTGTCCTGGGTTGTGTAGCTCATTATTTTCCATAAAACTAGAAATTTGATTCCTAATCGCTCTCAAAGTCCACTTGGGCTGAACTGTAGAGCGATGGTCTCGCTTCATGCAGGTCGGTGTTCAATCCCGACCATCCAAGGGGGTTGGGCACCATTCCTCCCCCCCATCCCCATCCTATCCCAAATCCTTATCCTGGCCCCTTCAAAGTGCTATATAGTCGTAATGGCTTGGCACATTCTTCTGATGGTTCTCTTTCCTTTCTAATCACACTTTCAAAAACTTTTATTGTGTGTGATGTTAGTGTAACTGGTCTATAATTTTTTGCCAATGCTTTACTACCCCCATTGTGCAAAGGAGCTATATCTGCAGATTTAAGTGCTGCTGGTATCTCCCCTATATCCAAGCTCTTTCTCCATATTACACTGAGCGCTCGCACTACTGGTACTTTACATTTCTTTTATGAATATGTATTGAATTCCACGAGTCGGGACCAGGGGCTGAGTGCATGGGCATGTTATCAATTTATCTTTCATAGTCTTCCGAGTTCATGTTAATATCCGTTATATTATCTGCAGGTTGGATGTCATTTATAAAGCAGCTGTCTGGCTCTTCATCTTTCATGTTGTTTATTGGTGTGCTAAACATAGCCTCATACTGGCTTCTTAGAATTTCACTAATTTCTTTGTTGTCCTCTGTGTACTGTATGTACTTTTGATTGTAATTATAAGTCCAATACTGGCGGAGGTTTTTTATTTTTATTTTGCATATGTGAAAAAATATTTTGTATTTTTCTTTATCTCTTGTATAGCTTTCTGTTCCAATTCCATTTCCTCAGACTCGTATCATCACCTCAGTGTTTGCTCTATTTCTTCTATCTCCCTGTTTAGGTTTATTTTCCATTCTTGTGATAATTGTGTCTGCTTAAGCATTTCCATTATTATTTTCCTTCTGTACAGTCATCTGTGTTCTCTTTCTAGAGTGGACCTCTTTCTGACCCTCCTCATAGGCACGTGCTTCAAGCAGATCTTGTATGCTTCAGCTGTCATTTTAGTTATCTCATGTGTGGGAGTTTTGTTCCTTAAGACAGTCTCCCATTGAATGTTTGCAAAGTCTATATGGATTTTTTCCCCAGTCACTTCCTCTTATTGTTTGAAATTGAATTGATTGAATAACCCTTCTCGCTTGTTGATTCACTTGAACCTTCTACTATTATTAATGTTAGTTTGCACTTCAGTGCGCTTGTGGTCTGAGTATGTAGTATCTGAGATTGTAATGTCTCTGATTAGTTCATCATTGTTTGTGAAGATCAGGTGTGGTGTTTTTGTTCCGAGTTGGTTCTGTAATTTGTTGGTTGAGTGAGAATTTGTCACAATCTCAGCAGTTCTCTGACTGCAGTTGATTATTTCCAGGTTGGTTTCCTGCTATGATATTATTTGCCATTCTCCATCTTAAACTGGATAGATTGAGGTCTCCAACACCAGGCTCTCTCAATTCATTATTGCCTACCTAACTACCTAATTAGCCTAATTACTTACTATAACCGAGTGGTGGCAGCATCAGTTAACATCATTTAGTAGCCTTATAATTATCCTTTGGCTAGTTAATATTTAAGAGTTTGTGGACACTTGGTTCTCCCACATCCTCTATTTCTATATATCTGCCGAGTTTCCTGTGCACAATGATGTGTGGAATATCAATTGAAGTGGAATGCTTAGTTCAGTTGCACATTCTCTCAGCACCCAAGGGACACACTCAATCTGGTCCAACAGCTTTATTTCTTCCTAGCGCCCATGAGTAAATTTTTCCGCTTTGTCTCGCCTTCTATGCCCTCTATGGTGTTTTCTAGAATTGGTGTTGTCTGATTCTCTGAATCTCATTTTGCACAAATACACTTTGGAACTGTCCATTTAATGTTTCACACATTTCTTTTTCCATTTTCTGTGAACCTGTTCCCCATTCTTAATCTCCAGATTTTATCCTTTACATGCAGCTTGCTTTTAATGAATTTATAGAAAAGGCTATTTTACAAATATCTCTTACATTTGTCCGCTACACCTTTCTCAAAGTTCCTTTCTGCCTCTCTCCTCACTGCTGTGTATTTGTTTCTTGCTTGCTTGTAGTGCTGTATGCTTGAGGGTTAGGCCTCTTCCTATATTGTACTCATTTTCTTGTTTGTGTGTGGTGGTTCATTTTTTATAGCTTTGCTTGCCATTCATTAAATAATCTCTTTTTCAATGATTGGCAAAATGCATCTTGTTTTACATTAGATATATTTTTTTGGATAAAATAATCCGTTTCATCAGTAGTGAATGATTGCATAGTGTTGCTCAGCATGTAGGCTGTTGCCATATATTATTCTATGTTTTATTATAGTCAGAATACTCGTCAACATTGCTGTAGTAGGTTACTTATCTAATCGGATATGAGAGAACACATGTGAACCCTTATCAGTGAACTTTATTTTGTACACTTCACAAAAATGTAAATTCTCTTTTTTTTTTTTACATGTTTTGTAAATAATTTTGTGACCAGCTTATTCAAACAAAATTTTATTACTTGTTGGGAATGAATAAAAAATATATCAAATAGGCATAATAAATTAAAATTGACTATTATCTGATTAAGTTTATAGTTATTTGCAGCTACATTGTTTCTTTTGTAATTCTTCATCTTCTCTTGAAGCAACCTGTCTTCTAGAGACAGGTTGCTTCATCACATCACATTTTGACATCAAATGCCCTAACAGAAAATATGATGCACTATATATTATAATGGGTAACAAACATTCACATTTTCACTGCTTGGGTTACTGAGCTAGGATAGGTTTAGATGTTTTAGTACACAATTTTCTTTCCATTGTGGCAACTGGAGAGGGCAGGCTGATTGAAGAACCTTTTGGGAAGAAGGTCATACAAAAATTTAGAAGCCCCCCCCCAAAAAAAAAGGCAAGCAATGATGAAAAGGCACAACAATGGAAAAAATAAAATTGAGAAACAGCATTTATACTGAAGGTGATATTAATATGGGCTATGGAGAGTGTAGCAGACAGCTAAGATGGTGGTGCAGATTGCATGTTGTCAAAGAGGAGAATCCTGAAGTAGTAGTAGAAGGGTCACTTTCTGTGCTGCTATATAGTAGTACCGTATTATGGTATTGTACTTGTAATAACTTTTAAGGCCCGCTTAATTTTCATCCATATACAGTAACCGAAAAATATATTTGATAAATGGTATCTTCTATTCCTCCTCCTCGTCTGCACAAGGGTTTTGTTGCTGGAAAAATCATGCACTGAATGTGCTAAATTTTATGTGAAAACAAAAAATAAGATTTTGGTTCCAGAAACTTAAAACTTCCACTTCTCAATAAAATGTTACCATGTTTAATAAATACCTTGCATGCATTAAAGCTGCTGGATGTAGGAATGTAATCCCAAATCCATTAATGCAAGATGTTTGTGAGACGTCAAAAGGAAAAATGTGGTTCAGTGTGACAACTGGGAGAAGAGCAAGAAAACCCAATGTATTATTTAATATTGGCATAGCATATCGTGATAATGTTTACAGTAGACTAGGCAAATGCGGCTGTGTAAGAGGGCATTGGCATACACAGTAATGCTTAAATGGATTTGGTAAAATGCTTTGGTTAAATTGAATTTGCAATAAGAAGTGCCAATTTCAGAAGCGAGTGAGGCCGAGGCAGGTCCTAAAACACGAGGGGGAAGCCACCAGTTTCCCAAAGCGACAGGTTGGCAGGAAAAAGAGTGGGAGAGCCAAGTTCCCAATGCTGTGTGTATGCAAGCCAGGTTCTAACAGTTACAGTTGAGGGAAAGCCAAGCTTGGTCAGCAAAGTTAAGTAGAGCAAGCCAGGTCCCCAAGGCTAGAGGCAGGGGGTGACAAACCAAACATCCCCAAAGCAATGGGTAGTGAGGAGCTTGAGCCTAACCGATCCCAGAGCTACAAGTGGGAAGTGGTAAGCCAGTTCCCCAATGCCACAGGTGGGGGAAAGGTGAGCCAAGACAGATCCCTGAAGTTATGGGTAGGGTGGCGCTTATAGGAAACCATGGGATACATAAATTAAAAGGGAATAACTAAAAAAATAATATTATAGAAAACAAATATGATTAAGAACTTCCAATACTACATTTTAATGTTCAGAGTCTTTCTGAACATATTATAATGTACATTGACATCAAGGCTATTAAATATATAAAAGCCTTTTGTGTAAATTTCTTGTTTTTGCCAGTGGCAAGTAGCACTTATGAAATATCAGTAGTTTTACAAATACAGTACTGATAGTCATAATACAGTATTAACAAATAATTGTATTCTACACAAATTTACGTATCTGATCACTAATGCGTATCTTTTTATTAGGACCCCAGATGCAAGAGTTAGCACAGTCAAAATTTATTATGAACAGTTTCCCGAAGTTATGGGCATGCTGTGGAAGCGCATGCTGCAAGAAAATCGAGCAGCTTGGCGACGCACTTACAAGTCTCTACTGCTTCTCAATTACCTAGTTCGTAATGGCTCTGAGAGGGTAGTCACATCTGCTCGAGAACATATTTATGATCTAAGGACACTAGAAAACTTTAAGTACATAGATGAGCATGGCAAAGATCAAGGATTGAACATTAGGTGAGTCTGGAGGTAATATTGTAGCATTGTAGAAGTTTAACATGGTGCTTCCATTTGTCATTAATTTATTTTTGGTTTGTTCCATAAAGTACGTGTTAAGCCCCATAGAATGAGGTGGTAGTATGGAAGGTGGTTCTGACCTGCTCTAATTTTTGCTGCAGATCCTAGCTTAACCCTTCCACTGCATGACACAGCCAGGGGGTTGACCTTGCTAGTTACTGCCCAACACAGTTGGGGAAATTTTAAAGTATCACACAAGATTTTAAATCCTGGCTGTCAAATCCAGCAGTGGGTGTTAGCTGGGGGTTAAATTCATTCAAATGCCTTCCCTCTTCTTAACATTTAATGCACAAATTGAATATGATCAACCACTTCCAGCACTTCACCATTTAGCTTTATCTTGAACAGAATTTCTTTCCCTTCACTTCCATAACTTTACTTTTACCCACATTAATTTAAGGTAAAATTTTTAATTTGTTTACGTAAATCTCGGCATACATTTTATTGTATGTAATCCTCCTGTATGTTGTCTTTATATACATACTAGGTTCATACCCTTCTTGACACACTTACTTTGACATTCCTCATAATTTTGTACATGTATGTAACATACTTGGGGGGGGGGTAAGGAGGCTACCTAACTTTACTTATTCCTCCTTTTTTTCCATCTTTCCCCTCACCAACTTCTTCCTCTCACTCCTCTCCCACCCTCTACATCTGTCTCCCCCTGCTCTCCCCCACTCAAACCTCTTAACTGTTCTCCATTCCACTTTCTCCCAGTCTTCTCCTCCCCCTCTCTCCTTCCCTTCTCAAATACTGTATTCCCCTTCTCCTTCTTTCTCTGTGTCTGTTGCCTGTTTTTCTGTTTCTTTTCCTGTCTATCTTTGCCTGGTTGACACACTCCACTCTGCAGGTATCTCTGTATCTATCTTTTCAGTATCTGTCTTTCAAAAAATATAAGATCCTCCCACTGGCATATGGGGGTCTACTTGTGAGAGATGCCTGGTGGTGAGAAATAATAAAAAATATGATAGTTACCCGTAACAGTTAGGGGTAACTATTAGGTACGGCTATTATAGAAAGAAAGAAAGCAAGCAATAAATGTATATTATATACATTGGCCTTATATATGTACTGTAATATTATATACTGTGTGTGTGTGTAAGTAATTACAGTACCTCAGTGTAGTTACAGGATGAGAGCTACGCTCGTGGTGTCCTGTCTACCCAGCACTCTGTCATATAATGCTTTGAAGCTACTGACGGTTTTGGCCTCCACCACCTTATCACTTGACTTGTTCCAACTGTCTACCACTCTGTTTGTGAAAGTGAATTTTCTTGTATTTCTTCATCATCTTTGTTTAGTTAGATTAAATCTATGACTTCTTGTTCTTGAAGTTCCAGGTCTCAGGAAATCTTCCCTATCGATTTTATCAATTCCTGTTACTATTTTGTATGTAGTGATCATATCACCTCTTTTTCTTGTGTTCTAGTCTTGGCATATTTGCCTCTAACCTCTCCTTGTAGCTCTTGCCCTTCAGTTCTGGGAGCCACTTAATAGCATGTCTTTGCACCTTTTCCAGTTTGTTGATGTGCTTCTTAAGATATGGGCACCAAACAACCGCTGCATATTCTAGCTTTGGCCTAACAAAAGTCGTGAACAATTTCTTTAGTATATCGCCATCCATGTATTTAAAAGCAATTCTGAAGTTAGAAAGCGTGGCATAGGCTCCTCACACAACATTCTTTATGTGGTCCTCAGGTGATAGTTTTCTATCTAGAACTATCCCTAGATCTCTTTCTTTATCAGAATTCTTTAGAGATTTCACACATAATATATAGGTTGTGTGGGGTCTATGTTCTCCTATTCCACATTCCATAACATGGCATTTATTCACATTAAATTCCATTTGCAAAGTGGTGCTCCATATACTTATTTTGTCCAGGTCTTCTTGAAAGCCATGACAATCATTTAAGTTTCTTATCCTTTCTATTATCTTAGCATAATCAGCAAACATGTTCATATAATTCTGTATACCAACTGGTAGATCATTTATATAGACAGTAAACATCACTGGTGCAAGAACTGAACCCTGTGGTACTCCACTTGTGACATTTCTCTAGTTTGATACATTGCCTCTGATTACTGCCCTCATTTTTCTATCAGTCAGAAAATTTTTCTCTAACTTTATAATAGCTCTAACTCTAGCTCTTTATAATAACTTTATAATAGCTCTAACCCTGTACTGTAAGGCATCCTTAATAAGGAAAGATTCCAGAGGCAACAAACCTCTGGAGTTGATAAATTTGCTTTTGTTAAATAAGTGATCATGTTGATACATTTTTATTGGTCTTTAGTAGTATTGATTTTTATTGCTTCCTTTCAGGGTGAAGGCAAAGGATCTAATTGACTTCATTCAAGATGACAACAGGTTGCGGGAGGAGCGCAAGAAGGCCAAGAAGAACAAGGACAAATATGTTGGTGTTTCCTCGGACTCCATGGGATTCCGTGGCTCTAATCAAAGTAGGTGAAAATAAACTGAAGTTATGATGAATGGGGGGGAGGGAGAGAGAGAGGGTATTGAGTTTGAAATATCAAGAATAAATACATTTTCGTTTATTTATGGCAGCTTTAGATGGTCAAGTTCCACATATGCCTTGGTAAAGTGTGACTGTAATAAAGGTAAGTAAGAAGATATTTGACTAAGAAATTATGTGAAAGACAATAAAACGTGAGAACTAAATACAGTAAAGTTGTTTATATCCAGCCATTGGCTCCTAAAAGCTATTATTCCTGCATTGCACTATTGGCTAGAACAATAATATCACAATGCAACAAATGCTGTATTATAGTAACTCATTGCAATATGAAAGGTATTAAATATGAAACTAAAAACTAGAACGTTTGGTTTCAGTGACTATTTGCACGAAACAGTCATTGAAGTAGTATTGATAGATTTATTATATTTTAAAGGTTGTTTATTTAAGTTTGTTTTCAGGTGATTTTGCATTCCCTAAATTGTGGGTAAAAACAAATACGGTAATAAATGTCTTGTTTCTTAAAATTATAGTTAGGAAATTGTGGCTGACATAAATAGGCCCAAGTGCCAGTATTCAGATTTTGTTTTATGAACACTGGCTTAATATTTTTTAATCGGTCTATTCCCGCGCACGCTCTCAATTTGAGTGAGAACAAATCGCGACAACATAATAACGCAAGTGGAAGGTTAGGTGGAAAATTCAAAATATATAGCCCTGCCTTACAAGTGCAAATCTGTTGGCCAAAATTGCCAATTCAATGCCTGTATGTACAGAAATCTTGTTACATGAAATTAACAAAAGTGTGATGTGACTTTTCTGTTCAAATTATTTTATTTTGTGTTCCTTCATCATAAAAAATAACAAATGCTTTTTAATGGAAATCCCCTAATTTATATGTATTAAATTCTGAAATTTTTACTGTCATTGATCTGAAGTCTGGTAGTCCCTGATGGCTAAAGATGTACTATATTGTAATTCAAGATAGCCAAAATACTGTAGGTGAAATTTAAAATTTGTTATGGCCTCGCTAATGTATAGGTCACTATAGCCTTGAATCGAGTTATTTTAATCTGATATACCTTCCCCTTATATACCAAGTCGGGCTGTGCAGTGGTTAGTGTCAGCGGCTGGAATTCTCTCGGTCGTGGGTTCGAGTCGCCTCAAAGCTCCGGTTGAGTTTCTCATTGTCACGTTATTGTGATATATATATATGTCATGTTATTGTGATTTGTCTGAATTTCAAGTTAATTATACTTTTGTTTCCTGGAACACCACTCGGTCATCAACCTGTTCTACAATACTTAGGGCATTGGGTTTTCCTAGAGCTTGTTGTGTGTGTGTGTGTGTGTGTGTGCCCTGTACAGTTGTGAAGGCCAGTAATCCTGTAGTTCCTTGATTTAGTTAGATTTACTGTACATAAATACGAGGTGACATGCATGAGCCAAAAGACATTCTGCAGTTTGTTTATTCTTGTGTTTTTATTGAATGTTAGATATACAGTAGGAACAGCCATGCATAGGCCAGTAGGCATTCTGCAGTTCCCTTAATTCTTATGCTCTTGCCAGTTAACAGCAAAGTGGTGCTATTTCTTAACACTTTCAGCCGCCTGGCGAACGAGGGAAAAAAAACGTAAGTGCTCCCGGCGTTTTTGTCGCTTAAGCGGCCAAACAAAAATGTGTATACTCTTTTTACTCTTCTGACGTTAGTTCTCGAGCTACGTATTTCATTTTGGTACCAATGTGTTCGCAATAAAATTCTCTAGAAGAACATCAGTAAAAAAGGTCACTAAAAGTATACGGAGACCAGCACCAAATAAAGAGCTACGTAGATGACTCGCCGTGAGCGCAAAACGGCAACAAAATGTTTCTACTCTTGGGATTGTTGTCAACTCCACACTTGTCCTACAGCGTTAATTTTGGTATCAATGGATTCGCAATGAAATTCCCAACACAGAGATATGAATATAAACGTAGAATCATAGTCGCGGCCCACCCGCAAGAGTGTGGGAAGTGGTGGAACTGTTACCCGGTATCGGTGACGCAACGACACAAGCGCGATACGGTGCTTCGAAAGTTTATACTTATTTGACTGTCCTGACATTATTTTTGTATGTACGTCATTCATTTTTGTGTCAATGTGTTCGCAATAGAATGTTCTATAAGCACGTAGGTAAAAAAGATCAACAAAGCGTAAGTTAGAATAGCGCCAAATATAAAACAACGCTGGAACATATCAGTGAGCGTCAAACACACACGAAATGTTTATACTATTGTTATGTTTTTCAAGTTTATACTTGTTGCACACAGTTATTTTTGGTTGTACATGGATCGGAATAAAATTCCCTAAACAGACATATGCATATAATAAATGATAAGGTGTAAACATGCCCAGTATAAACGGCTAAAGTCACCCACCTGCAACCCGTTTGGGACACTCTTGCAGACACGCAACACCCCGAAAAAAATCTATGAAGTTTCGAGTCTACTTACGGCAGTTTATGGGATACAGTGTTCATTCTGGTATCAAAATACTCCCAATAAGTTATACTACAAGAAATTGGACAAAATAGGTGTACTTACCAAGAAAAAACTGGTTGTGGAAGAGTAAGTTGAGCATCTTTTCTTCACTCCACCTTCTTCAGGTCAACATTCCTGAAGTTGCTCAACAGATGTTTTGTAGGTGGAGTGAAGCTGTTGCGGGTGGTTACTTCTTCACCACCCAATACACTCTTTTCCGGTGGTAACTGGTGTAGCAGGGAATAACACAGAGTGCAACGTTACAGGTCTTGCATCCTATGTTGGTGTCCTTCCTTTTACCGGACCGTGCACAGACATGACACTTGAGACGTTTTGGCAGTTTGTAAAGTTCATGTTTCAGTTTGTAGTTCAGGCGATGTTCAGAATCAACAATAGGGCCACGTCTTCTCGGTGTTGGTTGAGCATTTGAGTCAGAGTCATCTGACAAAACCGACTCGTCAAATGGCAGTGTGCCAGACATCTCGGGTTCTGAGTCCGTTCCTGCGTCAGCTTGAGGTGTTGAAGTAAATAAAGGCCGCCTCACACCAGATGGTCCAGGAGTTTGCACGGCGTCAGCATAGGCAGGACCTGTGTCATCATTTATGTCTGGAGCGTGCTGCAAGTGATGAGATACTGTTGCTATTTCAGGCCAATCTTCCGTGTCCCAGTGCAATAGGGCCCAAATTGCCACCTCGTGGAATTGTAGCAATGTTAGCTTTTTTCGATCAGTTGTATAGTATTTGTACAAAACAAAGGCATTATGCAATGCCATTTGCAGAAAATAAAACGTGATCTTTTTGGTCCACTTGTGAGTTTTCCTGGTAAAATGGTAATACTTCACCATTTGATCGAAGTGGTCCACACCTTTCATGAACTTATTGTATTCACAAATTGCAGTAGGCTTGTTCACTGGTACCTGTTGTAGTCGAGTTGTTCCGTCGCGATTGCGCAATCGTTTCCTTCGCTGACATTGCTGAGTGTCTGCATTGTGGATGTTTGTAATGATTGAGACCACTCGCTTGTCTTTCCACAGTAGAATGAAGGTGTTATCTTTGCGGCGGTATATGGTGGTATCCAGTGGAAATTTAGCCTTGGCTATAGTTTGCAATTCCTTTGGGGCGCCGCGTAGCAGTCTAATTGTGCCACATGTGTACACCCCAAGTTAGTTTTCTAGGTGGTTTACATGCACCACGTGTGCGCCTAGATGGAGGAGGAGGAGGGAGTAGCGGTGCCTCATCCTCCTCTGTGAGGTGCTCGGTCTCCTCATCACTCGTTGCTGTATCATTCGCTCTTTGGACGCCACTATAATCGTTGTAGTCATCCAAATCATCTTCAAGTCCTTCAACATCACCTGCATCATACTCAGCTTCTGATAAAGCTGCCACAACTTCAGGAATTTTCGTGGGTGTGAGTTTCATTCCCTTGAACTTTTGATAAATCATAGTTATTCTGTCCTCTTTCGAGGACTTGGACACTTCCTTGGGCGTAGAACGGCTTGGGCCTTGACCTGGATCCATTGTTGATGAATGTATTGGGTATAAAACACACGGAAACGGGTATAAATGCAGAAAACCGTTCGAGTTTGGCGCGCGAGGGAAACGTGATCGACTCACGAAACGTGACGAGAAAACATTGGGCCTGTCACGTGACCGGGTAGGCCGACGCGCCATGCGCCCTAGCAGTGAGAAAGAGAACTTCATGGCGCTCAGTTTGAAACAAACCAGAAGTAAATCGGATAAAAATTGAATTTTATACAAATATTTTTTACGAAGACATAAATTTGTGTCATGTGTGCATGAGCGGGTAGACGAAACATGACGCGCTTTTAAGACATTGGCATGCGAAAGTGTTAAAGAGGGATTTGCAGGATTGACCCCCAACCACCTTATGACATTTACCATACAATCACAATTCAGAGTTTGCGATGGCAATACAGATCAGTCGTGAATTTAGCCGTCCTGAAAAGAGCCCGATCAAGTTTTTACGCTCGGAAAAAATACACTTTTAAATTGTTCACGTTAATTGGCCCCACCACGTATGATATCCAGAATCTAAATTATTTCCTAACCAAAAATACCAGCCCTTAGAGAGAAGAATGAAGAGTATTGATTATACAACATTGCCTTTATGAACAGCCAAGGTTAAGAAACATATTATCTAATAATATAAATTTATTTTCTATTATAAAAATTCATAAATGCACCTGAATTATTGTATACCAAAACAGGGACCAATACTTTTTCCCCACAGTAAAGCACTTACATGTGACTTGTGCTTCATCTTCTTGTGTTTTATTAGTGGCTCGGTTCCTATCTGAAGTTAGAAAAAATCAATGTCAATATACAAGCATTATTAGACATGAGAATCTAGATGTTTAAATGTACAACTTTCCAAGACAAAATTAATAATTGCACAGTACTATGTACATAATTTATATATTCAAGGTCAATCATAAATATTTGATAAGTATAGGTATAGTATACCAATTAAATAAAAACTTTCAGTACAAATGATTATTTATGATTATAATTGCCATATACCTCCTGAAAAGTTCTATCTCCATTAGGTAACTGAATGATGCGGACATTCCCAATCTTTCTCTTACGAAGCAGATTATTACTAATTGCCACAGTCCGAGGTCCAGACCCCGATAATACACGTGACCCATGCAAATTCCGAACACCATGCTTATATTCTTCGTGTTGTCGCAACTGGGCTCTCCGGGCAAAGGCATGATCACAATAATTACACTTGTATTATCAGGTACATATTGATAGTTGAGGGTTCCATCAGCATGAGACTGAAGAAAGAAAATTTATAGTAAGTTATTCAGCATAATAATGAATACATGAAATAACATTTTACCCAGTCTAATTTAAACATTTAAGCTAATAAAGTACCAAAGGATCCATACATCAATATTATATATGTTGCTAACTTGCATTGAAGTGAATATGGAGAGTGTAAGTTAAAAGGAGCTGTTTGGTGCCAGTGCCTTTGAACAGGATTGCAGGATTGTCAAGGAAGAATTAGAAGAAGTGCAGGAAGAAGTGCAGGAAGAATTAGTGCAGGAAGTAGTGCAGGAAGAATTAGTGCAGGAAGTAGTGCAGGAAGAATTAGTGCAGGAAGAAGTGCAGGAAGAATTAGTGCAGGAAGAAGTGCAGGAAGAATTAGTGCAGGAAGTAGTGCAGGAAGAAGTGCAGGAAGAAGTGCAGGAAGTAGTGCAGGAAGAATTAGTGCAGGAAGTAGTGCAGGAAGAATTAGTGCAGGAAGTAGTGCAGGAAGAATTAGTGCAGGAAGAAGTGCAGGAAGAATTAGTGCAGGAGTAGTGCAGGAAGAGTGCAGGAAGAGTGCAGGAAGAAGTGCAGGAAGAATTAGTGCAGGAAGAAGTGCAGGAAGAATTAGTGCAGGAAGTAGTGCAGGAAGAATTAGTGCAGGAAGAAGTGCAGGAAGAAGTGCAGGAAGTAGTGCAGGAAGAATTAGTGCAGGAAGTAGTGCAGGAAGAATTAGTGCAGGAAGAAGTGCAGGAAGAATTAGTGCAGGAAGAGTGCAGGAAGAAGTGCAGGAAGTAGTGCAGGAAGAAGTGCAGGAAGTAGTGCAGGAAGAAGTGCAGGAAGTAGTGCAGGAAGTAGTGCAGGAAGTAGTGCAGGAAGAAGTGCAGGAAGTAGTGCAGGAAGAAGTGCAGGAAGTAGTGCAGGAAGTAGTGCAGGAAGAATTAGTGCAGGAAGTAGTGCAGGAAGAAGTGCAGGAAGAAGTGCAGGAAGTAGTGCAGGAAGAAGTGCAGGAAGTAGTGCAGGAAGAAGTGCAGGAAGTAGTGCAGGAAGAATTAGTGCAGGAAGAAGTGCAGGAAGAATTAGTGCAGGAAGTAGTGCAGGAAGAAGTGCAGGAAGAAGTGCAGGAAGAAGTGCAGGAAGAATTAGTGCAGGAAGTAGTGCAGGAAGAAGTGCAGTAAGAAGTGCAGGAAGTAGTGCAGGAAGAATTAGTGCAGAAGAAGTGCAGGAAGAATTAGTGCAGGAAGTAGTGCAGGAAGAATTAGTGCAGGAAGAAGTGCAGGAAGAAGTGCAGGAAGAAGTTGCAGGAAGAAGTGCAGGAAGAATTAGTGCAGGAAGTAGTGCAGGAAGAATTAGTGCAGGAAGAAGTGCAGGAAGAATTAGTGCAGGAAGTAGTGCAGGAAGTGTGCAGGAAGAATTAGTGCAGGAAGAAGTGCAGGAAGAATTAGTGCAGGAAGAATTAGTGCAGGAAGAATTAGTGCAGGAAGAAGTGCAGGAAGTAGTGCAGGAAGAATTAGTGCAGGAAGAAGTGCAGGAAGAATTAGTGCAGGAAGAATAGTGCAGGAAGAATTAGTGCAGGAAGAAGTGCAGAAGTAGTGCAGGAAGAATTAGTGGCAGGAAGAAGTGCAGGAAGAATTAGTGCAGGAAGAAGTGCAGGAAGAATTAGTGCAGGAAGAAGTGCAGAAGAATTAGTGCAGGAGTAGTGCAGGAAGAATTAGTGCAGGAAGAAGTGCAGGAAGAATTAGTGCAGGAAGTAGTGCAGGAAGTAGTGCAGGAAGAATTAGTGCAGGAAGAAGTGCAGGAAGAATTAGTGCAGGAAGAATTAGTGCAGGAAGAAGTGCAGGAAGAATTAGTGCAGGAAGTAGTGCAGGAAGTAGTGCAGGAAGAAGTGCAGGAAGAATTAGTGCAGGAAGTAGTGCAGGAAGAATTAGTGCAGGAAGAAGTGCAGGAAGTAGTGCAGGAAGTAGTGCAGGAAGAAGTGCAGGAAGAAGTGCAGGAAGAAGTGCAGGAAGTAGTGCAGGAAGAGTGCAGGAAGAAGTGCAGGAAGAAGTGCAGGAAGTAGTGCAGGAAGAAGTGCAGGAAGAATTAGTGCAGGAAGTAGTGCAGGAAGAAGTGCAGGAAGAAGTGCAGGAAGTAGTGCAGGAAGTAGTGCAGGAAGAAGTGCAGGAAGAAGTGCAGGAAGTAGTGCAGGAAGTAGTGCAGGAAGTAGTGCAGGAAGAAGTGCAGGAAGAAGTGCAGGAAGTAGTGCAGGAAGTAGTGCAGGAAGAAGTGCAGGAAGAAGTGCAGGAAGTAGTGCAGGAAGTAGTGCAGGAAGAAGTGCAGGAAGAATTAGTGCAGGAAGTAGTGCAGGAAAAGTGCAGAAGAAGTGCAGGAAGAAGTGCAGGAAGAATTAGTGCAGGAAGTAGTGCAGGAAGAAGTGCAGGAAGATTAGTGCAGGAAGTAGTGCAGGAAGTAGTGCAGGAAGAAGTGCAGGAAGAAGTGCAGGAAGTAGTGCAGGAAGAAGTGCAGGAAGAATTAGTGCAGGAAGAATTAGTGCAGGAAGAAGTGCAGGAAGAAGTGCAGAAGTAGTGCAGGAAGAAGTGCAGGAAGAATTAGTGCAGGAAGTAGTGCAGGAAGAAGTGCAGGAAGTAGTGCAGGAAGAAGTGCAGGAAGTAGTGCAGGAAGTAGTGCAGGAAGTAGTGCAGGAAGAAGTGCAGGAAGAGTGCGGAAGTAGTGCAGGAAGAAGTGCAGGAAGTAGTGCAGGAAGAAGTGCAGGAAGAATTAGTGCAGGAAGTAGTGCAGGAGAAGTGCAGGAAGTAGTGCAGGAAGAAGTGCAGGAAGATTAGTGCAGGAAGTAGTGCAGGAAGAAGTGCAGGAAGAAGTGCAGGAAGAGTGCAGGAAGAATTAGTGCAGGAAGTAGTGCAGGAAGAAGTGCAGGAATAAGTGCAGGAAGAAGTGCAGGAAGTAGTGCAGGAAGAAGTGCAGCAGGAGTAGTGCAGGAAGAATTAGAACAGTTTTGTAATTTGAACATACAGTATAGTTTAGAGTTGAAGCAGGATGTTTATAGATTCAACGGGAAGACAGAACTACAGGAGGATGAAACACTAAGAAATTCAGAGGGAAAATAAGAGAAATGGAAGGATGACAACTGGAGGAATCACGGGCAAGATAAGCCCATGATTCAACAAACTAAGCCCATGATTCTGTCCAGGAGGTAAAGGACAGAAACCACAAGGCTTAAAATATAAAATAATAGACAGCGGAGTACTGAGGCACTAAAAAGAGCCAGAAATGAGTACACTACAGTCAAAGGAGAAGTTGAGATGTAGTTTACAAATGAGTGGCTAAAGTAATATATCAGCCAAAGTAATTAAATGGCTATACTGTAATAGAAAAAACAACACAAAAAGAATTAAGTTACTATAAAAACATATAGAATAAAAAGATGGAAACATCTTTCAGAAAATGACAAGGAGTATTGCAAAAAATCAACAGGGATTTCCAGGAGATCTTCAAGTTCAAGCCATAGTCGTGGGCTGGTACAAGTGATGATGGACAGGTGGTCAAGAAGTACTCAGAAGAATTAGACATAAGCAAACCTAATAAACAAACCAAATTTTTTCCCTAACGTTGTAAGAGGCAGCAGAGATAATATGTAACTCTTGCCTAAGGTTTATAATGTGTTGGCAGTGAACAGGGCAACTTCTGAAAATCAGGAAGACATCAAGTATTGTCTGCTTATTGAAGAAACAAGACATATGTAGCCTTAAAACTTTAAAAACTACATCAGTGACATGTATCCCATGAAAAATACCAGAGAGGATAAGAGGATAATAGAACATCTGTAAGAAGACTAAGTTTGTAACCAAGAGACAGCATGGGTTTAAAAGGGCCAAGGCATGCCTCACAAAGCTCATCGAGTTCAACGACAAGGTCACTAAGACACTAGGATACCACAGGTGAGAAATGTAAGAAGACATTATTTTTTCATGGCGTATTTAAAAGCACTTGATAGTCCCACACAAAGGAGGATTTACAAGATGGAAAAGCAAGCAGTATATACTACGAAAATACTGAACTGGATTAAAGTGAATTAGAAAACGGAAATGGAAACATGGAATGCTCCTCTATATTTTCCGGGATGATGCCTCCCTACCCACTGAGGCAAGAATGCCATTTACTACAAAATTATTAAAATATAAAATTACTAATAAAATTATTATTTATCACATCACATATTGAATATATTAAGTGAACAGTAGGTGTTTTGCAACACCTTCCAAGTGATCAGGAAAATACAAATCCTGACCCCAACATTCTTATCCTGAATACTGGATACTATATCCTCAAAAATCAACATTTTCGTTTTGTGACTTTCATAGAGTAGGGAAGCACTTGATCAGAGGGCATGAAATTATTTTAGACAAACAGCTTTACAGATAATTAGATCTCTCAGAACACCTCACAGACTCGGCAACACAACTACACCACCTTATTGTACCACAGCACTTGCACAGCATTTGTGGCAGTCCCTCAGCCTTCTCATAGCTTGAGTACAACACGCTCCATGTAACCTTCCAAACTGTTATCACTCATTCCATTTAAATAAACTGCTTCCACACGGCCTTGTGCATAGTTTTTTCATAAGTCGTTCACATAAGTAATACATTTCCCAGGCTCACCACATGGGTCCACTTATCTAGTACTATTTTCTTTTTTCAAGAATTAACAATAAATATCAAATAATTAACTTACTTTTGCTTTGTGACATTGAAGATTTGAGAATGATTGAAGCCTCTCCCACATATATCACACTTGTATGGACCGCTCGTTCGTATGAGTAAAAAGATGATTTTAAATTACCTGCAAAGAAGGAAAGAAATCGTCAAATACATAAGGCAAATATAGTACACTACTGGACTACATTATTCAATTAGAACTAACAAATTAAGACAAATTGCTTGTGTCTACATGCCTTCTTCCCTCACGAAGTTAAATGATACTGAATTTTATTAAAAAAAAAGAATTGAATGTAATGAAACACCACTTTTTGGGTAGAGCCCCTGAGGCTCCTTGGAGCTATTGAACTGATATTAACTAATATTAGTACAGGGCTTCAGTCATACGGAGTGTCATGCTTACCGGGGGACCACTAGCCAGAACAATCCCCACACAGATGCGAAGGGAGCAATGGTCTATGAAACTCTTGTGTATGAATTCATGTCTGAATTCGACTGGGGTTGAGCACCCAGAATGTTAGGTGCTCCAAAACAGACCCCTCCTGGTAGAAAAAATGGAACCTGATATCAAACAGAGGATAAAAACTCCTCCAAGGAAAACAAACCAACAATCAACACATCGTGCACCACGTGTTCATGCCGCCCCCTCCCCTCTGCCCCACCAAGCCAGAAGCCAGTTTGTTAGTTTGACAAAGTGTCAGTTTGAAGGCTGAAAAATGGAAACAAAATACTGGGGAGGGGGAGGAGGGAGGGTGCCAGGGAGCCTCCGGGGCTCTACCCAGAAAATGGCGTTTCATTACATTCAAATCTGGGTTTCCGTGGGGAAGCCACGTCAGATCCCTGGAGGGATCCGACGTAACCTCTTTGGGCCAACTACCCAAAGAGCAGGAAATAGGGACTTACCCGAGAGGTGGCTGCACCGCACAATTCATAACTAAGACGAGACAACTGGCTGCAACCATCGACCCAAGGCGACAAGACTGCTGAGGGCCCGGCACATTAACAAGATAACGGCAGCGAGGACCCTGTTTGATCTCCAAAACCCCCGTGCCCGAATATAAGCCCAAGACATACAGTACTGTATTACCAAACACAGTAGCCAAAGCTGCGAACTTACGAGCATTATGGGCGCAAGAGTAGACTGCAGACTTAATTAGTAGACTTAGCTAGACTATAATCCTGTGAACGACCTGAGAGACCCAAGCCATAGAACAGAGAACAAGAGATATCGGGTCAACACATAGTGCGCCCACAGGCACAGAATCCGAGGCACGCAGGTGGTGGGGTAAAGTCGCAACCGGACAAACCATGACACACCCCCAGCCTGACCATCCAAACATCGATAACCCACGAACCCCTCTGGAAGCCCACCATCTCGTTCTTTGCCAGAAAAGAAGGAGATGGCGGCAAACGAACAGACCAAAGAGCAAAAGCCTCTGTGCCAGAGGAGTGCATGAAGCTCCCCGACCCGACCTCCCAAAAGCCAAAGCCAACAAGAACCAAGCTTTCTGGAAACAGTCTTGGACCAAAGGAGTCACCACAAACTGTGTTGAAGAGAGAAACGAGAGCACCCAGTCCAAAGACCAGGATGGCTCAAGCGACGCATGAGTAGGCCGGAGGTGGAAAAAGGCACAAGAAAGCTCACTAAACAGAGCCGAAGTGACATCCACCCCAACGCAAGCTGGAGTGGCTACGCCAGTGCTGCACGATATGAAGCGACAGTATTTCTTCTTATACATTTTTTCTTATATCTTGGCATAAGATGCCTGTCCTGAAAGTGTCAAGAAAGAAAAACCAACAAAACACCATCCGAGACTGAAGACAACCTATGCAGGGTAAGGAAGTGGCGAAAAGATCACCAAGAGATTTCATACTACTGCGGAGAAGAAGACCACAGATGGGACACCATCAGAGAAGCCTTCTGGTCACCATACAGATGGTGATACATGTTATGTATTCCTATTTAAGGAATACTCACATTAAGGTTATCCTATATTTTGGCAACATAGAGAAGTATGGTGCGCGATCAAGTCACACGTCCAGGACCTGTGAGTTTTTTGGGATCGTGAATTTTGATCCTGATCAGTTGTGAAGTTTTTTGCCAGTTGTCAGTTTTTTCTCTTTATTATTCTCTATACATATATTTATTCTATGTAAAATATGTTACCTTTGTTTATTCATATAACCTGACCATTCATATTTAAGTTGTTCTTATATTTGTATTAGCACGATTTCATGGCTCAGTTAAGTAAATTAAAATTAAATAAATTTTCCACTCGTCATGTTGTGGAGGGGCGAGAGCTGGAGGCTCCGACGCCAGTTTTGAGTTAGTATCTGGGAGCCGGCCGCTGAGTCAACTGGTCCAATAAGTTTTATCTGTTTTAATTTTTCTGTATTTTGTCTTAGTAGTTCACTTTATCTGGGGAAAATTCCTTATTATATTATAATACTTTAGTAGGCCATCTGATTAACTGTTATACCTGAATGATGATAATATTTGATATATATATATATATATATATATATATATATATTTATTTTATACAAATAGTTATATACCTGTTTTATTTTTATACCCTTTAAGAATTATTTAGTTTTGTGACGGACTTATGGGGCACTCTGGTTGCACGGTTGGACAGGGATTATTGTTGATTTCCCCTAGCCCAGTGCCATTGCTTACCCCTGTAGTGCAACAAGCAGTGTGGACAAGCTGTAACATACACCCACGTCAAAAACTTCAGTGTGGAGTGTGGTGCTGTTGGCTCTTCACGATGCTGTGTACTGTGCAATAAATGTTGAAAGATATGGTGCAATTTTGTTAATTTATAGTACTGTACTTATATGTATATAAAAACTTGTATTCACCTAGTTGTGCTTGCGGGGGTTGAGCTCTGCTCTTTCGGGCTGACTCTCAACTGTCAATCAACTGTTACTAACTACTATTTTTTTTCTTACACATCCCCCCACCCCCAGGAAGCAGCCCAAGACAGCTGACTAACTCCCAGGTACCTATTTACTGCTTGGTAACAGGGCCATCAGGGTGAAAGAAACTCTACCCATCGTTTCTCGGAATCAAACCCGGGGCCACAGGATCATGTGTCCAGCGTGCTATGTATTTGCACTTTGTACTTGTATTTGTATTTGAGTTTATATGCTTTACATTGCATGGTGGGAAAGATATTAATAAGGTCTAGGGATTATTACTTCTGTATCTAAGAACATACAAGTTTTAAAAATGCTCACCCTTCTGGTGAAACGCTTTGCCACATATGTGGCATCTATGTTGTTTCTCCTCTGTATGCGTCTTCTTGTGGGAAATTAGAGTAGACACACGGCTAAAAGTTTTCTGGCAGATATCGCACACATACGGTCGAGACTGAAAATAAATTTTATATTATTTTTAAATGATGGTGTGACAAGATTTGCCTCTTTATTGAGGGTAAGGTCACTGGTCCTCGCAAACTAAAAACGTAGTTCAAGTTAGCAAAGGAAAACAACAATTTCAATTGATTCGTGGAAAAATCATAGTACAGTACAATGTTTGAGAGACCTTTATACTGTATATAAAAGCTGCATCATAAGAGTAATGTAATATTTAATCATTATTAGTTCAAGAGATAGGCCACATCAGCACCAATGGTTAGCTACACAGTATCATCATCTTTTTAACCCTGAAAGTCCAGATATCGTAACCACTGTCAACCCTGAATGTGAATAAATACAATCATTATTTAGCCTGTTTTCAAAAGTAATGAATATGCAAACAAATTATATATCAAGCCTATTTTGGCTTGGACAATATATTTCTTCACAATATATCGAACAAAATATTGTATTCAATATTCATTCTGGGATGTATCACAATTACGATGCGAGGGGAGACATGACCAAACAAACACACTGTACTTTTCTGTTCATTTTTCATATGAAATATACTTAATAGTAATAATTCTTTATGCAAAAGCTAGGAGAATACCAAAACAAATATATAATGAGACTTATGTTTAACTAGATAAGTGCTACAATCAACATATCACCACTTTGGCAACCATGAGCTGAAGTTTGTTCGACAAATTATTTTGTGCCTTACATGTCTGCCGAGAGACATCACTCACCTACTGGAACTATATAGCCAACATTGTATTCAAACATTGGCATAAAAAATCATGTTTTGTTCTTGTGTTTTTATGCTACACTTTATAAAATATTTTAATTATTTTAAATATTAAAAAGTTTTCTTTTGCAAACAGAGTGGTAGTCGGTTGGAACAAGATAAGTGAGAAGGTTGTGGAGTTCAAAACCGTCAGTAGTTTCAAAGTGTTCTATGACAAAGAGGCATGGGAAGACGGGACACCACAAGCATAGCTCTCATCCTGTAACTACACTTAGGTAATTACATTTAGGTAATTACACACATACATTGGCAATAATGGGTTACAAGAAATGGCAGCACATGCCATGATCACTAGAAATTTAAAATCATATGTTATATAAAGTGAAATGGGGTACCATGAGCATAATTCTACTACTATAACTGCTAACTGGTTATCACAATTATATAAGGAAGTGAAAAGAAAAGAAAAGAAATAGAAGCATTACCTCTGAGTGTGTGGCTTTGTGCTGTGAGAGCGTGGACATCTGTCTAAAAGCTTTTCCACACTGATTACATCGAAAATTACGCTCATCCGTGTGGGTTGGTAAATGTCGCATTAAGGTGTACTGGTGCATAAACTCTTTTCCACCTAGATAGAAACAGAAATATAAAGTTAATCACAATGTGAAAAGGCCTAGAAATTACACACACATGTACCCAAGACATTACAAATGTACACTAATATCAAGTTCACAATGGCTATTATACAGGCCAAGCAACCCAATAGTTCCATGTTAAATACCCAATAAGGAGACGGAGCTAGTGTCTAACTCTAAACACCGCACAGGTGAGTCCGTTCATGGGGAATAACTTGGCTTATAATAAAAACCCAACCAATTCACACAAATCCCATAAAACCAAGGAGATTTACCTTCTATTTGAGCCTACAGTAGTATACTGCATTAGCCCCTAAATCGGATGATGTAAAATGCTTAGTGTGCCCCAATGAAGTCTCACCAGCCTGAATTATATAATTTGTTATGTGGTTGTAAACGTTCACTCCAGCTACAACCGTAATGATTTGTATAAATCACTGACAAATTAAGCCTCTAAATTTTAATCTGAGTTTAGCTTACACAATACACAATTATACTGATTACAATGTTGGGTTATTATTATGACTCATGTAAATAACATGGTGAAATTTTGAGCAAACTACTTTATTATACTGTATATGTATACGTAACAACAGATTTATGAACAAAGTTCTTAATTTATTGACTGATTAAGTAGTGACCCTAGACCAAGATTGAGCCAAGTGCTTAAACTACTGAGTTATTCAGCTGTGCCCTCTCATGAACTGTTAGAACAATCTTTCATTCCAATAGCAAATGATAAGACATAACTACCAGATACAAAATGAAATTGGGCCATTCTAGTTGCCTATACGAGAGATCCACAAAAATTATACAAGACAAATATGATGTAAAAGCAAAAGTATACTGTACTGTACTCACATATCCCGCACTCCCATATTTTTATCGTTTTTCCCTCCCGCTTCATATATTTGACAAAATGCAGCCTACTTCTTGGGTCATCTCGATCTACTCGTGTGTATTTGGTTGAACGGTCAGTTGCCATCAAGTCTGATGCCACTTTAAGAGGATCCTCATCCTAAAAAAAAATTAAAGAATTAAGCTCATCACACACAGTATTTACATACAATAATAAGATCAAGTCACCACAACCTATTTACATTCTATGCATTACTATTACCCTATTTTGCAATTTAATGGGATGGTGAGGTATCAGTACATTGCCAAGGAATACCAAGTACTAATACAGTATATAAATTTAACATAACTGCAAGAGGCCTATTGACCTATGTGGGGCAATTCCTAATTATATCCAACCAATCTCATTCATTCATTCATTCACACACAGTGATGTTTATTGTCTACATAAATGATCTACCAGTTGGTATACAGAATTATATGAACATGTTTGCTGATGATGCTAAGATAATAGGAAGGATAAGAAACTTAGATGATTGTCATGCCCTTCAAGATGACCTGGACAAAATAAGTACATGGAGCGCCACTTGGCAAATGGAATTTAATGTTAATAAATGCCATGTTATGGAATGTGGAATAGGAGAACATAGACCCCACACAACCTATATATTATGTGAGAAATCTTTAAAGAATTCTGATAAAGAAAGAGATCTAGGGGTGGTTCTAGATAGAAAACTATCACCTGAGGACCACATAAAGAATATTGTGCGAGGAACCTATGCCACGCTTTCCAACTTCAGAATTGCGTTTAAATACATGGATGGCGATATACTAAAGAAATTGTTCACGACTTTTGTTAGGCCAAAGCTAGAATATGCAGCGGTTGTGTGGTGCCCATATCTTAAGAAGCACATCAACAAACTGGAAAAGGTGCAAAGACATGCTACTAAGTGGCTCCCAGAACTGAAGGGCAAGAGCTACGAGGAGAGGTTAGAGGCATTAAATATGCCAAAACTAGAAGACAGAAGAAAAAGAGGTGATATGATCACTACATACAAAATAGTAACAGGAATTGATAAAATCGATAGGGAAGATTTCCTGAGACCTGGAACTTTAAGAACAAGAGGTCATAGATATAAACTAGCTAAACACAGATGCCGAAGAAATATAAGAAAATTCACTTTCGCAAACAGAGTGGTAGACAGTTGGAACAAGTTAGGGGAGAAGGTGGTGGAGGCCAAGACCGTCAGTAGTTTCAAAGCGTTATATGACAAAGAGTGCTGGGAAGACGGGACACCACGAGCATAGCTCTCATCCTGTAACTACACTTAGGTAATTACACTTAGGTAATTACACACATACACTTGCGCAAATAATGTTCATCGTCTACATAAATGATCTACTAGAAGGAATACAGAATTATATGAACATGTTTGCTGATGATACTAAGCTACTAGAGAAGATATGAGACCTAGACTATTGTCATGCCCTTCAAATTGACCTACATAAAATAAGTGCTTGGAGCACCACGTGGCAAATGGAACCCAATGTGAGTAAATGCCATGTTATGGAATGTGGAATAGGAGAAAGTAGACAACACAAATCCTACAAATTATGTGGAAAGGACTTAAAGGCTAACAAAGAACCATCTACGAGTGGTTCTGAATAGTAGTCTGTCACCAGAGGCACACACAGAGGATATTATGTGATCAGCATATGCTGTGCTTTCTTATTTCAGAATCACTTTTAACTTAGGCCAACCTTGAGCAGCCTCTGGGTGTCCCATACCCCAGACTATCCCCTGCAAAGCTGGAAAAGACTAACCCCAAATACCAGGCCTCCAACCTTAGACAGATAGAGACAAACATTCTCTGATATAGATGGTATGGTAAACAGCAGCAGTCCCAGGACAGAGCCCTGGAGCACTCTATTTGTAACAGTTTCCCCAATTAGACCTATCTCAATGCTATGTTTTCCTTTAAATAACTATGCCCCTTGATGTCCATGGTTGTGATCACTTCTATTGTTTATACGCTACTGTACTGTATTATTGGCAAAAAAATTCTAAAAATACATTCAACACCAAATTTTTGTAACTTTAAAAGACACTAGCACTACTAACTTTTAAATTCAATGATGGTCATCATCAATAATTTTATTAACAACCTAGGAACTATACTGCAATTACTGACCTCATCTATCAGTTGTGCAGTTTCTTTTTTCTTGGTGCAGCAGCATTAACACGAATCTGGATTGTTGCAGATTCCCCGTCTTCGGGTTCTTTCTTGATTCGCCGAAGCAGCGCATCTCGGGCTTCAGATTCATCGACCCCTGTAGAATCTTCAATTACCTGAGGGTCATAGAGAAAACATAAAATTGACATAAAAAAATTTTCTCTCTTTAAAGGTTAGTAAATTTTGCAACACTAACCAGCCATTCAATTTCAAAATTAACAAACATAAGATAATGAAAGTCAAATTAAAGTGTCATTCAATAATTACAAGTACTATTGTCCTCTTAATATTGCTGTTGCTGGTACTACAATTATTATTGTTCTTGATAATGTAATTTTTCATAGTTCAAAATGTATGATAGTATTACTGTTATAACTGTGTGCTTAGACTATAGCCACTGACAGTTGTATAATATATGATATGTATTATGTATTACAAGACATGAAAAACTGTCATTCAATAAATTACAAATTTAACAATAAATTAAACTGCAAAATTTGGTCCATTAAATATATACTGTATTGCAAATGTCAAACTAGAACACAAGAATTTTTAATTAAAAATTATATATGCATACATACATCGAAAGATGACAACACAGACATGCATCCCAACACTTACCTCAACATGTTCCTGAAGTCTATGGGCACCCTCAAGAAGACTGCTGTCCAGAGCTATCATTTCTCCATCAGCAGATAAAATATGAGCCTTGCCATTTTCAGTAATCACTTGACCACCCGTATGTAAAATATTTCCACTGCTGTCTGTTGCTATGCTTCCGTCGTGATTCATGATAATGTGGCTTGGCTCGGCCGTTATAATTTCTCCATCGGCATCGCTGAATATATGATGTTCGTGACCCATTAACTGCCCTGTGTCTGATATGATTTGGCCCGATTCACTGGTAAAGATCTGTGCACCGTCAGATGTTATAATTTGTGTTGTTCCAGGACTTTCACCCCCACTGTCCGTGAGAATATGAGTCCCCTCAGAGGTGGTAATAATCTGTGCCATGCCATCGGCAACAATCTGATCAGTCGACCCTATTGTTTTATTAGACGTAAGAACCCGAGTCGATTCTCCATTTGTTTGGGCATCTTCATTTCTAATATTGCTATTTACATTTGTAATGATTGGAACATTGTCTGACGATGTTATGATGTGATCTGTCGTGTCATTCACATGATTTGTCGAGGTGGTTATCAAATGGCCAGCATCTTCTGGCTCTTCTGTGATCATGGGCATGCTGTCCACCACTGAGAAGCTTTCTACAACACTTTCCATATTTCAGTACCTGAAAAAATCACATGTTTTATACTTTTTCTGTATACACTGATCAGTTTATTAAAAAAAAGTACCTTATTATTATTTATAAACAAAACACGCATATAAATGTGTTTGCTTATGTAAAACTATCAGCAAGCAAGATCCAAACTGCTGTCCTTCAGAGTTCATTCACACCTTTACCCCTGCCTTTTTATCTTTCAATTAGCTTACACTTTATAACCATGTTAACACCTCTAAGCAAAACCTATCAATTTTTTTTATATGCTATGCAGCATAGTAATAATCAACCAATACTGTATTAAAAAAAAAGCATATGGCAGCTTATGTTCCACGAGTGTCTATCAAAGAAATCACATTAACGTGATGTATCAATGAGAAAATGTATGATACTGTAGCATTATACACTAACTGTATATACAGTACATAGTTATATACAGTTATGTATATAACTGATAATGATAAAAGTTACCAATTTGTGTAGTTTGTATAAGGCATTTGCTTGGGAGAACCAAGCGAATGCATAGATTCGAATACTCCTCATGGCTCCTACTGATTTTCTCAATGTATTTCATTATTCCTTATGTCCACTACCACATAATCCAGTTATCACTAGCATCTTACAATTTACGCTGCAAAATTCTAGGAGGCAAAATAGTCAACTCCTATATAAAAGCATCCAATTACTACCAGGACAATCTGCACTTGATAAAATTAAGACCCTAATCAGTTTTGTCAGAAAATCTATGTAAAGAATCTCAAAAGGACTACCAACTATAATTTTTAGATTTCAGTATTTAATATACTGTACTGTACAGTACTGTATGTGCAAAATTATTCCATACTATGACGTATATTTCTTCTGAGTCTTATCTCTGAATAGTGTGGTACAGTATTTCCTAAATTACTGTAGTGTACTTCTTAAAATTTGAGTCAAATATAAAGTAATGGTGCAAATACATGTTGAATCATTCTTCGTCCCAGGGGAATTTGCTTACGCTCTACCAACATTGAATAATATTGCTGTTAAATACCAGTAATCCCTGAACAAATGTGATATGTATTATGATATTGTGATATTGTACAAATGTGATATTGTACATCATAATGAAGGAAAAAAAATACACAGTACAGTATGTGTAAATGTATATTGTATAATTATCTATACAGTACTATCTGGTTTGCTCTTCATTTTAAGCAATTACCAAGAGAAACACTAAACTGGAAAGTTTTTAGTAGCTGGTGTACTGGGTAATCTTTCGTATAGCTTCCATCTTTTTGAATTGACAGGAGAATAGTACATACTACTTTTGATTCACCTGAATTTATCATAGGGCCACCATATTGCTAGCAGCCTCAATGGAGACAAAATCAGCAGCGTGTCAAAAGGTCCCCCATTATTCCCTAATGATTTTATCCAGCTGGATTTTGAATTGCAGCAATGGCTTGGCATTTACAGCTTCAGCATGTATGTGGTTCCATGGGTTTATAATCCTATGGGTGAAAATGCATCCGTTTTCTGTCTTACATTGTGGCTTCTTGAGTTTGAAGCTGTTGCTCCTCGTTTTTGTTAGAAAGAGCAAGTTTAAAAAGATGAGGTCTGGCTCAATATTTTATTTCAATATTGTATGAGCTTTTGACCATGTAGTTCATAGGTAATGGACATTTCATGACAGAAGTGCAGTTCTCCAAGACGAACAATAGGAGCTTTGTATGATCTTTCGGTAAAGTTGACTGCCACAGATGATCAGGGACAATTGGTGGACAATATGGTTCCTATTAAAAACCATAGTTTATATTTTCACAGCAGAGAACTTAAAACTGTACCTGGTAGCCCAGGTCAATATTATTAGTGTTAAGGAACACCATAATAACAGGAGAGTAACAGACACCAGTATTTACTGTACTTTATTTATATACAATAAGGTGAATTGGGTTGTGAGAATACATAACAATGTTCTTACATTCTTGCAAAGCCACTAACACGCATAGTGTTTTGGGCAGGTCATTAATCTAATGGGCAAAGTTAACATTATTAATAGGTATATTACAGCAAAATTTTAACTCTACAAAATAACTACAATATAAACTGATACATATTAATTATACTGGTGAAGTTGCATGTCTTAAGTACTAAAATTGGGCGAGTGGGTAGCACAAGATAGTGAGAATTTTGAATCACAAGATAGGAAACTATGAGGATCAAAATAGGTACTTTTTAGTTTTAATTTTGTATAAAGCATAGGTTGGACAACTTTTTAATTAATTGAGAGTTCCATAGACCAGGGCCTTTTATTTGTATCGAGTGTTTGCAGATTTAGTCTGACTCGGGGATATCGGATTTATTTCTGGAGTGGTGCTCAATGGTTCTTATTACAGGTATATCTACCAAATTTGAGTTTCAGATCAGGATTAGAATTTAGGAATAACTGTTTGTCAGCTATACATTATTGCCTCTTATGAACTGGAGATACTCCTGCTTTTATTTTAAGAATACAGTATCAGGAAAAGTATGACTTGAGATTTATTGAACAGCAGAGCTATTGGCAGCATACGAATATGAATGGCACTTTTATATACCATAGTTAGTATTTAACTAATGTTCCCAGCATTGGTTTTAAGAGTGAATTAGTGATACAATGTTTGCCAGGCTGACTGGTGTAAGGAGAAGTGTTAGAATAGCTGCTGGTGAAATATGTAGCAACATGTATCTGGGTCTCTGGGATCTTTCTGGCAAGGTTAGCACCAACTGATGAAAAGAAGCTATTGTATTCAGTTGCCATTTCTAAGTGTGTTGCAAGTGCGTAACCATCCTTGGAGGATTTTATCCGCTTATGTGATTGTTATTTAGATCCTAGGATGTTAGAGATGGTTTTCCATGTCCTTTTCATGTTACCTTTTGCATCTTTGAATCTACTCTCAAAATCTAAAGTTTAGCTCTTCTTATTTGTCTGGTAAGCATTGAGTATCTTGACTAGTTATTTTGCAGCTAGGGCCAATCCTATGTTTTTTCCATATTCATGTTTCTTTTAATTGCTTTAAGTATGCTACTTGTGATGCAGGAGTTGTTTATCTTTTGCCAGTTACATGCTTGGTGAAGAGAGGATGGTGTGTGTTGTAGAGGATTGGAGTTTCAGAGAGGATGTCAACTAATGAATTTATTTCCCAAGTATTATTGAATTCAGATTCTCTGTTTATTGTGAAGTGCATTTATGAGCTTGCCCATTACTGTTTAGCTGTGTAGTCTGAAGGTGAATTTTTTGATATTCAATAGTGTTATGTATGTACATACAGTATGCTATGACTATGGCAGGATAGTGATCCATTGTTCCATCAGTGATTATATCAGAGGAAAGGGTCCTGATGAAAGGACCAGAGGAAAGGGCTAACAAACCATATGTTAGCCCACATTTGGTCCAAGGTTGTAGCGGATGTTCGAGTGATTTGGGTGGGCTTGGTGATTATGTGGATAAGCATACAGGAGTTCATGCTATTTAGGAAGTTCAGTACTTGGAGGCTATTCTATTGACAAAGGTCAATGTTGAAGTCACCTCCCAAGATGATGTGATTTTACTAGAGTTTGTTGTTTATGATTTTAATCCTTAGGATTACCTAAGAATGATGTATTAGTATTAGGAAATTTATAAACAGCTCTAATAGTTATAGAGGATTGAAGAGATTTGACCGAGAATTGAGCAAAACTATATTCACAGACGTCATCTATCGCTAATGACATTTGTGCAAGTGAAGAATACTTTATAATAGTTGATCCACATTTTTTATCTGGCCTACAGTTTGAATGGCTTTATAACTGGCAATTTTATATAATATTGGTATTGTCTTTACTTAGCCATGTTTCTGTTAAAATAATGAACGATAGTTTAGTACCTAGTGCTTCTAGTGGTGTATTTACATCAGAATGTTTATCAAGTAATCTGACATTTAGGCTACATACTGATAGGCTATTTTTTGTTAGTACTTTTTTGGGGGGCATGGTTTGCTGTGTAGTAACTGCAGTGGTGATGATCAGTGTGCTGTTTATTGTAGATATGCGACAGCAGATGTTAGTTCAGGGTCAATGTCGGTTAACATGCAGTGAGAATGGAGAAGACTGTTTAAGGATATTCAGATTAGAATATGAGGAAGGAGTGTGACAAAAGGGTGAAAATTGGACATTTATCTACAATATTAAAGAAATATTGTTGGATACAAAGTACAGTATTGTACTTAAACGGAAAAATACGGCAATATAAAAACGAGACAGCTTGACAGCTAATATTACTGAGTGAATATATATAACTCCTGGGTTTTTTAATTATACAAGTAAAAATGGTTAAATATAATTAAAACATGGATCACAACAAAGTGAAATCAATTGTTAATTGTAATTTCAAGAATAGGTGACGAGATTCAAATTGTTAAGTTACTCGGATACAGGAGTTGAATACAATATAAAGTACATAATGAATAACAGAAGAGCAACAGCCACTAGTACTGTATAACAAGAGCAACAGCCCCAGTACCAGGAGAGCAACAGCCGCCAGCAAGAGTACCAGGAGAGCAACAGCCCCCCAGTACCAGGAGAGCAACAGCCCCCCAGTACCAGGAGAGCAACAGCCCCCCAGTACCAGGAGAGCAACAGCCCCAGTACCAGGAGAGCAACAGCCCCCCAGTACCAGGAGAGCAACAGCCCCCCAGTACCAGGAGAGCAACAGCCCCAGTACCAGGAGAGCAACAGCCCCCCAGTACCAGGAGAGCAACAGCCCCCCAGTACCAGGAGAGCAACAGCCCCCCAGTACCAGGAGAGCAACAGCCCCAGTACCAGGAGAGCAACAGCCCCAGTACCAGGAGAGCAACAGCCCCAGTACCAGGAGAGCAACAGCCCCCAGTACCAGGAGAGCAACAGCCCCAGTACCAGGAGAGCAACAGCTCCAGTACCAGGAGAGCAACAGCCCCCCAGTACCAGTAGACCAACAGCCACCCAGTACCAGTACCAGGAGAGCAACAGCCCCAGTACCAGGAGAGCAACAGCCCCCCAGTACCAGGAGAGCAACAGCCCCCCAGTACCAGTAGACCAACAGCCACCCAGTACCAGTACCAGGAGAGCAACAGCCCCAGTACCAGGAGAGCAACAGCCCCCCAGTACCAGGAGAGCAACAGCCCCAGTACCAGGAGAGCAACAGCCCCCCAGTACCAGGAGAGCAACAGCCCCAGTACCAGGAGAGCAACAGCCCCAGTACCAGGAGAGCAACAGCCCCCCAGTACCAGGAGAGCAACAACCCCCCAGTACCAGGAGAGCAACAGCCCCAGTACCAGGAGAGCAACAGCCCCAGTACCAGGAGAGCAACAGCCCCCCAGTACCAGGAGAGCAACAGCCCCAGTACTAGGAGAGCAACAGCCCCCCAGTACCAGGAGAGCAACAGCCCCAGTACCAGGAGAGCAACAGCCCCAGTACCAGGAGAGCAACAGCTCCAGTACCAGGAGAGCAACAACCCCCCAGTACCAGGAGAGCAACAGCACCCCAGTACCAGGAGAGCAACAGCCCCCCAGTACCAGGAGAGCAACAGCACCCCAGTACCAGTACCAGGAGAGCAACAGCCCCCCAGTACCAGTACCAGGAGACCAACAGCCACCCAGTACCAGTAGAGCAACAGTCCCCAGTACCAGTACCAGGAGAGCAACAGCCCACCAGTACCAGGAGAGCAACAGCCACCCAGTACCAGTACCAGGAGAGCAACAGCCCCCAGTACCAGTACCAGGAGAGCACCAGCCCCCAGTACCAGGAGAGCAACAGCCCCCCAGTACCAGTACCAGGAGAGCAACAGCCCCCCAGTACCAGTACCAGGAGAGCAACAGCCACCCAGTACCAGTACCAGGAGAGCAACAGCCACCCAGTACCAGTACCAGGAGAGCAACAGCCACCCAGTACCAGTACCAGGAGAGCAACAGCCACCCAGTACCAGTACCAGGAGAGCAACAGCCCCCAGTACCAGTACCAGGAGAGCACCAGCCCCCAGTACCAGGAGAGCAACAGCCACCCAGTACCAGTACCAGGAGAGCAACAGCCACCAGTCCTCACAGCTGGGCGCCTCTCACCCACTTTACCTCCGCCATTTTTGTTGGCCGCCGCCTCAGAGCGGCCAAGGTGAGGCCTCTCGGGCCCTGGCTGGCCCTGGCTGGCATCCCCGCAGCCCAGGGAGCCACGCCACAAGCCGCCCAGCTGACAAGGACAACAAAACTGGACAGATAATAAAAGAGAATCGATTATTTGACCTTCATTTGTTCACCACTGACGAAACACAAGACTAACGGCGCCTCCCCCCGCCCTCAACCCATATTTACCCCTTTTCCCGGGGCTGTTATTTGCCTTTGGGGCAGTCACACCGACGCATTACTCACCCACGGAGGTGCGGGACGCGGGAGCGAGGCCGGCACGGCGACTTAGAGGGAGAAATAACTCGCAGGAGAGGGAGATATGGCCGACGCACAAGACATGTCGCGGAGGTGGAAACAGAGAATCGCGCATGACGTCACGCCGCTCGCACGCCGCGGGAAATTTGAAATTTACTTTGACTGCCGCTAGTTGCTATCCTTCCTCCGTCCTCATCTGTTATCCTGATATCACTTGGCGACGATGCTTTCCAGTTTCTACTTTCTCAAGTTGTGTCTAAGGGGTTTATTTCAGTGGTAATAACAGTCCGTATTGGTTGAGAGCGGTATCAGTTCAATTGGGACTAAGGTCAAAGATTTATTTTAGTACTGTATTTTAAAGCTGACTGAATATTAAAAAATAACGCATATGAATCCTGTTTAAAATAGATAATTCGTCTCGAATGGAGAAGAATTAAATGCGATTTAATGCAAGTATGTAAGATCATTAAATTAAGGCCATAACAATCTTAACCCAAATATGCTTTAATTTTGTATTTAATATCACTTGGAAAGTGCCTGTAAAATTAAAGCCAAAAGCTTTAAGTTAAATACAAGAACATGAGTACAAAGGAAACTGCAGAAGGTTTATTATTCCAAGCGAGACAACTCTGCTTTATACCCAAATAAACTCACTGATATCAAACCCGCCAATTAATAATAATATTTTTAAATGGCAGACAGCTACAGTAAGTTTAGTGTTATATTTTGTGCTTACATATTTAGCGCCCTGTCAGCAGCTGCATGATATACCCTTTCGTCCATTTGAATACTTCATTCATGTTCCCCTTACTCATTGTCTTTTTGGAGAACGTAAATTAAGAGTTCCTAATCTCACTTCGTATAGAAAGTTTCTAATTCCTGGAAATAATATTGCCATCCTTCTCTATACACGTCCCAGTGAATGTA